>JAOTOM010005042.1:0-302500 GCA_034440615.1 Ashinkailepas kermadecensis | reverse complement strand
AGTCCGCAGGCGGTTGCTCTCCACTTTTCTGGTTCATCTTCATGATGAAGCGCAACAGCCTTCGAGACAATGTGTCCGCCACGGTGGGTGTTTTCCCCGTGCCAAGCCTGCAGTGAACCTGTGACGGCTGGTGCACGCTGGTGCATGCACACTAGTGAAAATATCGCTTGCATCACTTGAGCCGTCACGTGCGCTTGAGGTTATGGAGGACATGCTCAAGCTCATCGTCCGCTCCCGGGACTGCAGGAACGCTGGTGAAAGGTGAGGGGTCGGCGCCGTTTTGTCCTGTGGAGCCATATGCGATCACGAAAAGTTGGCGGGCGACATGGACCCTGGCCTCCCACGACCCATGCTCCAACGCCTGAAGCCACCAGTGTGCGTCAAACGCCGCCAACTTTTCATCACCGGTTCCTGGCGTAACCCGCCACCTACGCGTCGACCGTCACCGACCTTTGACCATTATCTGAAGGGCGGCCGCGGCGGTAAAAAGGCGTCGGCGGCCGTCGCGCCGGCACGCCGCCATCATTTGCGCTCGGACGTGACGCCGCCGCGCGCCAGATGTCGCCGCCGCGCGCTTTTTACCTGGCGCCAATCGTGGCGCGGTGGCGCCGTGGGTGACGCAGCGGCGGCGGGCCGTGACGCGCCGCGACAGAACGGCGGCTGTGTTGTCGGCCGGCCAACTAATTGGCCACGGTGGATCGACGCGGCCCGGTATTGTCTTTCCGTGGTAGTCACATATGGTTCGGGTCTTCGTGGTCGTTGTTGGTCATCGAGGCTGTTTGCTGCGGCCGTCGGCCGTGGCCCCCTGCAGCAGAAGATGTTCGCGTACGATCTGCATGACAATGGAGTGGACAATGGAATGTTACCTCGATTGGCATGGTCCAGTCCCATGTAACAACATCCGCGAAAGGGATGTAGAAACCAACTCTCCGCCAGAGGCTCCATCGACGCGAAGCAAATTATGGGCGGGGTATTCGTTGGTTAAGATCATTCCGTCTGTGCAACGTCAAACTGTGCATATATTTTTTATTCTATAATGTGATTTATGATATATACAATGCCGTTTTCTCCACAAAATATCAAATGTTCACTTCATGGTATGCAAGCGAAATGTCTCGGCTCACCGCTAATGTCATGCGAATAGTGTCAGTTGTGCTATGTCATATGTCATGTTGATGGATGTCAGGCCGATGCAGAATTCCTGGAGCTGTGCCAGGACGTTGCGCAAGCCGTGCAACGTCACTCAGCTTACACTTTGAGCCGATCCTGCTAACCTGACCTTTTCTGGAATGGGCTGTCCCATCAGATTATATGCGTGAGGCGCCTGCATAGACCTGAAGGCTTTGAAGAATGATTGGTGTCGCATCAATGTGATTTAAGCCGGTTCTTCCCGTGTAACGGCGAAGACCTCGCATCAAATTTCTGAATGACCGATGCTGCATTGACAACACCGATAATGAAAGATTCCAATGGCGTGAGTATTTTGAAGCAGAAGCGCAGCCAAGAGGGGCCTTGGGCCCGGCTCCCACCTCCCTTCACCTCCTTAGCAACCAAGAATACACTAGACCAAGCAAGAAATTTTATGATTTACACCACGCAAAACCAGAAATTTTCGGCGCGCTTCGACCGCCAAATGGATTCTCTGTTTCTTCATATATAGTTTGTGTGTGTGTGTGTTTGTTTTGTTTGGGGGGGAGAGGAGGTAGTAGTAACTAGTAATTCAAAAATAAACCAGCATCCATTCTTAGTAGTAAGCTATGAATATATTACATACTTTGTTAAGTTACTTATAGTTATATAGATCGATGGGCAAGTATTATTACCATACTTACTATATTCAAAACTTTGGAGCTTTTCGTAGGACGGTGATGGAGATTTGTGCTTTGTGCAGCAAAAATTCGTGATCAAGCATGTCTCGTGTACTCGGACTGTGCTGAACATAATTACCACTGACCGAGCCACCAGTTATGGCCTCTTGCAACGTGGGAGTCAATTTCACCCAGTGAGGTTTCCTACAATAACTCCTAAACCATCCAATACATTACTTTGACTTTTTCATTGATTAATGGGCAAATTGGTGGATATAGAGAAACGGAGGTTCAGTCAGCTAAGATCACGTAGCTATGGCAGGTCAGTGGCAGAGACGGTGGAAGGAGAGGGGGGGGGGGGGCACAGGGGCATGTGACGCTCACGGAAAGACTGTGCCCTCTGGCGGAGAAAAAAAAGCGCCTTTCCGGGGAAGAACGAATGCTCCTCCTTGCTCAGCTAATTCTGCAGCCAAGAGAGAAGAGGGGCCTAAAAGCGCGAAGAGGCGCCCTCATGCAATATTCGAGTGCGCCACCACCCCTCGCTAAATGCATTTTGAGCCGTTCCTCCTCGTTCTCTACGCTCCTACAGAGCGCTCCTCCAGCGGTGTCGTCCCTCCGAGAAAATTGTGCCCCTCCAGATGGGTGCTTCCTCACACAATTCCTAAATCCGCCCCTGTGGCACGCAAAAGCGAGGTTGCGACCTTGTCGTAATGCAATTTTTGTCGCACATTGGCACATTTCTCACAAGCAAGTCATTAAAGCTAAGCAGCTAACTCTAAGCTAAGCTAATTCGGTTCACACAAAGCTAACATTAAGCTAGCCTAACTAAAAAACTAAATGCGAGTGCACGGACAAAGAAAAACAATCAGTATTATAATAGTTATGGAAGGTGATCCTGGTTAGGTCAGCAGTTCAAGCGGAGGCTTAGTCAGAGATAATTGTCATTGCGCATCACCTTGTCACTAATTGATAGGTTTCAAAAATGTGAAAATACCGCTGGTTATCAACAGCTTCTGTTTGAAGCATTCGCTGTATCTCTATTCGAAGGCTCCAACTGCAACCAGTCCACAGATCGTGACAAATTTGCTCCCAACCAAACTGTCTCTCGCTAGCCACTCACACCTGAAGACACAGCGGCTTCTCTATACCACCTCCAGCCATATTTTTTTCCAGCTACCTCTGAACAGGCCTGTGGCCTGTCTCTGCTGTCTCTTACTGTCCCGGAACCCGAAGGCTTGATTTGTCAAGACCTCTGCCGGGCTATGCTATGTTCAGTGAGTCAGGGTGGCTCACCGCCACTTTCTCTACGGCTAGTCTGATGTCGAGCTTAGCTGAGCGCAAAGCCTGCCGGCGTGGTCATTGGACGATTGCCGATGCGGAAGGGTACTTCGCTGCCGCTTCAGACGGACGCCCAGGCGGAGCGTGTCCGCCCTGTTCGCCACCTGCACCAGAGTGCCATATCATTGGATATCATTACACCAGAGTGCCATGTCATTGGATCCACAGTTCGTTTTTACCAAAGCTCGTTCGGTTGAAAAGTTGTTCTTCTCATGTTTAATACTCCTAAGCGTACCCGGCCCAACCGAACCTAGCCTAGCCCAACCTGACAACCTCATCTTCATTCCGAACGCATAACCGAATATCCAGGTGCGAGTGTTTTGGGAGTCAACGAATAGCATCGAGCGTCGGAAGTCCGATTTTGCCTAATCGATTGCACTGCGGTGGGCATAAGCCGGGGGTCGTTCGGACGTCCCCGTGTGCACCAGCCGATGACACGTGTGTATCATCACGTGTGCCGAATCTGAACTCCTGTCTACGGTCGCTGGTGGACCGTCCACCGTCTGGGCGCTGGTGGACCGTCCACCGCCGGGCGCGTCGAGCGACGCGCATCGTGCGGACTCGTTCCCGGAACAGCGGACGCGACGCGGGCCGGGGCCGGGCTGGGCTCGGCCCGGCTGACGGACGCCCGTCCACCGCCGGGCGCGTCGAGCGACGCGCATCGTGCGGACTCGTTCCCGGAACAGCGGACGCGGCGCGGGCCGGGACCGGGCTGGGCTCGGCCCGGCTGATGGACGCCCGTCCACCGCCGGGCGGTGAGCGACGCCATGGCGGACTCGTTCCCGGAAAGCGGAGCGGCGCGGGCCGGGACCGGGCTGGGCTCGGCCCGGCTGATGGACGCCCGCCCACGCGCCGGTGGGCCAGCCGCGTCGGCCGCCACCACCGCCGGTGTCCGACTCGAAGAGCACTCGCCGAGAGACGAGTGCCGCCGAGACGAGTGTGAGAGCTCTTCGGGCAGTGTGGCGGTGACGGCGCCAGCGCGATTTGGACGGGCACCAGTATCCAATCTGGCCCGCGGAGCTCCGCCGGTCCAAGCCGGCTCGTGGCAGCGCCCGCTGCCCAAGCTGGCTGTCCGCAGCTACTGACGCTTCCTGGGAAAGACGAGAACGCGTCCACCCCCGCACCGAAGCGGAATGGATTGAGCTGCGTAGGTGGCGAGTGGGAGTGCGCCCAGAATTGTGGCAGCTGATCCCAGATAACATCATGGGGTTGATGCTATATTTGGCAGAAGCAGAGAAATCAGCTCCTGCCATCAACGCCTATGCGTGCTTGTGGTCTTAGTAGGTTCTCTTCTAATGGTCTCTTAGCGAGAAATGATCGTTTAATAGTGAGGTTGTAGTTTAGGGAGATTACTTAAAGGGAGGAGATGGGACGTCCAGCTCATTTGTGTAAGCCCTTTGGCCCTTTGTACCGCGACCTCATCCAAAGTTCGCGTTTCTCCTTCCGCTTTGGTACTCTTCAGTGGTCTTCAAATTGTCCCAGCCTACCTACTTGAAAACAATGCTCACGTGCAGCAGCAGTTGGCAGATACGTGTAATTCAAACAATATGCTGCTCCCTTGAGACGCACTTAATGCAAAGAAGATCGTGTGTTTGTGCGTGTGTTTGTGTGTGGTACGTATGTGGTTGTATGTTGGTCGCTTTACATAACGAAATTGATCGGCGCGACACCACCGACCATTTCGGCCACTGCGCACGTCGCTTCTCCACGTCACCGGGAACTGAACGCCTTCAGCTGTCCACTGGTGTGCGACATTCCAGCCGAGTCCCGTGAGTGCCGAACAACCTGCCCCTGAACGACGCGAGGCCCCCTGCGGTGCAGTGGGCGGGCTGTTGCGGGGGTAATCGTCGGCCGAGTGGCGGGGTCGTGCTGCAGAGGGAGGTCGCCCGACAGACGCCGCCGCGCGCTCAACCGGTTAGCTGGATCGAAGTGACGTAATTGGGGCCTGCGATACATGTACAGTGGACAGTGGACAGTGGACAATAGCGGACAGTAGTGGACTGTGGACAGTGGACAGTGGATAGTGGACAGTGGACAGTGGACAGTGGATAGTGGACAGTGGACAGTGGACAATGGACAGTTGACGGTGGACAGTGGGCAGTGGACAGTGGACAGTGGACAACGGACAACGGACAGCGGACAGCGGACAGTGGACAGTGGACAGTGGACATTGGACAGACAGTGGACAGTGGACAGTGGACAGTGGACAGCGGACAGCAGACAGTAGTGGACAGTAGTGGACAGTAGCGGACAGTAGTGGACAGTAGTGGACAGTAGTGGACAGTAGCGGACAGTAGTGGACAGTAGTGGACAGTAGTGGACAGTAGCGGACAGTAGTGGACAGTAGCGGACAGTAGTGGACAGTAGTGGACAGTAGCGGACAGTAGCGGACAGTAGCGGACAGTAGTGGACAGTAGTGGACAGTACCGTACTGGTGTGGCGATGCCTGTACGCCGCTGCTGCCATCAGGGTCCACCAGTCGGCAGCCATGATGTAGCGAGGCTCGCACAATCAGTGTACGCCGCTGCTGCCACCAGGGTCCACCAGTCGGCAGCCATGATGTAGCGAGGCTCGCACAATCAGTGTACGCCGCTGCTGCCACCAGGGTCCACCAGTCGGCAGCCATGATGTAGCGAGGCTCGCACAATCAGTGTACGCCGCTGCTGCCACCAGGGTCCACCAGTCGGCAGCCATGATGTAGCGAGGCTCGCACAATCAGTGTACGCCGCTGCTGCCACCAGGGTCCACCAGTCGGCAGCCATGATGTAGCGAGGCTCGCACAATCAGTGTACGCACCGGGTGGCTGGTGTTATTGGCTTTTATCTCTCCGCCCCCCCCGCCTCTCATTGACAATCGATGTGCCTGTTGGCTGTTAGCAGGTTCACATCACGCTCGCTGAGTATTTGCAATTAGTAATGGGTGTTTGTATTCCTGCGTGGCGGACGCGGCCCGCCGAAAGACGACGCTGTAAGTGTGCTCGTTAGAGCACACCACGGATCGGGTATCCGTGCGGTATCCGCGCGGTGCGGATACCGGAGCGGCTCGGATGGAGTTTCGACAGAACAAGTGGATGCTGATTGATAACGGATTGACACTCCTAAATATTGTCGAGAAAATGGGATTGTGACCGCACTACAGTATATCCACTGTTTTCCAAACACAGAACCGTACATAATGCAATGGCCGTGTTAGCTGATTCTGATGGTATCCAAATCACAATTGTATGCAACACGTGTGATGCCGTCAGTAAGAAAAGTTACCTTGTCGAAGTCATACCTGCAAGCATCCTCAATACAAAGCATATCAATATTTTGCTTGAACTGGATTCATTCCCCCGTTCCCTGAGCTTCCAGACACCATCTAGCCGTTACTCCATCCAGTTTACTATAAACATTATGGTGTACAATAAATTGGTCCGAGTCCTTGCTGGGGTGGTTTTATGGACCAGGATTTTACGGCTGAGCAGAGTTTGTTGCGTGAACCCTGGCCCAACCACCAGATCCGTGAATTCCAGTTCAACGGTAGGATTCTGAACGAGAGTTTAAAGCGCCGTCACGGACGACCGGGTGCGCTGGCTCGCCCCGGCCTTATCGGACCAGCTGCCAACTGATCCTCTCCGACGGGGGCTAAATGCGAGCACACGCAGCGACTCGAACCCCGTCTGCCAGACAGGGCAGACCAATGCAGGCCAGCGCTTCAATCAATTGAGCTACCGGAGCGATAGATCGGTAGCTCATACACACCGATGATCATCAGATTATGGAGACACGAATTACGATGACATTAAGCAAGCCAAATAACCTCCTCCCTCTGCGGCTACATTCTTACTGAGATAGACACGGGCGCACACAGGATTTTCTTAGGGTGGAGGGGGGGGGGGGGGTGGAGGAAGCTTTTCGTTGTTTGTTGTTGATCTGGGAGCATGGTTTTATCTTTATAAAAATCCCTCTTGTCAGAAAAAAAACTTTGTTGAATGGGCAAGGCTACTCTCATCTTCAGGCTGTTATGCTCTGAAGTCAAACATTTCGAACTCTACGGGTGAAGAGGCGGGCTCCTCGCTTCCCTCCATGGGTGCGCCTTTTGAGGTAGATACCTATCTATCTGTTGGAATGAGCATACATGGCGCACCAGCTACGGTCAGTAATGGTCAGGCGTGACAGCTATGGTCAGTAATGGTCAGGCGTGACAGCTATGGTGACAGCTTACGGCTTGCACTATCATAAGGGATATATCCAGTAGTCGTCATCGGGAAGGTGTACCTTAGTGTCACATTTGTTGTTAATCACCGATCACCGATCGTGGGCGCCATACGATCAAAAACAATTTCTTCGCAGATCTGAAATGCATAGTTATATGTCGAAAGGTTGGAAATATATCGCAGCTCAATTTTCCGCTGAACTGAAGATACACTGAAATATCACTCCCCGTGACGCTAAAGGAAAGGCGGGTGGTTGGGCCAGGGCGATGTAGCCAGACATGAGGAGTTAATAAATTGTAAAGGATATGAATAAATTGAAGGTCGTTTGCAGTATGTCACATTGAGCCTTTTCTAAGACCTTCCTCTCGATGTAACGCCGGCCTAAGTGGCTGTGCATTCGTGGCTTTCAAGAGATTCAGGTGAATACTGAGCATGACATGATACCACATTTATTTATGTGAACGTGCTAACGCGCACCCACGTACCTTCTCCATCTCTTCCTCCCTTTCTCCCTTCCCCTCTCTCTCTCTCTCTCTCCCTCTCTCCCTCTCTCTCTCTCTCCCTCTCTCTCTCTCTCTCTCTCTCTCTCTCTCTCTCTCTCTCTCTCTCTCTCTCTCTCTCTCTCTCTCTCTCTCTCTCTCTCTCTCTCTCTCTCTCTCCCTCTTTCTCTGTCTATCGCATGTGAGTGTGTGTGTGGAGTGTGTGTGTGTGTGTGTGTGTTTGTGTGTGTTTGTGTGTGCGTGATCGTGAGCGAGTTCAATAGATATACATATAAGTGTATATATATGGAGAGAGGGGGAGGGGAGAGAGAGAGAGAGAGAGAGAGAGAGAGAGAGAGAGAGAGAGAGAGAGAGAGAGAGAGAGAGAGAGAGAGAGAGAGAGAGAGAGAGAGAGAGAGAGAGAGAGAGAGAGAGAGAGAGAGAGAGAGAGAGAGAGAGAGAGAGAGAGAGAGAGAGAGATAGTGAGAGAGAGAGAGAGAGAGAGAGCGAAGGAGAGGGGAAAGAGGGAGAGAGGAGTAAATGCGTCGAGAAGCGTGCGCCAGCTTTCCCAGGGCTACAAGCCGAAGCCAAGCAACTCTCTGCCGTCGAAAGTCAAAACCACATTTGTGACATTGCGACATAATGCCAGATGAAAGGCTGTGTCCTTGGTCGAAAACTCGCACACGTTGACAAATTATCCCAGCATGTGCAAAGTCGTGCTGAAATCGACGATGCCCGCCGATTAACGCATGCATTAGTATGCAGTACACATGTCGGAACGTGACTAGACGATGGCTATGGTCTGCATATTATGAGGTCTGAAATGAATGCTTTCAGCTGCCTTGTTCTTGCAATGAAGACATGAATTGGAGTATGTCAAGTGGCATGCATTGTTGGTTATGCTGAACGACACCAAGGGACTTTGCCATGAGGGAAGAAGATGTTTACGAACACATACACCTAACCATCACCCGGTACCCATATGTGCTGGCAACATCATGCTAATGCTTACATGTTATATATATATTTAGTTGTGAAATTATACATTTTAGTGTTTATTTATTATTTGGGTTTAGTGGCGCATCAACTGCTACTGGTCATGTAGCACATTCTAGTGTTAAACGTTACGTATGATTTCCATAGATATCGAAGTCTCTCTAATTGTCATTATTGCGGTGCTTATGCTCATCAGCGATCGTTCACCCGGATGACAATTGGATCCACGCACTCGTTATGATCAGTTTCTCACTGAAGCCAATGCCAAGGTAAATCAATGCGTCTGTGTTACTCAAAACTGCATTTCAAAGGAAAATAATCAAATTCAGCGGCGACGGGTTGAGCTCCGGCGCGCGCGCGACGTGTGTCCGGTTTGTTTTGCCAGGCGGCGGCGAGCTGTGATCGGGTGCATCGCAGCTAATTACGGCCACCGGCTGCGCCGCGCTCCGACAAACTTTCGACCAATGTCGGCCCGTGCCGATCCCTGTCATTATATGCCTCCCCGCGGTGCGTTATTGAAAGTCAACTAAGTGCACGTGTCCGTGTCAGACGGGCGATTATTGCGAATAATTGGCGCCCGTGATTAACGTCACGCTCGGCTTCCGACCGGAGACGCGCGGACTTGTTGTGCGCGGTCGTCGCTTGTGTTGGGGCCGGCCAGGTGGCGATGCAAAACTGGGCTGGTCCCAACCCGCTGGAGTGAACCTCGCAGGCTCGGCAGCTGTGTCGCAGAATCGACATCTCGAGCAGAAGAACAGAAACTCGGATACCGGTTGTGGCATTATGTCTGCATGGTTGGTGGAATTCGATGAACGTGTTGAGGCCTTGACTAGAACTGGACGGTTTCTTTTTGTGTGTGGGGGGGGGGAGGAGGGGAGAGGGCATCACATGACCAATGTAGTGACACATTTCGGTACACTTTCTTGGCTTTTAAAACCTACGATGCTCCTGCACCTTGGGAGGCCAGCAATAATGCCGTTGTATGAATGGATATTGCGCCAACGAATTGTGAGTGTTTGGGCCTTCGGACGAGCCGGAGCTACGTCGTTAATGCACCCCGATAATGCTTGATTATCGTGACTGGGCCGCTGCAACGTGCAGTACTTCACGATCCTCTAATTTCCTTCCGGGTTCACGTCTGCCTGACACAAGCCATTGCCGCGGCCCACCGGCGAAACAGTGCGGGCGGCGCCGTTAGCCGTGATCGTGCATAAAGTGCGTCGTAAACCACCCGATAAATCAGCAAGCAAACTGACTCAAGCTATTGCTGAATGGCTTCATGTGTTCTTAATTAATGTATTATTCATTCGAAATTAGAAGTTATCGAGCCTTACCAGAACAACACTCTACAGCACCTAAGGGTAGACTAAAAGTGGCATGAGAGATAGCGAATTCTTATTTGTACTCGCATATCCCAAGCTGAGAAGCCTTTCCCTTACCAAGCCTATGCCTAAAATACCAACTGCTTCGCACTGCACATGGACAGGAAGTAATCAGGAAGGTTTGCTATGTGTTCGCCGTCTTCCAGTTATTTCAGGGTGTGCTTGCCGCTAAAGCGCATCAGAAGAATGGAACCTGAACTCCGCATTCGGAGCCTAATTTTGGCATGCTTGTCACAGCGTTTTTGTCGGCCCAGCGCTGTTCAATATTTCTGCTAGCCTCCACTACAAAGTCGTTGCATTGCTGCCATAGATGTAGTGATGGTAAGCCTCGGCACCTAAGCCGCTACGTGTGACGTGGTCCACCGTAGAAAGACGTCCGTTTACAGCGGAGACGTCTGAACCGTGTGCACTAATTACGTCACTGGTTAAAGGCACAACAAACAAACAAAAACGCCAGAGGCGCTGTCATCAGTGACAAAGACACGTGGCTACTACCGTTGCCCTTACAATTGCTCTGTTTTCTTATTTTTTCCTGGTAATTGCCAAGCTTCAGAGGTTTCAAAATATCCAGTTCGAGACAAGGTCATTTTCGGTGCTGTGGTGAGAGGAGACAGTGCAGTGCAAAATAGCTGGTGGGCGGCGCGTAAGATACAAAAGAGTCGCAGTAACAAAAAACCGAATTCTGCACCTCGAAGTGCAGAAAAGCAAGTCGCATGCTTTAAACGATATGTGCAATGTTCCAGTAATGTTTCACACCAGCTTCCTGCATACTTTAGGCTCAGGGTGGGCGATTAAATTCATTATTACCCAATGATGTGGAAACCATGCTTATTTTCCAAGCTTTCTTAAGATAACCTGCAGCCCACAAAGAGGCTTACATGCTCAAAGGGAACCTAAACATCGCCCGTGTGCGGAATTTTTCCACCTTCACCGATGGACGGGAAGGGGTTGGCTCGACCCACTGACATTCCCAAACGAAACGTGCTGGAGAATTCAAACAAGACGGGCGTGAAGGTGGCAGGAGGTTTCGGGATTGACATCTAATTACATATGTATCTGGAAATACGACTATGGTTATACCTGGAAATGAAAGTTGACCATACAGGTCAGGGCGAAGGTCAGTTTCTCGCAAAATCGACTTTTCTTAATTTCATAGCAAACACTTCATAAGCTGCAACAGCTATGCACTATTAATGATCATCAGGGTTTCTTGGGTGTTTTGCGGATGCTATAACATACCTGAACCTCCATTTGAAGCATAAGTTGCCTGCCAGGCCAGACGAAGGGCAGGTACCGTAATTGAAGGCTTGTTAGAATATTGGCTAATGCCTCTTCTAGGTCACTCATCAGACCCTTCTTGGAATACAACACGTTTAATGTTGTTGATTTGTCCCCTACACTTGTGCAGCGCACAAGTGCGCATCGGCTGGAAGCTGTCGAAAACGAAGGCCTCTGTTTAATTACTGGTGCCTTTGCTCCATCCATGCAATTATTTTTCAGGTTGAAACACATGCCACTATCGTCCAGCACCGTTGATCATATAACCCTCTCTGGCATGCGATAAGAGTTCGGTCACAGCCAACACAGGCGTCACACTCCTGGTCATTTGTCGTCACACTCCAGTCGTCACACTCCATTTGTCGTCACACTCCAGTCCAGTTCACGGTGTGACCTCGCGGCCACACCGTGGTCGCGGTCGACCCATCCGTGCAATGCCGGTTTCGATACGAAACTTGCACAACACCCTCAAAACTTCTAAAATTACCATCACACATCTTTCCAGCTACGTTCAATTGTGGCTTAGTGCCCAATCAATTGTGGGTCACCTAATTTGGATTCCGAAATCTGAGTTCACCACTTCTGCTTTACGAGGCCCATATCACGAATTGTATTACGCACATGCTTCGTTCGCCTTTTTCTTCACAGATGTGTCACTTGCAGACGCTAAAACATGAACATCACTTGTTGCACCAGATGTCGCTCAGCATCGACGGTTTCCTGATAGAATGACGGTTTTCTCACGTGGGTGGTGGTTGTGACTTCAGGACGCACTCAGCAGCTGGGGCCATATGGCGTCGCGTGCCTCTCGTCCTGGAAGGAAGGGTGGGCACCGCGGGGAATCGAACCATACATCTGGCTTGCCAGACGCCCAGCTTAACCACCAAACTACCGGCGCCCTGATGTTCTCATCGGGATTATATACCAATGTTTATGATATATATATATATATATATATATATATAATGCACCATAAGACGCGCGCGCAGTTATGTCACTGCTCAGATTCGCAATCAGCACTCCAAGTGATAGCGAAATACCACACTGCATCCCACACAAGGACTGAAAATATTCAAAACGTATTGCTCGGGAAAATGTATTTCGGAGAGTAATATGCAGTTCCTCTGGTCACATGACATACTGCGGTGTTCGGCATCGAGTCAGCGGACACGCTGGCCAAAACAAAATTATTCGTGGAAACCCATCAGAGTCTCTCCCTATTTCCTTCTGTGATGTTTCTTCGAATCTTCACTCTTGTTACAGGACCTGTCTATAGAAGCAATGAGAGCAGAAACCACATCATCTCCTATTCCCCATTAAACCTGTACTCCCACCTTGGCCGACAGTAAATCAGGTATGTTGTCTACATGACCTAGCTCTAGCGCGCCTCCGATTAAGTCACAAATATAACCCGATGCCATTTGACAACAGGTAGTTCAGCTCCCCTATGCAACGTTTGTCGTACGACTCAAGCAACTGAACGTCGTCTGCTGAACGGACCAAATTATACTAAGCCAATCTAATCCCTATGCAGCGCTACGCCACTGAGAATCAAATTTAGCTAGGCTTGGCAACAGTTCTGGGAAACGAGTTTCCAGGTCCTTGAGATCTCCTCTTTACATATATAAAATCAGCTGAACTAATACAGCAGATCTAGGCCGTCTGTGTTTTACCCACACACACTTTCGCACACTGGTGGTTTTCCCAAGCGCACAGGAGTATATCTACTGTCACTGATTTCACAGTGTACATCGTTGGGATGCATGTGAATGAACGCTATGTGAAAGAAAGGTGGTTTGTATTCTCGACATCAAAGCGACCCACCCGCCGGTTCGGAGACTGGCCGGAACCCGACGGTTGGACCCGATGGTTGGATCCGACCTTACGACGGGAACCAGACGCCTGGACCAGACGGTTGGATCCGATGGTTGGATCCGATGGTTGGATCCGATGGTTGGATCCGACGCCTGTACCAGACGGTTGGACCCGTCCCTACAACGGGAACCATACGCCTGCTCACTCCGTGAGTTGGCCGCTTCCGACTACCCACAACTATTTGTGTACATTGCACCGGACGTACATGAGCCGACGTACCATAAATGTCTTTCAGACAAGCATGCCATGAGTATAAATGATTCCCTTTCTTTGAATCCATAACGCAGCTTGCTTACCCTGGAAACAGTTTTCCTGTTAACATAATCAGCGTTCCAAACATTCGGCCACCTGGCACTAGGCCGAGGTTACTGAAAAATACTCACCGCTTCCACCCACCCCAGGCTAGAATTGGACAGGAAATCGGATTGAAGATTTAAAATAATCCAAGATGTCAAGCTAAAACAGTCATCCAAGATCAACTAATGTCAATGACGTCAAACACGAGATGAATATCAAATCTGCACCATATCAATCAGCATTCATATCGCAAATGGTCATGTTACGCTCACTAAAGTATTTACAGCACATATGTGATCTTTATTACAAACAACAGTTGTGGTAGCGGGTGGAGGGCGGGGGGGCTTGCGCCTACTGCTGGGAACTCACCAGTGGGGCGGGGTATTGTCACCGGAGTACTCCAGCCACATGATGCATCCATGGATACGGGGAAAGGTGTCCGACGTCGGAGCGACATACGTAGCAAAGTCGAACTGAATGACAAGGATATTCCCACTACCTAAGCTTGTGTTGCGTTAGTTTTGCTCAATTTGAGATACATTGGCTGCACTGCACTCCTAAGCATATGGAGGCACCAAGACCGAAACGCCAATGTGTAGACGAGTAGGAGATAAATAGAAGACGAATTCCGAAATCCATGACCTAAAGAAACAGCTCATTCGTAAACACGAACAAGTGACCGGATGTCCCAGGTCATACTTGCTTTCCTATTTGCCATCCCAGTTTCACAGTCTGGAATCCTTGTCATTACGTGCCCCCCCCCCCCCACCATCACCACCACCACACTGGCGAGGGCTAATTTGAATGTATTGCTTGCCTTTACTCAACGTTTTCGAAAGCCTTTAGAGTTCATGTAACCAAATTTATCGGCTAGATGGATGGCGAGTGATAGGCCATACTCGGTGATCCGCATGCCGTGTCGTCCAATATTCTATAGAAGATGGACGACAACAGCTAATACAGCTTATAAGCTCTTCAAACAGTTTATAAGCTGTTTGACCTGATACTGGCTGACTTGGCCCGGGATGAAGCCAACCGTTCACTGGTGTCCGGGTACGACAAAGATCTTTGGTGATAGCACTGAACTCAATTTCCGCAGAAAGGCAACTTCCCGTCCACAAAATAAACTGGATATGGATCTTAACTTGATGCATACAAACGCAGTTAGATTATCGTCTTAATTCCCGAACTTCGAAAACGTCGCCTACCGCAAAAGAGCACACGCTGAACGATATGTGTATTTTCCCCTGTGGCGCTCGACTCGATGTTGTACAAAGGAGTAAGACATCGACATTGCGTGCGCCTTCCCTGGGTCACCTTCCATAGGAAACAAAAATATTTGCTGGTTCACTTACATTATGCTCATTACACCTAATGTTCATATCAACCAGCTCAGGAAGGATCAAATTGGTATCATCTTACGCCATGCTCGTAACGCCCAATATTCATATGAACCAGAGCAGGAAAAATCAAATTAGTATTATCTTACGCTTTGCTCATTTCGCGCAATATTCATATGACCCAGTGCAAGCAAGGTCAAATTGGTACCAGCGCTTGCCGTAATGCGAACCATGGCGACGGATCTCAACTTTACTTCTTCCCCTGTCTGCTATCCCGGTTCCACCGGATGCAATCCCTGTCATTCCTGCCCGTGACGCTCGAGCCGCAAATCCTCGATGTACCTCCATCTGTATGTTGACATTATCACCAATTCATCCGCCGTCACGATCGTTGGGTCATGCAATGTGGACGCGACAACGTAAACACACACACACACACACACACACACACACACACACACACACAAACGAGTGCTGCAGCAACATTTCGCACCGATGTCGGCCAGCATCCGTCGGTCGCGGCTTCCGGGTGCTCGATCTACGCGACTACCCTGCGTTCGGCTCGACGCCGAAAGCCAGCGGGGCCAATTAGCACGCGCGGCCAATGTCACCACGCGGCTCCCGCCCGAGGTACTTCCGGCCTGCCCTTTGACCTTGCCGAGGTGGCGCGTGCCGCCGCCGCCAGCTGTGGCCCGTCTGCGGCGGCGCACGCCTTGTTTGCCGCCGGGGTCGATTCGCGCGACGCCGGTCTGGTGGCATTGTCGCGCGACGCCGGTCTGGTGGCATTGTCGCGCGACGCCGGTCTGGTGGCATTGTCGCGCGACGCCGGTCTGGTGGCATTGTCGCGCGACGCCGGTCTGGTGGCATTGTCGCGCGACGCCGGTCTGGTGGCATTGTCGCGCGACGCCGGTCTGGTGGCATTGTCGCGCGACGCCGGTCTGGTGGCATTGTCGCGCGACGCCGGTCTGGTGGCATTGTCGCGCGACGCCGGTCTGGTGGCATTGTCGCGCGACGCCGGTCTGGTGGCATTGTCGCGCGACGCCGGTCTGGTGGCATTGTCGCGCGACGCCGGTCTGGTGGCATTGTCGCGCGACGCCGGTCTGGTGGCATTGTCGCGCGACGCCGGTCTGGTGGCATTGTCGCGCGACGCCGGTCTGGTGGCATTGTCGCGCGACGCCGGTCTGGTGGCATTGTCGCGCGACGCCGGTCTGGTGGCATTGTCGCGCGACGCCGGTCTGGTGGCATTGTCGCGCGACGCCGGTCTGGTGGCATTGTCGCGCGACGCCGGTCTGGTGGCATTGTCGCGGTCAGAAGTTGGTCTTCGGGTCAGCCTGACCAGTGACCAAGTGACATCTAAATCAGCACAGTCGGCGGCTGGTCACCGAGGCGGCGCTAGGCATCGCCTGCGGGTGCGGTCAAGGTCAATGTCAAGGTCGGACCTGGCCTTTAACCAGATGTCCATGGGCACGGTCACAAATGACTGCCAGTTCTGCCCTGCAGAGCAGCGACGGAACAGGATGACCTCGACGACATGGAGGAGAGCAAATTTGTTCTAGGCTGAGACGAACGACTAGGTAATTGCGTAGATTGCCCGCGAATTCGAGGAAGTTGGGTTGGTGCGAATAGTGTTCGTGATGGCTTAAATGCGACTTAATGAACCGCTGACTGAAAAGCAGGCAAAACTCAAGCGGTCCGGCAAACACACTGCTAGGAGAGCGCAGATCGCCACCCACATTCTCGCATCGTGCGAAACATCATGCAGCATCATTATGCCAATACATTTCCATCAGCATACTGTACAAGTGCAAGGACACCGCAACACTCAAAATCAACGAGTCTCGCCGCATCCGCAAGAAGAAGCGCACCCTTAACTCGAACACATGGCCACTAACATCACCATCTCAGTGCAGTGATGTCAACACCGTTTACACCGTCTACCGACCCCATGAACTCCGCCGCTACTGCTGGTCAGTGAGTTGCGTCTTCTATAACTCGGTTTACGAGCTGTTTGCATGTGCAACTGTTCGCTATGATCTGTAGGGGGATGGAAATTGTTATGGGTGGAGTGGGCCAGTAAGTGCCGTACATCATGCTTATAAATGGGGATAATGCTAGTTACAGGTGTGCGTGGCGGTGGATTCAGTGCCTACCTTCGGCTCTGTGATGCTGTGAGACTGGCCATCGGGACACAATGGGGTCGGTAGTGTCTCTTGAACTAGGTCGAAACGCTTATTTGGTTCAAGAATCTTAGCTTGGAGTTTTAGGTCGTGCAGTATGGAGATAGGAATTAGGGTGAATAGATTGGAATGAAATTGATGCTGGTAGTGATAATTATATGCATTGTTACGGACATTACTTATGTAATATGATGAAATTTTGACAATCGTACGCATTGTTATGGATATTGTATATATATATACACACACATATATATATATATGGGCGCAATTTAACTGTGTACCTTTGATGTGATGCTTCGGAATGCACTGTACAAACGTTAATATGCAGAGATAAACTCTGAATTGCAACGTTTAGTTTAGCGTTTAGCGTTTAGTCTAAACGTTTAGCTGTGTTTTGCATTTGCCGTCAACGCCTATCATGATTGTGTAAATAACCTCTGTAACGAAGCCGTAAGGTGAATCAACGGCAATCTAGTTTAGCTTGTTTTCGATCCTTATTAATCCAATGAGCACATGTTTGTACGAATAAGCTCACTTGACATTTGGTGTGAAATTTAGTGTGAAGTTGAAATTTGGCAAAGCGCAAACAAATATAATTCGGGCTGCTGACGTGTTATCCTCCAGTAACGATACGCCGGCTGCAATGGCGTTAAATACACCTGGAACAAATTGGGCAGTAAATTAGCGTAAAGTCCCATGTAAGTATAACGTAATTACCAGCGAAGGAAAGCTCGAATGAGTTCGCTTGGGTGCGAACATGACACAAGTGCATATGAGCGATCCGGCCCGGCCCGACCGCCAGGGTGTCTAGATCGCCACATCTTTTGCTGCAGCGTTACCAGTCCGAATTCCCTCACTCACAATTTGCCTTGAACTTTTGATTTCGAGTTCTAGCAATTTTCACCGCAATGGTACGTCTGAAGTGCACACATGTGTTGTGTTCAAAGAAGAGGCGTTGCCGCTGGACTTGACGACGCCGCTCCCGCTGGTGCCGTTTTGGGGTTACTGAGCCGGTCTTCTGTCACGTGACTGTGTTGTTATTCCACTCGACGTGCGTGCCCCGAGGCTGGGCGGCTGCGTGGCTGGCGTCAGTCCGATGGAGGGAGCCGTGCTGAACGGTTGCGTGTCCCGCATAAGCTGAGCGGAAAGGCAGACAGACAAAACAGTGCCGTGACACTGTTTTGTCCAACTCGAAAAAAATTATCCAATTGGCCACCTACGGCAATTGGATAATTCGGCATGCACGACTTCAGCTTGAGATGCATACACCATGTTCGGCGGATGATCCTCAGTTCGGCAAGGATGCAGCCAGCCTTGGCCGAAGTGGATCGCGTTTCTTAAGGTGCGCATGCCCGACACTCGACGCACCATTTCCACAATCTGGCTCCTCTGCCGGATGTCCGGCACACATCCAAACGCTGAATGCGCTGGGCCGAGTTGTCGACACGGGTTCCGCTGAAGCGCCAGCGCCTCCGCGAAGATTGGTCGCCACAGGATGCACGTGCCGTCACGACTGGTCGGAAGAGTGCGGCTGCGGTCCGCAAACCTCTTGTCGCTGCGTGGTGCGCTGTCCTGCACCTGCGGCAGGGCAGCATCATGGCCCGCCTCTGGCACTCGTTCGCCCCGCGTGCCTCAGGGATAAATTAGTTATGAAATGCGGCGGAATACACCACTTCGTGAACACTGAGTAGGCACCCTTCCCAAAGACCTATTGACATCGTACTTATTGTGTTTATGATGTATCCGTTCCATGTCTTGTTTCTCACAGTATTTTATGCATATGCATGATGTTTATGTTCATTGTTGCGGATTGTGGTGCACAAGCATCTCGTAGTACAATTCCAGGTACAGGGATTACCTATGATGTGGTCCGCTATGCAATATCATGTGTCGATGCAACTGCATTGTTATCGTTGTCGATAATATAGTTGCCCTTATATTAGGTATATACACTTGTAAGAATACACCTGGATACACTTATGAGTACACTAGCGACGTAAATTGGGTTTGAAGGACTGAATTAACTTATTTGAAACTTGTTTACATGACCAATTTCGACATCCTACTGCGCTCAGTTGGACTACTCACACATAACAAAAAGCCATTATTTTAACACTGGCGTACCTAATCGCGCAGCTCGTGCTGGCGTCGATATTATCCAACACACGGACTGCATTACGTGGAACACAGTGGACCTGGAGAACAACACTACTTGCATGGCGAGGCCAGTGTTGGCTACTCAAGTTCAATCTTCATTACGGAGTATTGAGGTGGATGCGGGAGTCGGAGTGCGGCGGCGGCGGCTTTTTCGGTTGTTTACGATATCCGTCTGGAAAAACACCGCGCTGGAAGTCGCGATGCGAAGTGCGCTCGCGGCGCACTTAGAAGGCAGCACGTCGCCTGTATTCAGAAGAAACACGGCCAAAATGCGCGCCGAATGTCCACCAATGGCGCCACTTGCCGCCGGCTTTTAAAGCTCGCCTGGCGCCTGGCAGCTGATACGCCGCTCAAGTCCACTCTGTTTTCGGGATACAGCGAGTAGGAATTATTCATGAACGTCGAGTCTCGGAAACGCAAACTTCTCGTGCAGAATCTGGCGCAATGGCCCCATTCAAATGCATAGCACATGACCATCCAATAATATTCGATATATGAGTATAAGACTGGTGGGTTCATTCCTGCAATGGTGATCCGGACAACCATTGGATGGAATAATGTCGCTGTTATGTGCGTCAATTTAGAATAAATCATGTGGTGTGACATGAATATCAAAGGGGAGAGCTTCCCGTCTCTTAGGGGAGGATGTAGCTTCCAGTCCAAGCGTTTGCATATTGAAGCAAAAGGAGCGTTCACTAGATTGAATAACGTGTTGATTGAGAACTTAGTTGCAGTGGCAGCGGATCAGGGGAGACAAGATGATTATAATTCATGCTGCTACATTCTCCATCAATTCATGCTATGATTCCAAAACCTGCGTTACTTACAACGTGTATGTATAGTCTTTTGACAAACCTGGATACCTGGAATGCTAGCGACCATGCGATCTGAAAATCACCATCAGAATTCTAGAATACGAGGATGAACTTGAAGTAGATGAGAGGTTTCATGATGAAGGTGACTAACCAGTAGATGAGAGGTTTCATGACGAAGGTGGCTAACCAGACCAATTCTGCCCGCGATGTAGATTTGCAAAATGAGCCAAGGGGACAAAATTGAGGCTGACTTTGAGGTTGAGAACAATGTGAACTTCACTTTGTGAGCGCCTGAGTGTTCACTCCTGCTCCATGTTCATCGCTGTTTGTCGTGAAGAAAATGCTTAATTTGTATTCAAAGGTGCTTATGCATACTTATGCATACTTTTTCAGACTTCATCATACAAGGTATGTATATGTAGCACCAAAAGCAATGGTTCAAAGGCTGGGCAGTGTAGGAACGCTTACCTCGCCCTTGCTAGGCCATCACCGTCTAAAAAGCCGCAAAGCGCCTTGGTATAAGCCAATGCATAAGGCAATGGGCTGAGTAAGAAATGAAATTTTGACATTTTCAGTTTTCAATTATGATTCTCCAATTACCTACTTTTAACGCAGGTTCAATCCAGTGCGGTAGCGCCCGTTAGCAAGAAGCGAAGGTTGGAAATTTTCAGTTTTTATTTGTGATTTTCCGTTTTTGACACAAGTTCCATACCGTGCGATAACACTCGTCAGCAAACGCGAGCGCATTATACAGATATGAGGACATTCCCGCCGCTAGGTGGCAGTACAAACAGGCTCTCGCTCTCTTCTATGGATTTCCGCTGAGCTTCCACTCCAGTCGATCGCCACTGTTCTGTCGTCCAAGCTTTATCGCCCAATAAAAGGATGCTGCCATAAACTCAGTAAGTTGAATGAAGAGGGAAGCTATCGGCAAGGGAGATGACGTGACGATAGTGACAATGCTGGGCGGTTTAGAAGTGTTGGTATTCCATATGTTGCGTGTTAGATATTTTGCCATTCAATAATGAATGATTCGGAATTTTGCGTGCACGATGTTTTGCGCATTCCAAATTTTCTGACCCGATGTTTCGCATTTTCGATATTTTACTAATTCGATGTAGTGTGTATTAATTTTTTTATTTCGATATGTAGCCACTCGATATTTTAACTTTCAGTAATTTGTCCTGAACCAATCTCCGAAATAAAGTGCCAAGAAAATTTAGAAGGACCACAAAAAGCCACAAAAATACTACCATCAACATAAAATGACACGAAAAATCGAAAAAGGGACACATATAAGCTACAGAAATGCATTGGTGTGTCATTATCGCAGTATTGTCTTCACTACCCCCCCCCATGTGTAAATTTGAATCGGTCACCACTGTCCGGATATGCTGGCAAAGTTTGCTCCTGTGCATACCGTGTCTGCGACGAACCACGCGAAGCATGCTCTACACATACGCACACCCCCAGGGAGAACTGAATGCATCCACACATAAACGGATGCATCTTAATCCGTACGAACACACATTGGCACGGACTTAATTAGCATTGGCACCTTCACAATGTGTCGCTTCTATTTTCGAAGTGAAAATATTCCAGCCAAAGTATAGCTGGAGGCCATGAGATGTAGCGGCGCCCGTGGCTGTCTGTCTCAACCGTTATGGTTTTGATATCAAGTCGGCCTCCGACAGCCTCGTCCGAGCCTGCTTTAATTTAGCGGCCAGGTCTCACCTGCAGATCTGACCCTCGAGCACCGTCGGAAGTCGTAGCGCACGCATCGATCGCGCCGAGGCATTGGTGCCATCACCGAGTGGGAGCTGCGGTCTATGGGGAGGTGAGGGGGGACCTACTCGACCAATACGGCGGTTTTCTACTTTCACTGACTCAGAGAACGCTGGTGTAATGCTTTTCTGCAGCTTGCACTTCTCCAGTGACAGAGTGGTTTACCACTGTCTAAACACTGTCGCTTTGAATACAAATATATATATATATATATGTGTGTGTGTGTGTGTGTATTTATTTATTTATTTATTTATTTGTATAAACGGGCATGACGAATATTTTGTGCGAAAATCGAAAACATATCACTACTACTACTACTACTACTACTACAATAGGCTTGTTCAAGTCCACTCACTAGGTACTTGAGCCCGGACTCTACTGGCTTTCACATAGTTTCAGGATGAAGAGCCCATGTAAATTTGAACTTCGGTGCGTGCTTTCCGACATGTGGTGAATAAAGTTACGATGGGGACAGTGAGAAAAGTCAGCCATTTGCAAAGGTGTGGCAGCTTTCCCCTCTACCTTTGCGAGCTTCTGTTACCCACAATGTAGATAAAATGAGCATAGTAATCCTAAATGAGTGACACTACTAGATCAGCTGTGCATCTACTAGAGCAGCTGTGCATACTAGATTAGCCTCGTATCAGAGTTTGGCGTTTTTTTTTCAGTTCGAATTACCAGTCTGGAGCTCCGTTGTTGTGAGCACAGACATAGCCTAAGTTACTTAGTCATATACAAGGGCTTACGTCATTTGAAATGCGCACGGGCGGGGGGGGGGGGGGACGGAATCCGCCCATCCCTCCAGTTTTCGATGATATGTCATAAACGGACCGAGGTATTGTAATGAAATCGTGTGACGTTAAAAAATTATTCAGCTCATCCTATGCTCAAACAAAATTGAAATCCATCGGTTTGGGCGCTGTATGACCAACGCAGTCGATGCGCCCTTAAGCCCAAATAACCAACCAACCGAAATCCGTCGGTAAATATTGGAGCTGCTGTGGTGCAAAGTCGACCCACCGGACGGCAGCCGAACGCCGCCCGGCCGCCGCCGGTCCGCCAAGCGTCCAAGATCACAAAGGCTTTGTCGGTGCGGTGGAGCGACGGCTCTGCATGACGGCCGATCTCAAACTCGTTTGACCCTGAAGGCCTGGTGTCTTCATGACCTTTGGTCATGGGTAAATTGCATTGCCTAGGTTAAACTTTATGACTTAAAGTCATGACATTTACATTGAAGCGAGTTCACTACCGCCGTAATCTATCCTCCAAATTGTGCGCTTTTAGCTTCATTGGTTTTCGAGATCTTAGATAGGCAGTATCCGCCCTCACTCCTCCAGCGCGCGTTATGTGAAGGCCCTCCGGCGCGCGTGCTAAAACAATACTCCATTAGTGGTACAGATCTCAGTCAACCCACACAAGCAAAGTTAGCCAGCGCCCCACGCAGCCTTGCGGATCGCAAGTTTTCACTTTGAAACTAGGGCATCATGGGTAATCTCCCGCAGCCGTCGGTGACTGGCTCCTCCAAGTCCCCCCTCCTCCCACCCCAGCCCCTCTTTCTGTGTTTTGGCCACGGCTGTGTGCCATGGAAGAGTCGTCACTCCTCCCTGAGGTGGAAAGACACGGAGGAAAAACATAGAGGGAGGGGTATCAAATGGCTGCCCCTCGCTCTGCGTTTTTACTTCACGGTCGCAACGCATGGATGTGTTGTCACTCGGCCTTGCGGCTGGCTCCGCCTCTTCATATACACGTAGTGCTCGGAAGTTGTAGGACAAAGTGGCTGTGTCGCCGCCCTGTTCGCCACCGACACTGGACAGAGCTGTCGAGTGACAGCCCGCCAGCTCGGCGGCTGTGTCGTGTTGTTCGCCACCGACACCGGACAGAACTGTCGAGAGACAGCCCGCCAGCTCGGCAGCTGTGTCGTGTTGTTCGCCACCGACACTGGACAGAGCTGTCGAGAGACTGCCCGCCAGCTCGGCAGCTGTGTCGTGTTGTTCGCCACCGACACTGGACAGAGCTGTCGAGTGACAGCCCGCCAGCTCGGCGGTTGTGTCGTGTTGTACGCCACCGACACTGGACAGAGCTGTCGAGTGACAGCCCGCCAGCTCGGCGGCTGTGTCGTGTTGTTCGCCACCGACACCGGACGGAACTGTCGAGAGACAGCCCGCCAGCTTGGCGGCTGTGTCGTGTTGTTCGCCACCGACACTGGACAGAGCTGTCGAGTGACAGCCCGCCAGCTCGGCGGCTGTGTCGTGTTGTTCGCCACCGACACCGGACAGAACTGTCGAGAGACAGCCCGCCACTCGGCAGCTGTGTCGTGTTGTTCGCCACCGACACTGGACAGAGCTGTCAGTGACAGCCCGCCAGCTCGGCGGCTGTGTCGTGTTGTTCGCCACCGACACTGGACAGAACTGTCGAGACAGCCCGCCAGCTCGGCGGCTGTGTCGTGTTGTTCGCCACCGACACCACAGAAGTCGAGCCGCCAGCTTGGCGGCTGTGTCGTGTTGTTCGCCACCGACACTGGACAGAGTTGTCGAGTGACAGCCCGCCAGCTCGGCAGCTGTGTCGTGTTGTTCGCCACCGACACTGGACAGAGCTGTCGAGTGACAGCCCGCCAGCTCGGCGGCTGTGTCGTGTTGTTCGCCACCGACACTGGACAGAGCTGTCGAGTGACAGCCCGCCAGCTCGGCGGCTGTGTCGTGTTGTTCGCCACCGACACTGGACAGAGCTGTCGAGTGACAGCCCGCCAGCTCGGCGGCTGTGTCGTGTTGTTCGCCACCGACACTGGACAGAGCTGTCGAGTGACAGCCCGCCAGCTCGGCGGCTGTGTCGTGTTGTTCGCCACCGACACTGGACAGAGCTGTCGAGTGACAGCCCGCCAGCTCGGCGGCTGTGTCGTATTGTTCGTCACCGACACTGGGCAGAGCTGTCGAGTGACAGCCCGCCAGCTCGGCGGCTGTGTCGTCGTGATCAGGCTGACTTGGCGGCCGGAGGATGAGGAGGGGGGAGTGGGGGTGGAGAGACCACTTTCCAGACGGTGGCTGCTGCGACAAAACACACTCGCTGTTTCAGTGGGGCGCCAGCGGAGCCGGGCGGAGCCGGGCGGAGCCGGGCGGAGCCAATCATCGTGTAGGTGGGTCGCGTCGGGAGCGGCCGGCCCCGCCGGCGCCGTGGCTCGCACCGCTCGCCGGGAATTGCGTGCGATCACTCTCGTCGAGCGGCGGGCGGCGAGTGCCGAAATGTGTTCTTTTTCGCCCGAAAACGTGGTCGAGAGGAGTGACAATTCACACGGAGGGAGGAATCTGAACTGCCAACTCGTGATCTGAGGAGTTGGCTTTACAGATCATAATATGATCGACCGGTAAAACTCATCTCAAGTATCTAATGTATTGTATTATAATGCTACACATTATGCACTTTTTAATTGACATTCCTTACAACGATTCGGGGGTTTGAAAGCACGCGTATTCTATTTCTGGTACAGCCCTTGATCACATACATTCAAACAAGAGACATTGTACAACGCATTGAAAAATCGCCAGAGTATATATCCTCACACGTGAATATTACACAATCGCACTACCATGAATATTAAAGGCTGACACAAATCAAATTTTATAAGACAATACACTCCACACGTTTACCTCACTAAACGCCAGGACGAATAGTTCCAATTTAACTTGGGTCTAAACTCGCAAATGTACATTGACTCAGTGATTTTGCGCTCCGTGTGGTCTTTGCATGTTTTAATGATCTCCAAGGTGAGAGGAATTGTGGCCGAAGTTATACTGCTACTGCGGTGGCCTTATCTAAAATGATCTCCCATCGGTGTGTCGAAAGACCTGTTTTTTTTTGCATTGCATAGGTACTCATTGAATCGTAGGCGAACGGGGCGAGCTGTCCCGCCAATGTATGCGGCCAGTTGGCCGCCATCGATGCAAATGCTACAAATAATGCGGTACACAAGTCCAGATAGGTGACACTTTTCAGCCACTCCGGCTGAACACGCCGAACAACTCGGGGTTCCCGCAGCACATTGATGTTAAGAGATATCTGACCTAACTAGGAAACGTGTTGTGATTGTGGTGCTCGCCCAGGCGAAACGCACGCTTGAATTTGAAGATCTGATGACAGAGTTGATTTTTGTTATGAGTTGTCTCAGATTTTTAGGGCATTTTCCATCACTTGGGAGGCGACAAAGCGAACTGACCTGCTGACCTGACCTGAACTGACCTGCTCGACGCTTCCAGCCACGCCGGAAGGTGATTGCCGACACGCAAGAAGTGTTGCTAAGCATCTCGGTTGGTGGGCTAGGATGTTCGCAGACCGCATGCGTCGAAGTCTGATGTAAGACACGATTTTGCCCTCTTCCTAGTTGGTGGGCGTGGATTAGCCATTTTGTGAAAGATGGCTGACGGTGTTACGAACCAGGAATTGCTAAAGAGGTATAGTACAATCAGATGATGAGAGCAATTAATCTTCACCAATGTGAGGCATTTTGCCACCTTCGACAGTGGACTGGGGGGGGCGACGTCCCTGGCATTTCCAAACAAAACGTGCTAGAGAGACGAAACAAAAATGGGGCGTGTGGGGCGAGACGAATTTTCGAGAGTAACTCCCAAGTTTGTACCTGGAGTTGATATGTGACCCTCTAGGTCAGTTCAAAGGTAATTTTTTTGAAAAATCGAAACTTCAAAAGTCGACTGGAAACGCTTCCTAAACGACAACCGTTATTTAATTGTAATTATTATCAGGGCGTTTGTCGGTGCTTTACGGATGTAATAACACATTTCAAGCTCCATTTGAAGTATAGGTTATATATATTAGAGGTCAGGCCACGGGCCGACCCCGCATCTGAAAACTTGATGGAATGTTGGTTAAAACCACTTCATCCACCCACCCAAAGATAAAATGGACTGTAAACGCAAGCAAATTGTTGTTCCCACCTGACCAAATTCTGACCATACCGGCATACCTGTAAGAGGGCTCCTAAGCTGTGAAAGGATCCCTGAGCTGTGAAAGGGACCTCTGAGCTGTGCGCGGGAACTCTCAGCTGTGCGCGGGCCCTCTCAGCTGTGAGAGGACACCGGAGTTGCAAGAGAGCCCTTGAGTTGTGATAGGGCCTTCCGAGCTGTGAGGGGGCTCTCTGAGCCGTCAGAGGGCACCCAGATTTTGAGAGGGTTTCCTATATCCCTGGACTCCTGCCCCCGCTCAAGGGCTGATCGGCTTTTCGTTTTTTTTTGCTGAGCAGTGACAAAGTGCCATCTGCTAGAGATAATTTACTTTAAGGAGAAGTGACATTAAACTGTCTTATGTGGCATCCGGTGTCGGGCAAGGGAGATAGAACAGGTAAGAGAAGTCGGACGGCCAATAAAGAAAGTGGCGTAAAGTGCAGGTACACACAGGACATACAGGACATACACACATACCTACATGACAAGCGATAGTACATTTGGAGGGTGGCCAGCACCAGACAGGCCCCGCTGACGATCCGCGACCTGAAAACGAAGCGGAGACTCGGGCGTCCAGGACGAGTCGTGGGCGTTCTGGCTCAACCTTGGATGTGTTGGTGAATGTTCAAGTTAAAGTTGGGAAAATCCAGAAGGAAGGAAAGCCAAGCTGCATAGAAACCAGAAGGTAATACATCTAGAGGAATCTAAAGGGAAACCGTCCGTTGTTGCCAAATTGAATCGGTCCCTGCCTACTTATTGCAAGATAGCCTATATGTGTGTGTCATGCGAGAGTGGAGAGGATGGTAGCGCTTAACTTCAGATAGGGTGTTTTAATTGCGCGCTATGGTAGCGTTTGACTTCAAATGGAGTGCTCTAATCTCATGCTATAGAGGAACTCGAAAAGGAGGTCGAGGAGCGTCGGGTACTCATCCCTGAGTACTGCTCACAACGACAGTGAAGTTTGATGTTTCGCGAAGTAAGCAGAAATGGGGCGAACTTGCAATTATACATGGGCGTGCAAGTAAAACGTTTAATGAAATAACGCACGTCACACACGTGGCAACGTGGAACTCGGCGATTTCCGTGAAAGAGGACATTGTGTGTGAGGACGTTGTAGCCTAGTCGTAAACGGGGGATGAGCATTACCTTTATTCGTGCGTCTATTGGTGTGATGAGGGCCGTTTGGATAGAACGGGTTTAATATGGTGTAAGTGTGATGTATTGTGGGCCCAGCATGCCTGGAGATATTTGTGGAATACTGTGTTGGCCAGGGACAGAGGGTCACCGGGGACGGCGTCACTGCAAGACGGTGGGAGTGTGGAGGTCGATAACCTGACTGACACGACCGTCGGCTCGCTCGTTGCCTGCCCATGTAGCCTGGGATCCAGAGTAGTATGAGTTGGAGGTGTGCATGATGAGCATGGAAGAGGTGTCGGATAGCGTGGAGTGTGGGGTGGGTGGTGCTGTGTATGGCTGCGAGGGCGTCAATGGAGGAGCGTGAGTCAGTGCAACTGACTGGGTGAGGTGACGTGGTGTTCAATGATTTGTTGCAGCCAGGTGCGCACGGCTGCCAATTCTGCTGTGTACACCGAATGGTGTGGTGTTAATTTAGGTTGATCAGTGTGGGGCCCATCGCACCAGGCGGCCGCCGTGCCTTCGCTGGTGCGGGAGCCGTTAGTGTCGAAGTCCCTGACAACCTCCTTGGGAGGCCCTAACACTTCGTGGAGTATCTTTGGGGTCCTTCTCGGAGCCCCGCCGGGGTTCTCTTGGACATGACGGGAGGAGAAAGTGTTTGGTGTGCCCTCCCTTCGGCTGCGGGTGCTACTGACAGCAGCCACACTTGGCAGATGTAGAGAAAGGAAATATGACTAATGTACATACAATAAGCAACGAAGCAAAATGCACGAACAATATATGGAAGGTTTGATATTAATTTGAAACTTGCGCAGTGAGTACGGCGAAACTCTATATAGCATGCTGCTTCTTTGAGAAAAAAACGCTTTGAAATTCTGCTGTGAAATTATAACTTATTGGCCACAAACAACCTTTGTCCATATTATTTTCATGCCATTGCATTTTGACTCAATTGCTTGTGTCGGTCTGAAATACGAAATACGCGGCAGTCTAGACGCACTCGACCTCCGATTTTAATAGGGAAAAGAGTGAGCAACCGCGATTGCACAGAGCATTCCATTCCTCGGCCTGGACAAGTAGTATTTCTTTAATTTTGGTACATACTTTAAAGCCGGTTAAGTCTGGTTGTGAGATCCTCCAGTGCCTTCACAGAGCCAGGTTCTGGCCGGGTTCTGGCCGGGTTCTGGCCGGGTTCTGGCCGGGTTGAGCCGTGGTTATTCCTGCAGGATCAGCCCGTACCATTTTAAACCATTTTAAAGTACAGCTTAATTTACATGTTTTACGCATTACGTTGATCTGGGCGACGAATCTACGCCCGCGCTGTGACCCCATGGACGGATCCAAGGGGGTCTTCAGACCATACCTCCCGCCCCAATCGCCGGAAAGTGGGAGCCAGCATGCCTTTTGCTCTCCCAACTGAAACAAAACGTTTTCTACTCAGTCTTGTTGCACACACGCCACGATTTGGGACGATATGGAAGCTTGTCGAAGTTTGTCAAAAGCCGACCGGCTGGATCCGCTCCTGTTTGGCCCTCCCGTTGGAAGTCGGCTGGATCCGCCACTGCTAAAGACAACGATTGTCGCCATGCATGTGCGAATTTACAGACACATTGAATGCTCTGATGTCAGCCGGCACGTTCGCACCTCCAAAGTAATTGCTCAAGCTTTCATGTGCCGACAGGAATATCGTGCGGTAGCGGAACCGATGCACTCAGCTTTGGTTCCGCCAGCGCGCGCCGTCGTCGTGGAAACGATCGTCATCGGCGATGACGGAACTAAAATCATCGCCTTTGTTCATGCGGTCGCCGAAGCAACTGCGCCGATTGTGCATTACGTAGGCTGAAGGCTGTAGTCTGCTGCATTCACTCTGCCTGTATCTATTGTCGCCCTGCGTGTGAACTGTGGCGAGCTGCTCCTGCTGCAACCACAGGTGCACGTGTCTGGGGAGTGATTGATCGCGAAGAACTCGCACTGGTATTGCACAATGCTGCGATTACTGTCATGTCCGTGCATTAACTTGACATACGTGCCTGCGTGCAGCCTGCGCTAACCCACAATAGCCACGTTGCGGGTGAGTTCGGCAAATGCATGGGTGCATCTATCCACGCGCGTGCGATGCGATGCGATACCGTTGGATGTGTCCACCCCAGCGAATTGCGGCAGGATCTGTGTGCGGTGCGCATCGTGACCAGGTCTCTGTTGGTCACGATGAAGCGGTCTCGTTGGCGCAGCAGGTCCCCTTCGGTGGATGAGCTCGCACGAAGAGAACGCGAGCGCGGGAAAACTTCGGCGAACACGAGTATGGGCTAACTCGCACCGGCTGGTGTCAGACGTGCGGCGTGAACTTCATGATCCGCTGACGGCCGAGCCACGTGGCGGACGTGTCGTATAGGACGAGTGGCATAGAGAACATGTGGTATCGGACGAGTGGTATAGAGAACATGTGGTATCGGACGTGCGGTATGGAGAACATGTGATGTCGGGGGTGCGGTATAGAGAACATGTGGTATCGGACGTGCGGTATGGAGAACATGTGGTATCGGACGTGCGGTATGGAGAACATGTGATGTCGGGGGTGCGGTATAGAGAACATGTGGTATCGGACGTGCGGTATGGAGAACATGTGGTATCGGGCGAGCGGCATAGAGAACATGGGTATCGGGCGTGCGGTATGGAGAACATGTGGTATCGGGCGTGCGGTATGGAGAACATGTGGTATCGGACGTGCGGTATGGAGAACATGTGGTATCGGGCGTGCGGTATGGAGAACATGTGGTATCGGGCGTGCGGTATGGAGAACATGTGATGTCGGGGGTGCGGTATAGAGAACATGTGGTATCGGACGTGCGGTATGGAGAACATGTGGTATCGGGCGTGCGGCATAGAGAACATGGGTATCGGGCGTGCGGTATGGAGAACATGTGATGTCGGGGGTGCGGTATAGAGAACATGTGGTATCGGACGTGCGGTATGGAGAACATGTTCGGCGTGCGGTATGGAGAACATGTGGTATCGGGCGTGCGGTATGGAGAACATGTGATGTTGGGGGTGCGGTATAGAGAACATGTGGTATCGGACGTGCGGTATGGAGAACATGTGGTATTGGACGTGCGGTATGGAGAAAACATGTGGTATCGGGCGTGCGGTATAGAGAACATGTGGTATCGGGCGTGCGGTATAGAGAACATGTGGTATCGGACGTGCGGTATGGAGAACATGTGGTATTGGACGTGCGGTATGGAGAACATGTGGTATTGGACGTGCGGTATGGAGAACATGTGGTATCGGACGTGCGGTATGGAGAACATGTGGTATCGGGCGTGCGGTATAGAGACCATGTGGTATTGGACGTGCGGTATAGAGAACATGTGATGTCGGGGGGTGCGGTATAGAGAACATGTGGTATCGGGCGTGCGGTATGGAGAACATGTGGTATCGGGCGAGCGGCATAGAGAACATGGGTATCGGGCGTGCGGTATGGAGAACATGTGGTATCGGGCGTGCGGTATGGAGAACATGTGGTATCGGGCGTGCGGTATGGAGAACATGTGGTATCGGACGTGCGGTATGGAGAACATGTGGTATTGGACGTGCGGTATGGAGAACATGTGGTATCGGGCGTGCGGCATAGAGAACATGTGGTATCGGACATGCGGTATGGAGAACATGTGGTATCGGGAGAGGTGGGCTCGATTTAGAGCACAGCCCGGATTAAACACGGGACAGGTGTCGGTACGGACGGCGAGAGCGAATTGGATGCATTTGGCAAATATCAACGGTTCCAGTTGGGATAATTCGGATTGGCTCTCGAACTTTTCCCGGAAAATGGAAATTGGACAAAATAATCATATTACCTTCGGTTTTACAACCACAGCCTTATATAATACAATTTTGTGATTACCTGATGGTGATAGTTTGTTTTTGATTGTCTGAAGAAATACATATGATGGTACTAAGCATATTCTCATACTTATTTTCGCAGATACCCTTAATGCCAAATACATACCAAAAGTAGCTTGAGCTGGATTCATTCCAGTGTTCAAGTGTAAATTGTTTCACATATAGTTCCACATATAAAGTGAGCTAAATGGAACTGTTAACTCCCGATCAGATGGCAAGTGCAGTCGGAAATACCAGGTATGCATTGTATTTGTTGTTCAGGAAAACAAGAAAGACAATTAACTATAAAATAAAGTTCAGGAAACAATAGATGGCCTTCCCTTGCCGTTTAAAATGAGCTTATAAAATATTACAGTCGGTAAGTAAACAGTGCCACCGAAACTGGCGCACATGTTGTTTGCAAACGAAATAGGTCGTCGTGAAACTGTCTATGACGTCATCGTGGCTCCAGTGTTGGCGACAGTGTCGGAGCTACACTGTCCATAGCGGGACAGTGTCGGAGCTATAGTCTCCAGTGGCGTCCAGGGCGGGACAGTGTCGGAGCTATGTTCTCCAGTGGCGTCCATGGCGGGACAGTGTCGGAGCTATGGTCTCCAGTGGCGTCCAGGCGAGACAGTGTCGGAGCAAGAATGTGCAGTGGCGTCCAGGGCGCGTCAACGTCGGAGCCCCAGCGTCCGCAAACTGTTCCGTATCAGCATCCGAACATCTCGCTAACTTGACGGCCGGTCGGAAAGATAACTTGCTCGGCCCTCCCTTCGCGCCGCGCTTCCTGCACCGAGCGAACCCGGCGGAAGTTCTGGGCACGACGACCGCCGACCTCCAGGAACGGCTGGTCGGTCGGTCGCCGATTCGCCGTCAGTTACACTGCAGTTGGGACTGGCCGTGCCGGGCGCGGTCACTTCCGCCACTGCGCCCGGGGTCGCCGCATTGAATTGTGGTACAAACGCGGGCACAATCCACGCTTACAGGTGGCTATTGCTTGCCGGTGTCAACGACAGCTTGACAATCGCAGGCTAACAGACTAAGAACAATCGCAATGTTGTCCAATGCACCGCACAGCTGAAAATAAGATGGTCATTTGCATCGGACAACAGTGGATACGAGCTGCGCCCTCAGACGCCACTTAAAATCGGTGCGCACGCAATGGAGCTCACGACCGATGGCATACTCACTGTGGAGCTTGGCGGCGCGGATACGAAATGTCCCGGTACCACGACCATGGTACCATGGTACCATGGTACCATGGTACCACGACCGGTTCAAGTGTGCTGTATGTGTAGCATGTGTCACCGGCGAGTACGACACTGCACATCATGATTAAGTGGGTAGTCACCGAGTGGAGCTGGTGTGCCGTCTACGTCACGAATCACACAGTGCAGCGGACACAGGTCAGCGTGACAGGCCAGCTGGCTGGCGGTCAGCAGTCCCGGCCGTCCGCGTACAGGCCAGCTGGCTGGCGGTCAGCAGCCCCGGCCGTCCGCGTACAGGCCAGCTGGCTGGCGGTCAGCAGTCCCGGCCGTCTGCGTACAGACCAGCTGGCTGGCGATCAACAGTCCCGGCCGTCCGCGTGCAGCGCTGGTTCGGTTGTATTTCCGTTTCCCGGTTAGGACAGCAAGATCAACTATGCGTTGTAGAAGTTGTTAAATATGCGCAGAAGATCTGGGAGTGCCTTGAAGGCAGCTCTCGGTGGCAGTCAGCTTCGGCGGTGTAGAGCGCTTCCCTGACGCCAACGGTCACCAGTCGTGCACGTTGTCGCAGCGCTGTTTGGGGGACCCAGCTGCAGACGGTCTGATTGGATCAGTAGAAGCCGCAGCTGTCACACGTGTGGATTCACACTGTCAATTGCAACAGCAACGACCGGGCGATCCCACCGGATGAGTCGTCCCGCACTGAGTAAACTGCACGACGACTGAACCACTCCGCACTGGGTAAACTGTGCACGGCGACTCAACCACTCCGCACTGGGTAGACTGTGCACGGCGACTGAACCACTCCGCACTGGGTAGACTGTGCACGGCGACTGAACCACTCCGCACTGGGTAGACTGCACGGCGACTGAACCACCCCGCACTGGGTAGACTGTGCACGGCGACTGAACCACTCCGCACTGGGCAAACTACACGGCGACTGAAACGCCCCGCACTGGGTAGACTGTGCATGGCGACTGAACCACCCCGCACTGGGTAGACCGTGCACGGCGACTGAACCACACCGCACTGGGCAAACTACACGGCGACTGAAACGCCCCGCACTGGGTAGACTGTGCATGGCGACTGAACCACCCCGCACTGGGTAGACCGTGCACGGCGACTGAACCACACCGCACTGGGCAAACTACACGGCGACTGAAACGCCCCGCACTGGGTAGACTGTGCATGGCGACTGAACCACCCCGCACTGGGTAGACCGTGCACGGCGACTGAACCACACCACACTGGGTAGACTGTGCACGGCGACTGAACCACCCCGCACTGGGCAGACTGTGCACGGCGACTGAACCACTCCGCACTGGGTAGACTGTGCACGGCGACTCAACCACCCCGCACTGGGTAGACTGTGCACGGCGACTGAACCACTCCGCACTGGGTAGACTGTGCACGGCGACTGAACCACCCCGCACTGGGTAGACTGTGCACGGCGACTGAACCACTCCGCACTGGGTAGACTGCACGGCGACTGAACCACAGCGCACTGGGTAGACTGTGCACGCGGCGACAAAATCGCCCCCGCAGTCGTCACTCTCCGGTATACGAGTACCACGTGTGACCCCGAGCGGCCCAGCTGCTATGGCGATACGTTCGCCTCTGCCACGGACGCGGAAGCTGCGGCGGCACCACAATGACAAGCCGCCGGCGTTGGCAAGCCGGGACAGTGTTCGGGCCCGCTGCCGGCTCAGATTTCAACACGGTGCCGAGACAGAGCGGCGTGATGCTGTAATGTGCTGTAGAAAATGCTGCACTAGATCGTGAACATCAGCAGGCACCCGGTCAACATTTGCCACTGATAGTCATCCAGCACGACGGCAGCAAGGCATTGGAAGCCAGGCAAGCGAGCAAGCAAGGCAGCAAGGAGTTGGACAGCCGCGTTCGGGTCATGTGGGGATCGGCTCCGACGCTCCGATCGGCTCCGATCGGCTCCGATCGGCTCCGATCGGCTCCGATCGGCCCCCCACGGTTGTCATCTCCGCACGCCATCCGACCGCTGGCGCCGCACCGGGACACTGACTCGGGCGCCTTGACTCTCGCTGTGCCGAGGTGGGACCGGCCATCTGGCTATCCGGTACAGGACCGGTGACTACTGCTGTCAGGAAGCCACGCACACCATCGCCTACTCATGCCTAGGGCATCGTTGGCTTTGCAGTTTGTTTCACCTGGTGTTTCTCCGGGCAGTCGCCACTCTGTATTTGTTTGAGAACGTTGGGTGGGAATCCTCACGGTTACATTTAGCTAACAACTTGCGTCAGTGTCGTATACAAATAACCATTGATATGGCAACCACGATAAAATATGTGTGACCTAAGCGTAGCATTCGATGTCACAGGTCACGTCAAAGTCAACTGTTTTGTCGATGTGTCTTCGTTATGGGCGCTGTATGACCAATACAGTTCGTACGCCCAAAAACCCGAATAACTAACTAACTTGTCGATTGGTCAGGGTCCGGTTTATCGCTGGAAAAATGTGTTTATTAACCCAAATATGGCAACGGAAACATGTTAGATGCCCGGGTTTCCTTACGGATATAACAACTGAAGACAACTGAGAAATGTCAACTCGAAAACAGGTGGGAAATTCAATTGTCATTAAATATGATGTAACGCATGCTTGCACTGAAAAATATAGCCAGAGATTTAAAACGTGTACAGTCAATGAGCATATCAAGGATAGGGAAACCGTACATGACAGAATATATGTTGCAAAAATGGTAAACTGTGCATGGTGCATTAAGGTCACTGATATCCGTCCTTAGACTAAGACTTTTAGTAGTAGTAGGCTGAAGTGCTCATTATTTTCAGGTGAGCTACCTGAAGCCAGTTGCTCGTCAGGTGAAGTAATTATATTCAAGAGCGACTTTCAAAGTCTATGTTCACAGCGTGACTTTTGCCGACACCGACGATCGCACTGTGACGAAAAATCGTTGCCCAAGAGATAATGTTTGCATCTCGATGTATGGCATACCATATTGAATGGCGCTTGGACCAAGTTCGCTATCATGCATTATTTGAACAGCTGCTTACGGAAGTATTGTGAACTTGTGAGACGTCATAAATTGCCGGGAAAAACGCCAGTCTGGTCTTAGTGGTGATAATTGGGATATATCTTAAGTACATCTGAAAAATTTTACAGATAGGCCTTAAAGGTATGCCAATTTTCTGCATCCACCAAGCACAGCTTGAGCATATCCGATCCAGACATATGAAGCCGAAGTTCTCTGGGCATAATGACGATATAGTGGCAAAAACACGGTGATCGGAGACATATCGTTGGTATATACCAGGAACCGCAATCATGAACTGGAGTGTCCGGAAAATGCATGACCCTCTGGTGATTACCTCTCGAGTCGGATGAAAATAATGGCGAACGCGGGGCTCTCCCCCTAGCAAAAAGCGTGCAATTCCTGCCAATGACCCTCCGCGGTGTGTGCAACGAATTGATCTCGGGATGAAGGTAATCACGGAGGGACGACAAAACAAGGCACGGAAAGTCGTCCACGAAACGTTTGCCCATTACTCTTCTCCGGGGAGGCGTCCAAGACGATGACCAAGTCTCGTCGGTGTCGGCATTGCACGCGACCTGGTCACGTCACGTGACGACATGACGTCACACCGCAGCCGGACGCGGTCAGGTCACGTCACGTGACGACCGGCAGCCGGACGTGCCGGGCCTCGGCCATGTCACGTGGGCGGGCTGGGCGCCGCTGAGCGGCATCAAGCAATCCACATGGTGTGCCTTTCACGCTGGCACACTCGTGCGGTGCAATAGCAGATTGGCTTCATGTCAATAGTGGTTGCTGTTGTTATGGGTAGTGGTGGTGGTGGTGGCGGTGGCGGTGGCGGTGGTGGTTTTGCGACGCGTCGACCGTGGTGTCATTTAGCGTCGCCAATCTCTCGCGCCGAATGGTTGCTGGCGAAGAGTAGCAGCGACTGGTGGGCCTCGAACCCACAACCTTTCGGTTGGGAGACGGGACCTTACCCTGAACTACTGGCCCTAAAGGCTCGATGTCAAAATGAAGCGTGAAGCTGCCCATCCTTGCGGATGTGGGGGACATTTGCGTGTGCGGAATCTATTTGATGGCCTTCATTATTGTGCGAACGCCAAACGAGCATGCACGAATATGCAGTGCATGGTACAGTAAACCTGGGCGCTGAACCCGGTCGCAGGGGAGGAAGGCAGCGGTTCATTTGCTACACAATGCGTCGGCGTCGCAGAGCTGTAAGTCACGTTAGTGACCTACCTTAGACAAGCCGCAGCGCTGCTCAACATGCAAACTGCCCCACTCGGCCTAATGAGGGCTGATGAGGGTAGTTTTCCCGCCGGGGCTTGTATACAACAGGCAGTGTCGCGACAGTGGCCGGTGTCAAATAGCGGAAACACATGCACGCCACGGTGGAGCAGCGCGCCGAAAATCGCCAGCGTCTGTTTTGTTTTTGCTGGCTTTTGACATCAGGTGAAACGGAAATTGTGATGTAATCATGTCGTTATTGCTCAGTAGCGCGATCGGAGGAGATAGATCGCTTGCCTCGACAGTTCAGTGCCGGTGTGGATTTTGGCGCGTTTTGGATGTTCTTGAATTTATAAAGTTTCCTTGCCTAAAATCGTGACTAAATCAAACGGATTTTTATCCTCTCAAATAAAGATGACGAAACGCATTTCAACTCGAATACTGCCTCAAATATGCAAATGATTTGCATACCTACTTTAGATTAGAATGGTTATCACAAACAAATGACATCAACATTGACACATTCAATCCAGGGGCAGAAATTCAATGCATTTAAAGTCATGGAAACAAATGTATCGCACGAGGCTATCAAATAGGACTCGAGAGTTGTCAGATAAAATTGTTCCCCCTCAACGCCCTCTATGTTCTGACCTACCTCAGGTCACACGGATAAGACCAGTGCCGTGGCGGATCTGACATCACCATGGGACATAATGTGACTGTTTCAACGCTCTGATCGGTTGCTACAATTCTGGTTGATATGTTAGCATGCACCACATTTCGCCACCTTCCCCAGTCCAGAGTCGTTGCGACGCCTCCGGCGTTTCCAGATAGGCTGTGCTGCCAAGCAAAGCGAACAAGCAAAGTGTCACCGGTGACAGGATCCGGCGAACAAGCATGTGTCACCGGTGACAGGATCCGGCGAACAAGCATGTGTCACCGGTGACAGGATCTGGCGAACAAGCATGTGTCATCGGTGACAGGATCCGGCGAACAAGCATGTGTCACCGGTGACAGGATCCGGCGAACAAGCTGTGTCACCGGTGACAGGATCCGGCGAACAAGCTGTGTCACCGGTGACAGGATCCGGCGATTGATACTGTGCTTAAAAATAGATCACTGGAGGGCATTCCAGTTGAATTCAAAGTCCCGGCTTTTTCAAAAGTCGAGGACTTCCATTTTTTAGAAGTTCATTTTCATCCTGTTGCAAACCATAAATTGTACACAATTAATAGCGTTTCAGGAGTGGCCCATGGTGCCATGCTAGTCTAGCAACGTACCATATGCCAAATTTGAGTGCATACACGTATGAGACAGCTCAAGTCAGATGAAGCCCTCCTCACAAATGAAAATGATTACCACACAAATGAAAATGGTTACCTAACAAATGGCATTACCTCACAATGAAAACTATTACCTCACAATGAAAAGTATAACATTCAGCTCCGAACCATTATCTTGAATGTACCGCTGGGTACACGCGGACGCTGAATTCAAATCCAGGGCCTTCCACTAGATGTGAAGAGGTTTCAAGTCTGCCACGCACGAAAAAAAAGTCAAATACTAGGTTTTGCTACCTAGGTATCATAGGCGCATAGCATCGATAGGGACCAAGAATGTAGCAATTAATGTTCGCAGTTATTGCCAGTACCATGAAGACTTTCGACACTTCTTTGATATAACAGAATTCATAGTATTTTCGGTGTCGTTCACATAAATAATCACCTGTAACACAATGGCAGTGAACAAATATATCGCCAGCCAGAATGTGCTCAGTGAGAAATGTTAGTCATGAATATTGCTGTGACAAACACCTTGCACAGACAATTTGTTGCCCAATGAGCACGTCCATGGTAAATGGTTCTGTGGATCCGTGACACCAGCTGATGCAAGCTTCTCGCCGGAGAGCGAGCACAGACCCATAGCGATCCTCTTGTGAGTATCTAGATCGAGGTCGAGGTCCTCTTGAGATGGAGGTCGAGGTAAACTTTACTGAGTGGCCGCTGATATTAACGTCATTAAACTTGCACCCCGGTATCCCGCACCTGAACTTGCTACGCTCAACTTGCTTACCACCGTGGACCTTCTTCATATGTTGTCGTCTTTTGTTTTTCACGACCAGCTTCACGGCCAGGCTCTGCCTACTTTTTATCTTTTAACCGGACACACAGGCATTCATTTTTCAGAACAGGTATCTACTTTCATTCGTTTACTCGTTGGCCATACAATGGAAGTGGCCCCTCGTGAAATGCACACGACGGCGTCTGCAGCAGCTAGCGCGCTCTGGGCAGGATGGGCAGGATGAAGTGAGGGGTTCCTGCGTCGTGCGTACAAATTATTAGCTGCCATGTTCAACTTGATCCCATGCGGCTGCATCGTTATCCAACGTAAACAGAACTTGTACCGTGTGTGCTGCTACATTCACACAACAACTTTCCAGTATGTGTCGAAGTCGTGACTAAGGCTTAGGTCACTGGTCGGCCCATGAAGCACACTCAGTTCACGGGCTGGGCCACGCCCACTCCCCGGCCGACATACACCTGGACCACCTACGGCAGCTGGGCCACGCCCACTCCCCGGCCGACATACACCTGGACCACCTACGGCAGCTGGGCCACGCCCACTCCCCGGCCGCCGACATACACCTGGACCATCTACGGCAGCTGGGCCACGCCCACTCCCCGGCCGACATACACCTGGACCATCTACGGCAGCTGGGCCACGCCCACTCCCCGGCCGACATACACCTGGACCATCTACGGCGGCGGGGCCCGCCCCCCCCCCGGCCGACATACACCTGGACCATCTACGGCGCTGGGCCACGCCCACTCCCCGGCCGACATACACCTGGGGGGGGCCGCCCCCCCCCGGCCGACATACACCTGGACCATCTACGGCAGCTGGGCCACGCCCACCCCCCGGCCAACATACCCCTTGACCACCTGCCGCCACCGGCCGACATACACCTGGACCATCTACGGCAGCTGGGCCACGCCCACTCCCCGGCCGACATACACCTGGACCATCTACGGCAGCTGGGCCACGCCCACTCCCCGGCCGACATACACCTGGACCATCTACGGCAGCTGGGCCACGCCCACTCCCCGGCCGACATACACCTGGACCATCTACGGCAGCTGGGCCACGCCCACTCCCCGGCCGACATACACCTGGACCATCTACGGCAGCTGGGCCACGCCCACTCCCCGGCCGACATGCACTTAGATCATCCACGTCAGCTGGCAGCCAATCGAACCCGACCGGAGTCCGCTTGGCGCTTTTTCTTTGACATGCAAATGCCGTGTCGGTTCTGGATATGAGTCGATTCGCTCGCCCGTGTATTCCGGTCGGAGTGGCGCCGTTGGCGGAATGTGTTGCGCGGGGTGGCCCAGAGCCGCGTCTAACCCCGAGTGGATCGGTGCTCACGGCCGACGTGGAACACTGCGGCAGCGGCCGCATACAGTGACACAACGGGTTGCTGTCGTCGCCTGCCACCTGGCGGATTGCATTGACCGAGTTGGCTTCCGCCACCACCTCTGCGCCGGTGTTTCCCCGTGACTGCCGCAGCCGCTGCCGCTGCCGTGGCTGTCGTAGCCGCCGCTGCCGTGGCTGTCGTAGGTGTCGCTGCTGTCTCGGCTGTTGCAGCCGGTGCTGCTGCTGCTGCTGTAGCCGCCACTGCCGCTGCGGTTACTGTAGCCGCTGCTGCTGTTGCTGCTGCAGCTGCACTGCCGCTGTGGTTGTTGTGGCCGCTGCTGCTGTTGCTGCTGCAGCTGCCACAGCCGCTGCGGTTGCTGTAGCCGCTGCTGCTGCTGTCGTGGCTGTGGCTGCCACAGCTGCTGTTGCTGCGGCCGTTGCAGCCGCCACTGATGCTGCGGCTGCTGTGGCCGCTGATGCCTCGGCTGCTGCAGCCAGCGCCACTGCTGTGACTACCGTAGCCAGTGCAGCACCGCGGCTCGCAGATAAGACCAAGACCAAGTTTCGAATGAAGTTGCCCCGCTTCGGTAAAGAATTAATTGGACGCGGGTTCGATTGTTGATACGGTTTTGCTCTTAATCCATTGAAGTCGAAAACTTTTCCGCGCGAGCTTAATACGGTGTGATTGTACCCCACCTCACCGTTGGCGAAAAGAATGTAGCATCAGTTTCTATTGGATTCAAAGAAGCGCAACATCTTTGTCTACATCATTTACATAATTGCCTTGAGGGATCTTTATTCACCGCAATATGCTCCGCTTTAGGAGTGATCGGCATTCGCCAATGGACGCTGCTCTTTTCACATTTCACATTTAAGCTGAATTTCCAAGGTGGGGTAAGTTATATACTGTTTTCTACGTGTTCAGCATTTCTCTACGTATCTTGATTGTCCTTTTCGTTTTTTATTCATTTAGTCCTTCTCCTTGTTTTTAATAACGGCATAAACGAAGCATATTTTCACTTTAAGTGACCTGTGCGCCTTTAAAGAACACGGTTGTGGTGGTGTGAGTCGCAGCACTGAGGCTCTCGGCCTACGTCCAAAACAGAATAAGTGCATGCTGAAAATATCAGACAGGGCGGATGACTGCAAAATCCCAGAAAATCACTGACCGTATCAATCACTGGCCATATTGTTGCCGAATTACTGATTACCTTATCAATCAGCTTAGTTTAATAATTAATTATGGTTTAGCTGGGTGAAGTTTCGTTGCGCTAAATACGCACATACCGTTAGACGATCTGGGGTGCTTCTACGTAATGGCCAAGCAAATTCCTTATGCATTGGGCGATCAACACCGTATTCGTCCAGCCACAGAATTTTCCCCGAGCCAAATCTATGCATTTGGTTGCGAATTATGAGATTATGTAGTACATTATAAAATAATGGTATTGTAATGTAATGTAGTGTGTAATTTATTTTGCATTACCAGTATTCCAGGGAGAAGGTAGCTTGGCAAAACGTTCCACATGCAGGAACGGCAAATCGTTTTGCACGCACTCTAATCATTGGAGTGTAAGGCAGTGTACGGTCATTGCGGTAAGGCTGTGCTGCATTACGCTGCTTATTAAAAGCAACCGGAAAATTGTATGATAAAGATCTTTATTTTAACCAAAGTATGAATGTCCGATAAGCGCTTACCGGCATCTTTTGTTTGAGTAATTATTACGATGACACGAAATAACCCCCTCGAAAACACGAGCGAACTAAAAAAAACCTGCCCGAAAACACAGCCCACATATGTCGGCTTATTTTAATTGTGTCACCGTTCTATGTAGAATACTTTAACCCCGTCTTTCCGGTCAGATCCTCATACCCCGTCTCGGAGGGGGGTTGATCCACTCCCCCCCCACCCCCACCTCTAATCTCCAAACTAAGCGTCGCACGAAAACGAAAAGGTGTTATTGGAAAGCACTCGACGAGTATGGCGAGAAACCACCCCCAACATTTTATGCCCCCAAAATAGTGGCGTCACTATGGGTCTATGTTTTCACAACTGACTTCATGTTTTTGTCTCTGTTGAGTTCATTTTGGGAGAGATTTCACAAACAAAAATTATTATCGGGGATGGTGTATGTGGTGTATGTACAGCTTCTCGGGGATGGTGTATGTGGCGCTGTTCCTGCCAATGCTGTGAAGGTTACTCATTGGACGCTATATGACCATTGCAGTCGATGCTCCCTTTAAACACAAATAACTGACGAAGGCTACTCATCAACCGCTGAATGGCCTCTGCCATGCTTGCTGACATGCTGATCGTATCGATAAATTGATCTCTCCCATTTTCAAGGGCAGTCTCTGGTCCTTGTCTATCAGGGGCGGATCCAGCCAGCTAATGGTGGAGGGGAGGCAGTGGCAGGCTTATGGCAGGTTCAAGAAGTAAAGGACATTAGGTGGTGCCAAAAAATGTGGCGGAAGTGATGAAGAACAAAGCAGCTTTTTTAGCTTCAAAGATTGTTGGTATAGTCCCATGGCCAATGGAAATCCACTAAGATCTTTTAATTGGTGATTATCTTATTAACATACCAAAAAACCTAAACAGGTTGACCTGATCCGCCATTTTGCAATCAAAATACTTGAAATACACGCCTGAGCAGCGCTGCGGTGTGAAGGTGATAGTGGGAAGAAGCTCATCCATTTTTTAAACCAAGAGGACAAATCTATCCATGCTCCATTCTTGCTTTTCTCGTCCTTCTGACCTAGAAACACAAGTACTGTACAACTGAGGTGTGAGCCCAACTCTCAGTACGACTGAGGTGTGAACCCAACTCTCAGTACGACTGAGGTGTGAGCCCAACTCTCAGTACGACTGAGGTGTGAGCCCAACTCTCAGTACGACTGAGGTGTGAGCCCAACTCTCAGTACAACTGAGGTGTGAGCCCAACTCTCAGTACGACTGAGGTGTGAGCCCAACTCTCAGTACGACTGAGGTGTGAGCCCAACTCTCAATACGACTGAGGTGTGAACCAAACTCTCAGTACGACTGAGGTGTGAGCCCAACTCTCAGTACGACTGAGGTGTGAGCCCAACTCTCAGTACGACTGAGGTGTGAACCCAACTCTCAGTACGACTGAGGTGTGAGCCCAACTCTCAGTACGACTGAGGTGTGAGCCCAACTCTCAGTACGACTGAGGTGTGAGCCCAACTCTCAGTACGACTGAGGTGTGAGCCCAACTCTCAGTACGACTGAGGTGTGAGCCCAACTCTCAGTACGACTGAGGTGTGAGCCCAACTCTCAGTACGACTGAGGTGTGAGCCCAACTCTCAGTACGACTGAGGTGTGAGCCCATCTCTCAGTACGACTGAGGTGTGAGCCCAACTCTCAGTACGACTGAGGTGTGAGCCCAACTCTCAGTACGACTGAGGTGTGAGCCCAACTCTCAGTACGACTGAGGTGTGAGCCCAACTCTCAGTACGACTGAGGTGTGAACCCAACTCTCAGTACGACTGAGGTGTGAGCCAAACTCTCAGTACGACTGAGGTGTGAGCCCAACTCTCAGCCACGCATCCCGAAGAGAAACCCCATTGTATACTGCATTTGTATTTTATGGGTGGTCACAATGATATTTTCAGGCTTAAGTTAAACCCTCTAGATTCCCCCTCCCTAGGCGCACATCAGATGTTCGCCCCTCCATTGTCCCTGAAATAGTGTAGCCAACCATCAATATCTAGAGGAATACCTCTAGATCTGGTAACAGCGGTGCAAAGTGTCACTAGTTCTTCCAGAGCACGGGCAGGAGGTGAGTTTCCCTGCTGCAGGCTCAGGATCGGCGATCTTACCTTTGAGGTTGACAAGTGCAGCCATTTTCGGCAATGCAGCACAATACAGTGCATTGAAGCTTCAAACACGCGCTGTGTCTGACGAAGGGTCCGATCGCAAGTTCTATTCCTCACCTTCGAACTCTGTATTCGGCTTTTTAGCGTTCCATGTAAGGGGTTAAGAAGGGCGACAGGTCTCCCCAATGTTTCTATTCCGACTGATTGGTTCCCCATCCATCATCCATGTCGTGTTCTGAGTAATTGTTTGCGTGTTTTAAAAATCGCATTTAGAGAAGCATGTCCTTTGTCGGCATACGCTTATAAACATATGATTACGGAGAACACTGCACATCACGAAATTGTTCTCCCAAATTTTTGACTGAACATCACGATGCTCTTAGCACACACACGATGGACGTCCACTGATGATAGTATGATATGATGATATAGTAACTATATCATCTATATCAACTAATCAACTATATATATATACGGATAGTAGGAACCGCCTCAGAACTGGCGGTTCCTACTATCCGTCATCAGAGCTGTGCTAGTGATATGATCGTCCTCTGATGATAGTGTTCAGTAGGAGGAAGGCGAATTATCTACCTAAAATATTTTTGTTTAACCTGTGCATATGTAATCTAGGTTGTAAAGTTTAAAGCGAGATGGGATGCTCCATGGACTGAGCGTTTTCATGGCGTCTGGAAACCCAAAGTACGACTCTAAAATCAGATGGAGGTAATGCCACGTGCAATTATTGCTGGGGCCTACCACTTGTTCTGTTTTGTTCTCACTTGTTTGACTTGTGTAAGAGAGTTAGTTTTTGAGCGTCTTGATCCCATAAATTCAGCCCCAACCCACTCCGTTCATGGCGCGACAAGTCCCCGTCTCCGAGACTGGCGTCGGCCTGTCTGCTGCCTACGTCAGCAGCCATCGCCCCAGCGAGGTCGCCGTTCATTGGACATTGTACCTTCCCCTCCCTCCTTCCGGCTGACACCCCGCCAGCCAGGCGCCAGAGACGTGACCTCTATCGACCGGCGCGTACCGCCGCCGTCGTTAATGCTAGATGTAACTGTGTTCACATAAAGTTATACGTTTGGCTGTCCCGTAACCGTAATTGATATAATCCCGTAAGCCTTGTGGTTGTAAAAGTGTACCGTAAACGTAACACATCGTCACCGCCACTAGAAACAGACCATTTCCCCTTCTAGAAGGCCGTCGACATGGATGTGACGTCAAGGAGGGTTCTGCGCCCTCGACCAATCCGCGACCGGGGGTCTCCCGAAGTCACTAGCGGCCGTGCGGCCCCAGGCAGTCGGTCTTGAATCATCTGAGCGAGCGGACCGCTGCTACGCGTGCGCGCTTCCCAACTAAATTCGGCTTCTAAATTCATAGGAAAGGCAGTATCACGGCTTACCTTCCGAGGAGAACGTACTGTACGGTGTCTGTAGTTCTCGTGTGATCGTGGAGTGCTGCAGTGCAATACAGGGCAGCAAAAGGTACTGGTACTTTCGTGACTGGAGTTATCGCGAACGAAGAGGTTGCTAGACTTTCGCGTGCCAATAAGGACTTTCCTACACTTGGTTCTCACATGTTTGAACAGTTGGGCGATACTGCTTAATATAGTCGCCGCTGGATGTTTGACGCATGTCGCTATTAGTTTTACAATGAACGGAAGCAATGGCACATTATTGTGGCTGATGTGTAGCTGGGCTCCAAGGAGCAGTATCGGTTATATTATCATTGGGGAAAGCCACCCTGAGCTGAATCGATATCATTCGATGTAGCTCAGGAATCTGGCAATTCGTCTTTTGTCGTTATGCACTGTCCAAAGCGGTCGTCAGAATCAGATCCAGCCGACCAATATCCAGCTTACACTATAGTAGACCTCACTGTCTCCAATAACCAGAATAAGCAGCAATGATCTCCATGGACAGTCTCCATAATGCAGAATCAGCCCTGGCTGCCTAAAAAAACACCAACTCTAGCGACACTCCGCGGCGCCCAAAAGCAGCAATCTTCTAAGTCCACCCGGCGACCTATTAAATCACCCCCCACGAAAGCTCACGAATCGCGTCTCCCAGCGACCTGCTGACCGTGCCGTTGGGGTGGCGGCCGCGCCTGAAGCCGTTGGGGTGGCGGCCGCCGGTCGATCCATTCGGCTTCGGATGGGATTATAAGGCGCGCGCGCCTGACCGAGCTCTATCGACGCTCGCCGGCTGATCGGCCCGCGGTCGTGCGAACCGCAGTCGTGCCGCCGACGGCTGACGTCGCATCAGGCGCGGCCGGAGGGGTCACGTCGACACGAACGGTGGGGTCACGTCGACACTGGAGTGGCTGATGGGGTCACGTCGACACGAACGGTGGGGTCACGTCGACACTGGAGTGGCTGATGGGGTCACGTCGACACGAACGGTGGGGTCACGTCGACACTGGAGTGGCTGATGGGGTCACGTCGACACCGGAGTAGCTGATGGACTCACGTCGACATGACGGATGAAGTCACGTCGACATTGGAGTAGCTGGTGGAGTCTACAACTAACCATGTTCCTAACTGCTAGGCGAACGCCAGGGGAGAGGCATGCATGCATCATAACCGTCCACGTGTAGTGCAAATGCCTGCACTGCCAACATTGATGCACAACAGCACAGGCCATTAACCGGAAGAACATTGCCACGAATCTGAACTCAATGAAGGATAAATACGTGTGCAAGTTTTCTTGATTGGTGGCTGCCCCAAGCCCCCCCCCCCCCCTTCCCTACACACACAGTACCGTTTCATGAGCACCTATTAAAACTTAATCCTGTCTAGCGCTCGGCGAGCTCGACACGACCTCTGCGGACTGCTCGTCCCTCCATCAACCTCGCGTTGAGCTGCTCCCGCCGGCGGGGCCATCGTGGGACTAGGTGGCGGCAACGGGGAGCGTCCGCCCTGAGTCTCTTCTGCCGATTCATCGGCATCCGTCAGCTCCCCGGGCCTCGGTTCCGTCGGTCGCCACGCCTCACTAACCGGTTCCGATCGTGCGCCGGAACCGCACGTGCTTCTTGCCAGTGATGCTGGATCATGAACCGCCTCGCCAACTTGAAGTTGGGCATCAGCGCGCTCTTGCGACGGCTGTTGCGAGTGGCCCGGCGGTTGCCGTTGATGCAGTCACGCCAGTGCTGGAATGGTTTACAGTCTCTTTGAGTGCTGATGAAGTCGCATCCACACTAGACGGGTTGATAGAGCCTCGCTTACGGCTGATGGAGTATGCAGCAAAACTGATGCGAGACGAAGATGTCTAGTCGTAAGGGGCTACCCCATCCCGTCGAGCAATGGGCTACCCCTTCCGCCGGGCAATGGGCTACTCCTTCCTACCGAGCAAGGGGCTACCACTTCTAGCCGAGCAACGACCTGCCCCTTCCCGCCGATCAAGTGGCTATCCTTTCCCGCCGATCAAGAGGCTACCCCTTCCTGCCGAGCAATGGGCTACCCCTTCCGCCGGGCAAGGGGCTCCCCCTTCCTGCCGAGCAAGGGACTACCGCTTCCCGCCGACCGAGTACTGGCGTTCGCTGGACAGATCAGGCGCTATCTTTGCCGACACGCGGTTCCCCGCACAGTCGCCTGTCTCGTGAAGGGCACCAGCTTTGTTCGGACCGTGTGTGGCTGTGTCGCCATGGTCTTTGACGTCACAACTGACACCATCGGTGCCCTGTCCAAATCACGAGTCCACGACGCGCTCTGTGGCACTACATACGCCGTCCCGCGGGGTGGGCGGCCATGCATGAAGGGAGCGCTCACCGGCTACTTTTGGAAGGTGTCAGACATCGGATATTGCACGTGTCAATTGCTCACTGGCCGCACCGAGCGACGGCGACAGGGTGGTGACACCCTGCCGCCGGAAGACTGCCAGCTCTCCTGGTCGGAGCCGGGCACCGACCGACGGCGATCGCGTACGACAGGTCCGCCGTTCCAGGTACGGCTGAAGTTCAGTAATACACGGCGGTCGCAGCGAGCAGCTTTGCAGCTACGTTATCGCGGCACGACGAGGTCACCAAGAGCCATCACGAGCCACAGAGGAAGCCTGGGGATGGCCATCCGCCCCCAGCTTTGCTACAAATCGCTTCGTAGCTGATGGAGTCAAGCCGACACTAGGGTAGTTAATGGAGTTTCTGTCGATGGCTTCATGCGAACGCGCGAGTGACAGGTTGATACCGGAGTCATCCTAAGTCCTTCTTCCGGAGTCCTTCTTTCTTTAAAACCACAGTCAACTTTCTGCACAGTGATTACCTTGTAAGTGCTGCATAGTTAGGAACTAGCATAGACCTAAGCTTTGTCGGTTATTTCGCTCTGCTCTGTTATTTGGTAAATCATTTTGCAGCAAGTTACTTTTCAATCTCAATCTAGGAATAAGCTGCAGCCTTTAGGATGGTTACTACAAGGATTCAGGCACTAGAGGATGAGGTTAGGGCCCTTAAGGCAGAGCTTTCCAAGCTCAAAGCTTCCCTTGCTTCACAGGGCTGGCCAGAAAGGGTAACATGTAAGGGGCAGTCTGTAGCAGGGGCATCCTATGCCCAGGTGGTCACAGGCCACCAGGTAACTGTAGCTTCCACTGCTGTGGAGGTGGCAGGGAGATCTGAAGAGAGAAGTATTCCTAGTGAACAGAAGATTTATAGTTGTAGCGCACAGGAGGGGCAGTGGTTTAAAGTCAGGGGGTGGAGGATTTGGAGGAGTGAGCCTAAGCAAGGGGGCAGTGAGTGGCAGGTGGTAGGTGGTAGGAGTGGGAAGCAACCTAGTGAAGCAGCTCAACAGGCAGGAGTAATAACATCCAATGGGTTCCAGGCACTGGAGGACTGCCCGCAGGATAGTGATAGCAGTGATAGCAGCAAGGAGACTGTGCTGGTGGTAGGAGACTCTCGGGTGCGGCATTTAGATAGAGTTTTCTGTAAAGGTAGGAGAGGCAGGAGGTGCATCACCAGGCCTGGTACCAAGGTTAGAGACCTGGTCCCAGTGGTGGCACAGGCCACCAGTGAGGACCAGTTTAGTACAGTTATAGTGCAGGTAGGAGTGAACAACGTAGGTCCTGCTAGGAGTGAGGAGCTGCTGCAGGACTACAGGGCCCTTCTGGCCACCCTGAAGCAGAGCAAAAGCAGAGTTATTGTGACAGCTATTCTGCCCAGGGCTGAAGTCTCCCCTGAGTGGAGCTCTAGGGCACTGGCAGCCAATGCCAGAGTGGGTAGGCTCTGCAATGAGTTAGGTTTGACCTTTGTTGACAAGTGGTGCAGGTTTTATGGTTCATGGGACCTCTATCAAAGGGATGGCCTGCACTTCTCCGAGAAGGGGGTGCAAGTGTTAAGTAAAGTGTATGAACATGTCCTTCAGGAAAACTAGATAATGGGGTGGGGAGGGAAGAAGTGGCATTACCATCTCATGAATATGCCAACAGTGACAGCATAGGCAATAGAACCTCACAGTCAGCAAATAGGGATGGCAGTAGATCAAGGGGGCAGAGTGGCAGCTCATCCAGAGATGATAGAGCTACTCAGCATGAAAAAACCAAAGATGGTTATGGAACATTTCTTAAGTGTATGATGCTTAATGCTCAGAGTATTCGATCCAAATTTGACGAGTTGAAGTGTTATGTTGCTGATGAGGAACCAGATTTTGTTTGCATTACTGAGGCATGGGTCAGTGAGGGGTATTTTGGGGATAACTTGCAGGACTATGAGATCCAGGGATACAATATGTTTTCATGCAATAGGGGTTCAGCAGTGAAAGGGGGTGGTGTAATGCTCTATGTGAATGGCTTATTCAGTTCTCAAAAAGTAGCAGATTGGGTAAAAAATGTGTCTGTGGAGTCCATTTGGCTTGATGTTTCTGTGGGAAAAGGCAACAGCAATACACTGAGAATAGGAGCCTTGTACCGATCAGGAACCTTGCCACATTCTCAGGAACTGGAGCTTGATAAGGTGATTTGTGAGGAAATCAGTAGAAACTTTCAGAGGAAATGCCTTATTCTTGGTGACTTTAATCTAAAAGGATATGAAAATGTTGGTGTTGGCTCCCCAGCATGTAAACTGTTTAGGAAATGCCTTGAAGAGGACCTGTTCTTACACCAGTTTGTAACAGAACCAACTAGGCAGGGCTCATTCTTGGACCTTGTCTTCTCGGATTTAAGTGATTTAGTTCAAGACTTGACTGTAGGAGAAACTCTGGGAAGAAGTGACCATAACATAGTGAGATTCAAGGCACATGTAGCAGGGACAATCAAGGATAATTTGGCAAAGGTTTCACATTTTAACAGGGCAGACTTTGACTGCATGAGAGCAGCTTTAAGTGCCATAAAATGGGAACAAGAATTATCCGATTTAAATGCCTGTGAAATGTGGGAAAAGTTCAAATCTTACTTGAGGGAAATTCAGATTAGACATGTCCCCCAAAAGCAAAAGCGCAAAAGAAGAGTAGGAAAGCCAGCATGGCTTACACCAGTTTTGACAAAAGCAATTAAGGCTAAGAAAGATGCATTTAGAGTATTTAAGGAAGCTTCAAATATAGTAAATCTAAGGTTGTATCAAAAAGCTAGAGACGCTGTGAAACAGAAAACCAGAGCAGCAAAGCGAGCAAAAGAATTGGATTTGGCTAGGAACTGTAATGGGGACAGTAAAAAGTTATTTAGTTTCTACAAGCTAAGTAAAGTTTCAAGCACAATTGGTCCACTGAAAGTAAATGGGATTACATTGAGTGAGGATAGTGAGATGGTTGAGGAATTGAGCAAGCAGTTTAAATCAGTGTTTACATTGGAGGATGTGACAAATCTGCCAACTGTGAACCACAGCCCAGCAACAGGTGATCAGTTACATGATGTTGATTTCATTGACAGTGATGTTGTTTTGAATTATGTCAGGAAAATAAAGCCAAACAAGGCAGCAGGACCTGATGGAATTTATGCTAGGGTATTGCGGGAAGCTGAAAAAGAATTAGCAATTCCACTCAGTATAATATTTTGTAGATCAGTTTCACAAAATGAAATTCCAACCGATTGGAAAAGGGCGAATGTAGTTCCTATTTTCAAGAAAGGAGAAAGAGGGAAAGTTGAAAACGATAGGCCAGTAAGCCTCACATCACTAGTCTGCAAGGTACTTGAATCAATTATCAAGGATAAAATTGTTAGTTTTCTGGAAGGAAACTGAGTGATTCAAGATACTCAACATGGGTTTAGAAAAGGACGATCGTGTCTCACAAATCTCTTGGACTTTTTTAATTTTGCTATAGAACAATTTGATAAGGGAAATCAGGTTGATGTAGTATATCTTGACTTTAGCAAGGCCTTGACAAGGTACCTCATAAACGGTTAATGATGCAGCTTCAGGCCCATGGTATTGTGGGTAACATCCTAAAATGGATAGGGTTGTGGCTTTCAGATAGACAGCAGAGAGTGATGCTAAATGGTACAAAATCATCATGGCAAAATGTTCTTAGTGGAGTCCCCCAAGGGCCAGTACTGGGACCACTATTGTTCATTATGTTTGTAAATAACATTGAAAGTGGCCTAATCAGTAAGGTTTTGAAATTTGCAGATGATTTGAAGGTCTTTAGGGCAATAACAGGGCACAATGAGCAGGTCTTGCTGCAGAAAGACTTAGACGAGCTTGTGAAGTGGTCCGAAAAATGGCAAATTTAATTTAATTTTGATAAGTGCAAAATCATGCATGTAGGTAGGCAGCATATCAAGGCTCCATACTTGATGGGTGGCCAAGTACTATCTGTGACTCAGCAGGAGAAGGACTTAGGTGAAAGGTTTATTTTTAACACAAAATTGGGGGCATCAGAACAGACCAAAGAAGCCAGCAAGAAGGCACTAAGAATGCTTGGGGCAAATAAATAGGAATGTATCATGCAAAAGTGAGGAAGTCATCAGAAAGCTTTATTGTGCATATGTCAGGCCACATCTGGAATATTGTGTCCAAGCTTGGTCCCCTAGTTATGAAAAAGATTGTTGGCTTTTAGAGAGAGTACACAAGAGGGCAACACAAATGGTGAATGGTATGGGTAACCTGGCATATGAGGAAAGATTGAAGAAATTGAATATGTTTTCACTTAGATATAGAAGGCTGAGAGGAGATCTCATCGAGGTCTTTAAATTTGTTCATGGTCAGGAACAGGGTTATCTCAGGGAACTGTTTGAATTTAACAGAAATGATGCAGTTAGAGGTCATCAATTCAAAATTAAAGTTAATCACAGCAGGACAAGGTTAAGACAGTCCTTCTTCACCAACAGGGTAGTAGAACACTGGAACCAGCTGCCAGAAACCATTGTCAGTAGCAACACACTGAACATCTTTAAGAACAGCATAGACAATCATTATAAGAATAGGGGGCTTGTTTTTCTGTATTCCAGGGAGAGCTGATCAACACATTTGATGGACAACTGGTTCAGTGTACAGAGTGCAACCAAGAAGGGCCCCTGTGGCTCATAGTTGCACTGATCTTTTATGTCTTTATGTCTTTATGTCTAAGTGTGCTTTGTGCTCCTGGAGTTGTCGGGATGCATCTCTGCGTGCTTGACAATCACAGAACATGACAATCACAGACCATGACAATCACAGATCATTTGTGCCTTCCTAATCGTGATTGGTGGTCCGTGGCGGCTATTGCTGATACGCGCAACGCAGATCTTCGTGACACCCTGTCTGAGAGAGTTCCCTGATGGAATCCCTCAAGGAAGTGCTCAGATCGATAATCCTGGACCGTTGGACTATGCTCCCTTCCTAGGAGAGCGTAGCAGGCATGGACACATCTGCTTTGTTATGGCATAACTCCTAGACTGAATTGAAATTCATCCTTGTCGAATAAATATTTCTCGGCAAGTTAGTTGGAACGATGGCTGAGGACTCGTTTTGATACTCTGTTCTAACGAGAAGCTCTTTTGGTGTTTCCTGACCGCACTAACTATGCATGCTGGACTTTCGTGCCGTCCATCATCGGGTGGTGTCGGTCGTGGTACACTCGGTCTGGTTGGGATGTTCTACCCTACCCTAAGCATGGGTGGCTCACTAGGAACGTAGGCTGTGAGGCTGCACACCAAAAATTACTGGTAGGCTGCGCCGTTTCACAGTTATGCGTTGCGTGACAGTCTGCCAGCTTCGCCACCGGCCAGCGTCCGAGCCATAGGAATTCGCGTTTGTGGTCGTCACGCGACCATTTGCCCTGCAGCCATGCAGTGGTAAACACGGGTCTGCCCTGTTGCCGCCTTGCATTCCTCTGTCGGCGAAACAACATTGGCAGTTAAACGAGCAGGTTACTGGACTTCTGTCGATAAGCAACAATTGATAGCTGCGGATTTTTTACTCCAGCAACACAGAATGAGCAGGAAAGGTTGGAAAAAGCTCAGTTGCAAAGATGTAACGAAAGGAGATGGGAGGATTATGATGTCAATGAAGTATTCTCTGGCCCCAAAATAATAATAAAATGTCCAACATTTATACGTTTTAGAAATGTAGTTCTAACTCTTGCTGGGGTGACTTTATGAACCAGGGTGCAATTGCCAAGAAGAGCTGGTTTCGTGAACCCAGTCCATGATTCCATGAATTACAGTTTTACAACCTAAATTTGGCAAAGCGCTTCAAGTGCCGTCAATACACCGACACGGCGACCCCGGCAGCTCGCTCTCGACCTTATCGTGCCAATTGCCAACTGACCATACCAGCCGGGGACTAAAAGCGAGCACGCGAAGCGACTCGAACCCAGCATTGCCAGGACGGCGGAGACGGGTGCACGACAGCGCTCTAGCCAACTAAGCTACCGAGGCAGCGAATCACAGGGAGGAACTTGCTTCCTTAATTCAGATTCATTGACAAGTCAATTAGTTACGTGATTAAATTGTATCTGCTTCATTGAGAATCACATGTTTTAGGGCGCAAGGAATGTGTTGCATGATGTCATATTATGTATTGCATATGTTGTGCATTGTACTGCAAGCGACATATTCAGAATCCCGTGGGGATAAAGTATTTCTTCACGCAGACACTATCCAACTATTTTACCATGCAAAGATTTTACTTTATATGAAGCAATATTTCTGGCATTCTTCTCGAACTTGCTGGGGTGGCTTTATGGACCAGGATCCAATTGCCAAGCAGAGCTTGTTGTGTGAATCCTGACCTCACCACCCGATCCAAGAATTGCAGTTCTACAGTAGAAATTTGGCAAAATGCTTCATGTGCTGGCAATACACCGACACGGTCACCCCGGTAGCCCGTTATCGACCTCATCGTCCCAGTTGACAACTGGCCCTCCCAGCCGGGAGCTAAAAAGCAGCGCGTGAAGCGAATCGAACTTTGTCTTGCCAGGACAGGAGAGACCAGTGCAGGACAGCGTTCTATCCAGCTGAGCTATCGGGGCGGAAAACCCCGAGGCGCCACTTGCTTGCTTTATTCAGATTCGCTGACAAATCGATGAATTACTTGTTTAAATTACACCTGTTTCCTTTCTTGTTGAGCGCATGGCATATATCGTATGATATATTTTAATGTATTGCATATATTGTGAGCTGTATTGCAAGCGACATTTTCAGATATCTGTACGGCTACAATATTGCTTCAAGATGATACCATCAAAATATTTAACGAAGTTTTTTGATCAGATATATTTTTCAGCACCAAATGTATTCGGGCCGTCCGTCATTCTTGGTGTGAAACCACCTTTAATTAGTTGGAGACTGAGCAGGATTTAATGCCATAGCTGTATGTTGAGTTCCACACTGTTATTCTGCATCCTAAAATAGGTCACGTAGTGCGCAATTTTATCTTGACAGGTTGAGAAAGGCAATTTTGTGCATTTCAACTGAATTATCCAGCCAATGTATCTGACAGATGATGGTCCTCCCGATGCAGGCTATTTGTTGGCAATGCCGTCTTTGAGTTGGCCGTAATTCTAGGGCCTCGGGCTGACCTGCTGAGTGAAAACATTCAAAGACGCAGAAAATTGGCTTTTCATCCTAATGGTTAGTTCCGGCGTGCGGTAAAACAATCATAACGGCAGCAGTACACATAAATCAGCCAAGCCGTATGTGGTTTGCAGTATATTAAGCCATGCATGATTTAAGTATTACATTTAAACCACTCGCATAATTGTCGTGCTTCACATAAAATGTTCCACTCACGATTGGTTTAACCCGGTCCGTCTAAGGGAGCGGGTTGATATGCGCTCCTTAAGGTTTTCCTCAGATAGGAAAAGAACGGCGCGCGGCAGGGCGGCAAAATTTCCCATACCCTTTTCCACAACGGTGGGTTGATAACCCACCCCCTCTAATCTCCAAACTAAGCGTCACACGAAAACGAGAGGTGTCATCGGAAAGCGCTCTACGATTGGGATCCGAAACCACCCCGAAAATGTATCCCCCCCCAAAAAAGTGACGTCACTAGGGAGGTTCATGTGACCACGACTGACATCATGTTTTAGCTCTGGGGTGTTCATTTCGGAGGAGATTTGAAAAACAAAAAATATTTAGAATCGGAAAAGGAAGGCGAAATCGACCATGGCTCTAAAAGTTTTGCCAACACAAAAAACAAGATTTCTTCTTTTTTAAATTTTCAACATGTTCATTTACTGTTCAATTTTCTTCCATTTTTCCTAATGGCTAGAGCGGACCGCAAAACGTTGCTTGAAGACAACTTGATGTGATAAAAAGCTTACTTTACCCAGAACCTTCGATTTTAGCCCTAATGAGCAGATATGCAAAAACAATGCGTCATGAAAAACGGAAAAAAAATCCCCCGATGCATTTCGTTGCATCCCTAAAGATAAGCAAACGCTGAAAGTTTTATTTCAATATCGTTATTCGTTAAAGTCTGACGACTGGTGGAACTTTTTTGGAGGTGACCTCACTTGACCTTCAAAAACTCTGACCGTAAATGACCTGACCTCAAAACCTTCACACACCATGTCACATCGTTGTGGAGAAGGGTATGGGAAATTTTGCCGCGCTGCCGCGCGCCGTTCTTTCCCTGTCTGAGGAAGACCTTAAGGAGCGCATATCAACCCGCTCCCTTAGACGGACCGGGTTAAACCAATCGTGAGTGGAACATTTTATGTGAAGCACGACAATTATGCGAGTGGTTTAAATGTAATACTTAAATCATGCATGGCTTAACACGCGCACTGGAGGGGGGGGGGGCGAAATCCGCCCACCCCTCCGGTTTTTCGCAAATAACTGCAGATTTTACCAGTTGATATATGGGATTTTCGGTGTACCTGCTTAGAAATGAACGGCACGTCGTTTAAAGCAAGAAAAATGGAAATCGGCCGAACATTTTTCAAGTTAGGGGCCGCTAAAGTCAAAAAATGTTATAGCGCCAGACCACAAAAATCGGCGCTGATGCGCTTCCAGTATACTGACAAAAGGGAAGTGTTCTAGGCAACACTAGCGACTTGTTTGATGCATATTGATATGCTGTATAGTTTAAAGGACATGTTAGGTCACCAAGGTCAAGTCAGGTCAAGTTCATGACAGGTTAATGGAACCAAACTTGATCAACTGGAATGTTGCCATAAATGCACTACTGGTTGTCATTTGTACTGTTTGTCATTGCGTTTCCATACTTTATTCATGTACTTCACTCCCTTCTTCACGAAGCCGAGTGCTCCGAGCTGCCCGACGGAGCAGTCGGGCGGGAGGCCGGTTCCGGTAACTGGAACAGGTAACTGACCTGATAAAGTGGTGCTGTATAGGTGACCTGAGGTCAAATGTTGGGTCTAGCATCTGCATTGCATCATTAGTAATGTCCAAAACATCATTGATGCCCATTTTTGAGCATTTAAACACAATCACAGCGATCCATAACGATGACAAGCCAAGCAACGCAAAACCGGAAAATTTTGCCAATCTGACCTCATTTGACCTTGAAGATATTGACCTAAGGTCACGAAAATTGCACACAATAGAGATCACTACCGTGCCCATCCACCCTGCGACTTTCGTTCCTCCAGCTTTACTAGGAGGCGAGATCTTATGGGGGGGGCGGAATCCGCCCCCCCCTCCAGTGCGCGTAATTCTCAGAGGCCCTCCAGGGCGCGTGTTAATATACTGCAAACCACATACGGCTTGGCTGATTTATTTATGTGTACTGCTGCCGTTATGATTGTTTTACCGCACGCCGGAACTAACCATTAGGATGAAAAGCCAATTTTCTGCGTCTTTGAATGTTTTCACTCAGCAGGTCAGCCCGAGGCCCTAGAATTACGGCCAACTCAAAGACGGCATTGCCAACAAATAGCCTGCATCGGGAGGACCATCATCTGTCAGATACATTGGCTGGATAATTCAGTTGAAATGCACAAAATTGCCTTTCTCAACCTGTCAAGATAGAATTGCGCACTACGTGACCTATTTTAGGATGCAGAATAACAGTGTGGAACTCAACATACAGCTATGGCATTAAATCCTGCTCAGTATCCAACTAATTAAAGGTGGTTTTACACCAAGAATGACGGACTGCCCGAATACATTTGGTGCTGAAAAATATATCTGATAAAAAAACTTCGTTAAATATTTTGATGGTATCATCTTGAAGCAATATTGTAGCCTTACAGATATCTGAAAATGTCGCTTGCAATACAGCTCACAATATATGCAATACATTAAAATATATCATACGATATATGCCATGCGCTCAACAAGAAAGGAAACAGGTGTAATTTAAACAAGTAATTCATCGATTTGTCAGCGAATCTGAATAAAGCATGCAAGTGGCGCCTCGGGGTTTTCCGCCCCGATAGCTCAGTTGGATAGAACGCTGTCCTGCACTGGTCTCTCCTGTCCTGGGAAGACAAAGTTCGATTCGCTTCACGCGCTGCTTTTTAGCCCCCGGCTGGGAGGGCCAGTTGTCAACTGGGACGATGAGGTCGATAACGGGCTACCGGGGTGACCGTGTCGGTGTATTGCCAGCACGTGAAGCATTTTGCCAAATTTCTATTGTAGAACTGCAATTCTTGGATCGGGTGGTGAGGTCAGGATTCACACAACAAGCTCTGCTTGGCAATTGGATCCTGGTCCATAAAGCCACTCCAGCAAGAGTTCGAGAAGAATGCCAGAAATATTGCTTCATATAAAGTAAAATCTTTGTATGGTAAAATAGTTGGATGGTGTCTGCGTGAAGAAATACTTTATCCCCACGGGATTCTGAATATGTCGCTTGCAGTACAATGCACAACATATGCAATACATAATATGACATCATGCAACACATTCCTTGCGCCCTAAAACATGTGATTCTCAATGAAGCAGATACAATTTAATCACGTAACTAATTGACTTGTCAATGAATCTGAATTAAGGAAGCAAGTTCCTCCCTGTGATTCGCTGCCACGGTAGCTTAGTTGGCTAGAGCGCTATCGTGCACCCGTCTCCGACGTCCTGGCAATGCTGGGTTCGAGTCGCTTCGCGTGCTGGCTTTTAGTCCCCGGCTGGTATGGTCAGTTGGCAATTGGCACGATAAGGTCGAGAGCGAGCTGCCGGAGTCGCGGTGTCGGTGTATTGACGGCACTTGAAGCGCTTTGCCAAATTTAGGTTGTAAAACTGTAATTCATGGAATCATGGACTGGGTTCACGAAACCAGCTCTTCTTGGCAATTGCACCCTGGTTCATAAAGTCACCCCAGCAAGAGTTAGAACTACATTTCTAAAACGTATAAAAGTTGGACATTTTATTATTATTTTGGGGCCAGAGAATACTTCATTGACATCATAAACCTCCCATCTCCTTTCGTTACATCTTTGCATCGCTACATGCCGTCCTTAAATCAGGGAATTTGACCATGACCACTGCGGCGTTGATTGGAAGGAATCGACCTAAATATTGTCCGGTGCTGTCCTTGGCTTCGGACGTTGGTTTGGCTTGTTAGACGACGTTCGGCTTCATCCATCTTCTTCAGATTAACTACCCAAAGCCATAACATCTTCATTAAGCGAGACGAGATCTCGCGAGAACACCGATTTGCATACTAGGAATTACTCGTTAATTCCCAGATCAGCTTAGATGTTATTTCGAGTTGAAAAAAGGATAATTTTCACGTTAACCCTTTCGTCTTTTCGGTTAGATCCTCACACCCCGTCTCGAGGGGGGGGGGGGTGATAATACCCCGCTCGAATTTCCAAACTAAACGTCGCACGAAAATGAAAGGGGTGGCATCGGAAAGCGCTCGACGAGTAGGGCTTGAAACCACCCCCAATTTTTTTCTCACAAAAAGTGACGCCACTAGGGGGTCTATGTGACCGCTACTGACATCATGTTTTTGGCTCTGGGGACTTCATTTTTGAGATATTTGAAAAACAAAATATATTTGGAGTCAGAAAAGGAAGACGAAATCGATCATGCCCCTAAAATTTGTCCCCACCCAAAATCAAAAGTGTAATTTTTTGGAAGTTTTCAAATTGTGAGTTTTCAATTTTCTTTAATTTTTGTTTTCGAATGAATAGGGCGGACCGCAAAACGTTGTGTGAAGTCAACTTGCTCTCATAAAATGCTTGCTTTCGCCAGAATCTTCGATTTTAGCCCTAATGGGCAAATATGCAAAACTAATAAGTCATCAATAACGAGAAAATAATTCCTCTGGTGCTTTTTATTTCATCCCTAAAGAAAAGGAAATGCTGAAAATGTCATTCAAATATCTTTACCCGTTAAAGCGTGACGACTGGTTGTACTTTTCTGGAATGTGTCCTCACTTGACCTTGACTAACTCATTGACCCTAGAAGACCTGACCTCAAAATTTTCACACAACATGCCAAATGGATGTGGAAAAAGGTATGCCAAATTTCGACGCGCTACCGCGCGCCGTTCTTTCCCTGACCGCGGCAAACCTTAAGGGGGTCGGGGGCGCATATCAACCCCTCCGGGACAGGGCGGGTTAAATCGTTATCAACGCAAAAACAATATGCCACTCTAGCAAAAAAATGTTCATGTTGAAACATGTGTTCAAATGTTCAAAAATTGGTTAGTTATGGTTACTTTCAAACCGAAAAAAGGCAATATCAGGTCAGCTTGGGTCCATTATCCTCCCAGGCGACCAAAAATGTCAATCACCTACGCCAGACGGTGACACGCTAACGCACTTCGCTTCCCGTGGTCACGAACAAACAAAGAAACTACAGGGGAATGGAGATTGCACACCCACACCCTAGTGGGAGGAAGCCAATCGCATGACCAGCCCTGAACAGAAGAGGAGGTCCGAACTAATCATTTCCAAGGCGTCCGATTGGACGAGGCTCGCCATCTGATCAGCCTTGGCACCGCGACGACAGCAAGCACGGCGCCCGAGATGCCTGGACGTCGGTGTTGTGCGTCACACGACAAACGACCCGACCAGCGGCGGCGGCCAGCTCCGGCGGTCAGCTCCGGCGGTCAGCTCCGGCGCCCCCTTTGGGGGTGGCCCCGGGCGGCCGGCGGGGGGGGCCGCGCCGGGGGGCCCCGCGGGGGGGCCGCTTGGGGGTGGGCCCCGGGGGGCCCCCGGGGGGCAGCCCGCGGGGGGGGCCCGGCGGGGGGGTCTGTGGGGGGGCGCCCCGGGGGGCCCCCGGGGGGGGCCCCCGGGGGTGGGCCCCGGGGGTCGGCCCCGGGGGGGGCCCCGGGGGGGGCTCTGGGGGGTCGCCCCGGGGGGCCGCCCCGGGGCCACGACCGCCTCGCGGTCCGCACGCTGGCGGCGGGCTCGAATCATTAACCGCGCCGATCCTGGGACGTGGCGCGTCGTCCTTCTCGAGTGCTCATGTCAGCCGACTTGATCAAACGCAGAACGGCTCGCCGGCCACCCGACGTCGGGAATTACGCGACCGCAGCCGACAGATATCGGCCGCCGTCGGCCGATATTTGACAGATGTAGCAGCAAATCACGCCCAGACTGCTCTCCCGGAGCCGGATCCGATCGGCCCGAGTCCTGCCGCCGTCTCAGCTGTTCGGCTGTGCTAGCCATGCAAGATAATGAGCCAATGGCTGTGTCGTTCGTCTGGTCAGACTGAACCAACCACCTCGTACGCGACTGACGACTGCGTACCGCAATGAAGCCGGCATAGCCCCGATAATTTGTATAGCCGATATGTCACAAAATACTGCTTGGTATGACACCGAAATTGTCCAGTATCTGAGTATAAAAACAGCATTCACATAAAGTACTTCATTATCCGTTGCTAAGCACTATGCATCTGAGCAATGACAGCCAACTCATGTCGAAGATTATATTAAATATTCACAAAATCAGGCATTTTGTTATGACATTTTACCAACATATCTGTTTTCTTGTGCGACTATCTCGAACATATTATGGTAAGCATTTTATATCTACGAGCCTTCACACAGGGTAGGCGTCAACAGCCTAAGAGCTACAGAAGAGTTAATTCGTCTTCGTCGACTGGAAATACCCAATCTGAATGAAAGCTAATGCAGACTACTCACAATAGACTAGACATATCTGACTCGTAAATCATAATTCGTTAATAATATCGAGGCCGCATGAAGGAAGCTAAGCACTGGAGCACGCAGTAGGCTGTCTTTTGAATATATATTTGTTCATTGATCGTCAAAGACGTCTCGCGGTGTAAGCGGACATCAGGCACCCTGGTAATTCACAGGTGGGATGATTCGCCCACACTTCGTAGGCAACTACGCCACTTTTGAGTTCTTTGTGCGGAGAAGTGACAATGGGTATTGTCATATGATTTAGAAGACGCAAACAAAGCGGGGAGCGGCTTCCCATTGATCAGCTGAACCTGATATTTGCTTTGTTCTTTGCACTGATTGCAAAGGTGTGACAAGTGGATACCTAATAACAATGATACGCATAATAGTATGCGAATTAGAACGCAATTGTTATATTCACCGGGTTTCAAGTATTGCCCTGAATGTGGTACCTTGATGAAAACAATGAACAACACTGCGGTAACCATAACAGAAATACCTCAATTGTAATATTAGCCTCGTCTTTGTCATCAACACGCATTATGTGCAATACCAGAGCTGATATGCATAACACCAATATTATAAATTGTTAATGCAACACGAATTTGCACGTAATCGATCTTTCTCATAGGCATAGGAACGAACTATGCCCAGGCCACCCAAATTAGCTCATGTCATTTGAACTTCTGGAGATCTTACTGGAGACCGATGGCTAACATATATTAGTAACGGCGCAATATAGCCGAAACAGCTGACGCGTCCAGAAGTCCCGACTACACCCACACACATATGCATAGGCACAAATTTATCCGCCATGCACTCAATAATGACGTCATATCTAAGTGACGTAACGTGATCCAAATTGGTTCCTTGCCTTAAAATATACACAACAGATGCAGCATCAGCCAACATCAATGTCAGAACGCTATCTCAAACGGCTTGGAGCCCGTAGCTAAATAACTGACGGAAGGTGTCATTTACTCTCTAGCCAATCCTGGTAAGCGAGGGCTAAAGTAATCAACGTTGCAAGGCGTGACCACGTTATCGCGACACGACGAGGTCCTCAAGAGCCATCACGAGCCACAGAGGAGGCCTGGGGATCGCGGAGGCCATGTGTCATTTGAACGTCTGGAGATCTTGCCGGCCGACTGCCGGACACCGCCTGCTAACATATATATTAGTCAGGGCGCAATATAGCTGAAGCAGCTGACGCGGCCACAAATCCCAACTACACCCACACACATAGGTATCAGTCATTTAATCCCAACTACACCCACACACATAGGTATCAGTCATTTAATCCCAACTACACCCACACACATAGGTATCAGTCATTTAATCCGACGCGTTTTCGGCGTGTCCAATTATAAACGAATGTGGCCTGCTGCCGCCTCGGTGGCGCAGTCGGGTAACGCGTTCGTTGCGAGTGTGGGAGGATCTTGTTTCAAGTCTTGCTCCGGGGGAGTTGTCCTCGGACAGTCGTCACCCGGGAGACGGCAGTAATCGGGGGCAGCGTTGGCCGTGCCACGGGATCAAGGCTGACCGGCCGGCGCCCGCCGCGTCAGGGTCACGAGCGTGACCCGAGGGTGAGGGCCTCTGGCTGTGTGACCGGAGCTGACCGGCCGGCGCCCGCCGCGTCAGGGTCACGAGCGTGACCCGAGGGTGAGGGCCTCTGGCTGTGTGACCGGAGCTGACCGGCCGGCGCCCGCCGCGTCAGGGTCACGAGCGTGACCCGAGGGTGAGGGCCTCTGGCTGTGTGACCGGAGGGGGGGCGGGCGGCCGCCGGGGGGGGGGCGGGGGGGGCCCGGGGGGGGGGGCCTCTGGTGACGCTGACCGGCCGGCGCCCGCCGCGTCAGGGTCACGAGCGTGACCCGAGGGTGAGGGCCTCTGGCTGTGTGACCGGAGCTGACCGGCCGGCGCCCGCCGCGTCAGGGTCACGAGCGTGACCCGAGGGTGAGGGCCTCTGGCTGTGTGACCGGAGCTGACCGGCCGGCGCCCGCCGCGTCAGGGTCACGAGCGTGACCCGAGGGTGAGGGCCTCTGGCTGTGTGACCGGAGCTGACCGGCCGGCGCCCGCCGCGTCAGGGTCACGAGCGTGACCCGAGGGTGAGGGCCTCTGGCTGTGTGACCGGAGCTGACCGGCCGGCGCCCGCCGCGTCAGGGTCACGAGCGTGACCCGAGGGCGAGGGCCTCTGGCTGTGTGACCGGAGCACCGGGCCGGCCCCCCCCCGGTAGGGAAAAGAGGGTGACAAGAGGGGAGTCCTCTATTCGCTGGTGACCGGCCATCCCCCCCCCCGAAGGGGACCCCAAGGGGAGGGCCTCTGGCTGTGTGACCGGAGCAGTCCTCTATTCGCTGGTGCCCGAGAAATCGCGTGAGAAGAAATCGCGCGTGAACGGGGGTGTCCCACATAAAGTACATACAGTTTACATAATGTGGTGTGGTTGTCGGCAATGAAAAGCTAGTGAAGTAGGGACTCAATGTTTGTTTATGAAAGTAGACGACGAGATTAGAGGGACAGCTGCGAATTTTTGCATCATCTGTCTGATGATGCGGTGTATGGAGACAAGGAATTGAAAATAGCTTCCTCGACGAAGTTCGAGATCCGACACGCACACGTGTTTCTTGTGCTTATTTTGCTAATAAGTCACACATGCTCACGTCCAATGTTCTGAAGACTAAGCACTGTTACTGAGATGTGATAGCTTGTACCTAGCCATGTCATCCCAATGGTTATTTGGCGGCACTGGCAGGAATGTTGCAAAGAATAAGCACCATGATACATGTGTCAAAATTATGATGACCTACAATGAAGCTGATCGGGGTTAATCGAGTTTAATTGAATACAAAAGATTGGGGGAGGGGGTGCGCGGTAGCTCAGTCGGTAGAGTTTGACTCATGGTCGTAAGATCGTGGGTTCGAGTCCCACAACCGACGGGAATACCGAGTCCACCCACGACCAACCGGCGTGAGAGGTTGGCGACGCTATACGACCCAGCAGTCGGATGCGTCGCAGAAAAACCCAATAATACAAATTATATTATTTCATGCTGTGGTGGACATGGATTTTTCCTCCGGGACATTTTGACCAACCCATGCAAAGTTATGCCGAACATATCTTTGTATTGTCGTTGTATAGTGAATCCAAAACGTTGCCTATTTTAAGTCGATCGAGATCACACTGGGCCGAGCAACGGATCTGAAGTGAAAATGCCACATGTGGCTGTTATGCTTGCCCCACGTGACGTGTGCAAGGACGCAACACATGCATATCTCGTATTTCTCTCACTATGCCAGCCTGGGTAAGCACGTGAGCCCAACATTAACTAATGAAAGTGCAATAAACATTTACAGCAGACATGTAAATTATGAGTGTGTAGCGGACGGAAGCTTGCAACGTTGTTTACTTTAGCCCTCGCTTACCGGGCTGGCTAGAGGGTAAATGACACCTTCAGTCAATTATTTAACTACGGGCTCAAAGCCGTTTAAGGTAGCGGTCTGACATTTATGTTGGTTGATGCTGCATCTGTTGTGCATATTTTAAGCCAAATAACCATTCTTGGTCATGTTAGGCCACTTAGATATGACGTCATGCTTGAGTTCATGTCGGATAAATTTGTGCTAAAATGGCGATGATATTGCACACATCACTACTATGGAACTAAAGAGGATTGCTCTGTAGATAGGCATGTTCGGGCGATCAACAATAGGTAATGAGATGAGTCTTTGACACTTCCTGCTGAACAAAGGTCATTTATTTGTTTCAAGGCCACCCAATGTCATTGACCTATGTTGTAATTTTAGGCTCTATACCTAGATGTATTCTAAAACAATTAACCGCAAGGAAATACGTGTATTTTATTACATGCTCACGAGAATCCATCACAGAGTCCTGGTCATGTAAGGTCGCCGGTACTAGGCAGCTTGTCACGTTCAAATGACACGGGAGGGGGCTGGTACGACCCTCACCGGCGATCCCAAGCAATGCAGGCTAGAGAAGCAAAGCAAATACCGGCGTGCAGATTGTTGCAGGCTCTCGCAACCGACTCCAAGCATGACCCTGTGGGATGGCATCGGTTGTTGTCCTCAGGGGCGAGATCGAAAGTCAACTTTTGTCAATAGTTGAGAAAGTTTGTGGGTTTTTTGCAACTTTTACACATATACTGTTCATGTGAGAGCACGAAATTCTGACCAGGGTTTCGTCGGATCGTGCCAGTCTAATGGGTCGTTTCCAGCGCAAATCACGAAGGTAGACTTCAGATTGTTCACCACACCCATTCCGATTTTGATAAAAACTCGTGTACTGGCTTCTCCACGGCCTAGATTACAATTCCGATGTTTTGTTTTGTTTCTATGCCAAGGGGGTTACGAGATGCAGGTGAGGAACATCTTGAGGTAACGGAGAAAGTTAAAATATAAATCATTCCTAACTTTTTGGTGGTAGTTATTGGCTTACCAAACCTAGATGTAATTTGAAAGCGGAAGATCTGCCCAATGCGATAAAAATAAGTGTTCGTCTTGCGAAGTCAACATTTGACCTCGTGACCTCGTGACGTTTCATTGACTTGGTGACCTTCTACAAAAGCCCGATTGTATTTATTTTTTCTCCATTTTCTTTCTTATGGGTGCCCAATCAATGAACTATCTGATGACACCATGTTTTCATAGTAAAGCCGACTTCATAATGGGTCACAGAGGTGAAATGTCAGGGCCTGACATGTGCTCCAGATTATGGAATTTTACGTGACTAGAAGCATGGCCGATATGGATGCCATTTAAAAGCTACTCGGCCATATACCACGATGGTGATATTGTCAAACACGCCAGGGGTCAAAAAGGCTACATGTGGGTCAGTGACCTGACCTCGATATAGTGGATTTGTATGTATTATAGAAGCGGTTGATGTGGGTCTCATTTTAAAGCCTGTGCTGATCGATTACGATTATATCAGGCTTAATTGCATGAGCGGTCACGATGGTTACATATAAGTCAGCGACCAGCCCTTGAGTTGAAGCTTAAGGGTACATTAGAAGGTATTCGATGTCGGAGCGTTCGGAAGCACTGTGTTCGGAGAAAACAACAAGACCATCAACATGTCATAAAGGGTCACATTGGTCACATTTGGATACATTGTTTTGTTAACGACATCACGGTTTACGGTGCCTTGTAGGGTTTGGTCATGGTCTGGTCTTCTCGTGCCACTGGGGCCTGTTGATTGGTGGCCACGAATTATCGTCCATCGGTCGTCATCATTTTATGACGTTCTTTTGGTGATGTTGGTGGAAGCTTTCGCAGCCACGCATGTCCACAATTGAAGCGGAAAATGGCTTAATTATACGAGTACCACGACATTAGTAGGTTGTGTTTCGGTATGGGGATGCTAAATCCGTTCGAGATGCAGGAGGCACGAAATGTGTAGTACAAAATTTGTTAGCTACTGAAAACTACTTTTTGGCAATTTTCACGAATTGTGCGCTGCTTTTTAGGACAGAATGACAGCCCTGTCATCGGGATTCCAACCTTTGGGAGTGAGAGGCTTCACCATTGGCCGACTCGTAGCGTCTGTGAGTGTTCTATTGATCGTTGATTCTCTTGATCGTATTCTGTATCCTGTTCCTGGGATGTATCCTGTATCCTTTTTCTTTTCCTGTTCCTGTTCCTATTCCTATTCCTGTTGATCGTAATCTCTACCGAATTCTGATTTTCTGGGCATTTTGATCGTATCCACCGACGCATCAGATCCCCACTTTATCGCCCAGTCGCAATCGCATTGCGTGCTGTCCGACTCATAGCGTCTGTGAGTGCTCTGTTGATCGTTGTACGTTGATTGACGTGCTTTCGGCCGACGAGCATGTCCTACGCTTTGTGATGCAGTATCGAAGCTGACGCGTCACCACTTTATCGACCAGGAGCAATCGCAGTACTTTCAGCAGCTGCGTGACTATCTCTGACAATTGTGGGGCAGTCGTGGTCGGTGCTTTTTTCGAACTTTTTCATTCGTCCACCCGGACACGGCTGAAAGTTTTCGCTGGCATAATGGCATAATGGCATTATGGCATAATGGAATTATTAACTGGCATAATTCCCAACGCACCCGCAGTCCGTTAGCGCAGTGCACCAGGGGAAAAGCTTTTGCGTGGTCTAACTCCCCAACACGGCACACGACTGCAGTCGCAGAGTTCCGGTCTGTGTTGATTCATTACATGCGGCAGATGTATTCAGAACTGGAGAACGTCCACTTCTTTTCTGATGGTTGAGCTGGGAAATATGAAAAGAACCATAACTTTGCAAACATTGTAGCCTCCAGAAAGATTGGAGTATCAGATATGCGTGGATTTTGTGTTAGCAGCCAAATGCATGCGATAGCAATTGCAAACTTCGTGCAATTGTGGGTCGGCTAAGCATGCGGTATATCATGTCAGCCTGCAACGGCCATTATATGATAAATCCTTACCCATTGGGCATTCCTTCGAAACGTGAGTCGTGCCTTAGCACTAAGATGAGTTTGTATTTGTGTCAGTCCGAAATGTGTAGTGTGGCTGATAGATAGACCTGCCACTCAGTTATGGGCGGCATGTCACCAGAGCGGTATGTCTCCAGAGCGGTATGTCACCAGAGCGGTATGTCACCAGAGCGGTATGTCACCAGAGCGGTGTGTCACCGGAGCGGTATGTCACCAGAGCGGTATGTCACCAGAGCGGTATGTCACCAGAGCGGTATGTCACCAGAGCGGTATGTCTCCAGAGCGGTATGTCACCAGAGCGGCATGTCTCCAGAGCGGTATGTCACCAGAGCGGTATGTCTCCAGAGCGGTATGTCACCAGAGCGGTATGTCTCCAGAGCGGCATGTCTCCAGAGCGGTATGTCTCCAGAGCGGTATGTCACCAGAGCGGTATGTCTCCAGAGCGGTATGTCACCAGAGCGGTATGTCTCCAGAGCGGTATGTCACCAGAGCGGTATGTCACCAGAGCGGTATGTCACCAGAGCGGTATGTCTCCAGAGCGGCATGTCTCCAGAGCGGTATGTCACCAGAGCGGTATGTCTCCAGAGCGGTATGTCACCAGAGCGGTATGTCACCAGAGCGGCATGTCTCCAGAGCGGTATGTCTCCAGAGAGGTATGTCTCCAGAGCGGTATGTCACCAGAGCGGTATGTCTCCAGAGCGGCATGTCTCCAGAGCGGCATGTCTCCAGAGCGGTATGTCTCCAGAGAGGTGTGTCGCACAAGCTGTGTGTCACCAGAGTGGTATGTATTTCTCTATCGGCCGCCTCCCAGGTCAGGTTTCTGGCAGGGCCAGTGCCGCCACTGGGCAGGTAGATAGCCGGCAGGAGCGGCGCCCTCGAGCTCTGCTGGTGCGCTCACGAGAGACCAGGAGCGCAACTTGTGCCCTTCCTCAGCAGTCACCACTTGTCGAGACACTCCACATCCGGCCTGTCACCTCAGCACCCGGAGAGGTCACCAGGCCACTTGAGCCGGGATGTGCCTCAGCCTCCAGGACTCTCGTGGCGAATCGGGAAGTGTGCGAGAGAGTGGCGAGACACACTCTCTCCGCTCTCCGTCGGAGGGGGGCGGCGGCCACTGTGGAAGACTCCACAAAACGAAGCCAGCGGCAGAACTTCATGAAACCGGTGAAATGCACAGTGCAACATCCCAACGGCATCCCAACAACATCCCAACGACATCCCAACTACATCCCAATGACATTCCAATGACATCCCAACGGTATCCAAACGGCATGCGAACTATAGCAGTGTGGCCTGCAGACTGGCCTGAGGAGACTAAACCGTTATCTCCCACGCGCTGGCATTGGCCCAACGATAAATAATCTAACAATGTGGGATGCACGTGCACTTCAGCCTTGAACCTCAGTTCCGCTGATGGACGAGACAGGAGCTGTGTCACTTCTCTACCTGAGCGTCTCCAGGCCACCCGATAGGGTGTAGAAGCTGCGCCTTAGTAGCATTAACCCGCGCACGTCCGGGGGGGGCAGATATCTGCCCCCCCTGCGGTTTTTCCTACTTTGCCGCCATACTAATCGGGTTAGCAAGGCCAAACCTCGCATGGCTGCTCATTGGTCTTTTCCGCATATCCTCAGAAATGTTTGACCCTGGGTCATCTCAAGTCAGGTCACCAGGTCAGGCGAAGTGACCTAATGTCCCTCCGAGTTCTAGGTGGCATCACTCCCACAATAACTGGGCGATTGATTTCAAACTTATATCACTTCATGATCTTATCAGGGTCTATAATATGTATATCACGGTTTTTTCGTAGCGTTGACCTGAGGTCAGGTCGTGGCCATGGCTTACCCATTATAGGCCTATGGAAAAATATACAAATGCTTCCTGGTTACATATTTGCTCTAGGAATGACCTCCAACCGTTATGGCGTGTAGTTGAAAGCTATTCGCAATGCTATCGCTGACATTTTTGCTAAGTGGCCCCACCAAGGTCAGCTGAGGTCACCTGAAATCACTAGCACATTTCTGCGCATTATATCGCAATGCATTGAGCTAGAAGGCTGAAATTACCGTCATTGTGCTTGTATCGCCAAGACGTGTCGATTGATGTATTACATGACCTCCCTACTCTACCCCATGACCTTGACCTGAGGTCATTGTTTCGGTGACCCATCTGTTGACCTGACCTTAAATTACACAGCGTATGTCGATAGCACATTTCAAGGGCTGTCGAATAGCATTTGCAGTTTGTTTCTATCTGTTACAGGTCCTGAGATATGTGCCAATATCTGAGGGTCCCACCCGATCTGATCGAATTTGACATATGATGACCCAGTGACCTAAATATTGACTTGAGCGAGAAAATGACCGAAATACTTTCGATAGAGCTTGTCACCAGCTATCCAAAGCCGTTTACCGTTTGTCACTACCTAGCATAGTTCTCGAGATCTTAGGGGGGCAGACATCTGCCCCCCCGGACATGCGAAGTTGGCGCGGACCGCCGGACGTGCGAGTGTTAATAGGGGGGGGGGTTTGGGCGCATCAACTGCGTTGGTTATATAGCGTTAGGAGCTGCGCCTCACTTCACTTGTGCGGCGAACAGCACTTCGGTGCCACGAAAACGGTCACGAGGAGAGCTTAGACGAGGCCGGAGCTGCCGTTCGCCTCTTTATGCGAGCGCTTCGCCGGCAACTCCAGGTGAGGATGATCCTGCACGTCACTCCATGCGGGTCGGCGGCTGCGGTTCACTTCGTGTGAACAGCTGCCAAGGAGGGGACTTAAGATGAGAGGGACGGACTGTGCTGATTATTTCCCTTCGCCACGACCACCGGGTGACGTCACGCAAGGAGAGGAGCCGAGATTCGCCCTGCTCACGCTCAGGGAGTCCACCAGGCAACTTTGGGCGACAGAGAGGGAGCCTACAGCACCCAATCGTTTTGTCGACGTTCACACTGAGCCCTGGACCTGTGTCGGGCGGCGGCCGGCTGCTGTGGTGCCATATAGGCTGCTGTGGCCCTAGATAGGCTGCAGTGTGGTCCTAAATATGCTGCCGCGGGAGGCCACCGCTCGTGAGATATGCAGCAATGGTGTCTGCCGCGACCATACAGCCGCGCTAACGTCTGCCGGCCAACGGTGTGCTGAGGTGCAGGTCTGGCTGAGGAAGACAGGCCCGGCCGGTGCCGTGGAAGCGAGGCGTCGGCCCAGAATGGACTATCAGCCGGGTGCAATATTTTCACCGTCCCCACTGTTGCAGTGGTAACTCTTCGTGAAGATGGTGGCAACATGCCGCCTACTGAATGTTGAATCGGCACCTTCCCACACAATGTCGGCATCACGCTTCAAAGGGTCTGCTTAGACAGTTGTCAATGATTTGTTCTGATAGTGCAATGCTTATAGCCAGCATGCATATGCTCGCTGTTGTAGGTAGTGAAGCATCCATATCTCGCGATGCTCGTAAGCATTGTTACTTCCAGAGACAACACGAAATGCGGTGCTTAGTAGCGTATTGCTTTGAGATTTCGGTTAAACGACATAATTTTAGTGGCGAAATCGAACATCCTTCCATACTCTTCTAGATGCCGCACACCCCACGAAGACCCATTATTCGAAAACTGCAATGTAGGGGTGGGGTGCTGTGAACCCGTTCCTTGCGACACCAAGCTGAGCACAATGGCAATAAGAAGGGAAGAGAAGAAAGAAGCAGCGGATGGACGACGCAGTGTTCGCATTTCCGCCATCTGCGCAACGCAATGGTGCGGAACATTGTCTCGTGCAGCCAGCATCGGCCGCGCCAGACGTTCGCGGGAGGAGGAGGGTCGAACGTTTGTTGGGCGACAGTGGTCTGCCCATCTGTTTTCGCTGCTACCGAGTCGGCCTTTTACGGCTCAAAATCAGCCCTCTCCGTCTGCGGACGCCTTCCGTCCGAGCGGCCGACACGTGCTGGCATTGCAGTGAATTGCCAGCACGGTTCGTATCGCCGCCTCATGCCGCGTGACATCACACATCAGGGACCGGCTGCACTGTGACATCACACATCAGTGACCGGCTATACTGTGACGTCACACATCAGGGACCGGATGCACTGTGACATCACACATCAGGGACCGGGTGCACTGTGACGTCACACATCAGGGACCGGCTGCGCTGTGACATCACACATCAAGGACCGGCTATATTGTGACGTTACACATCAGGAACCGGCTGCAATGTGACGTCACACATCAGTGACCGGCTATAATGTGACGTCACATACCAGGGACCATATGCAGTGTGACGTCACACACCATGGGTCGGCTGTATTGTGACGTCACACATCAATGCCCGGCTATACTGTGACGTCACACACCCGGGACCGGCTACAGTGTGACGTCACACACCAGGGACAGGCCACAGTGTGACGTCACACATCAGGGACCGGCTACAGTGTGACGTCACACATCAGGGACCTGCTACAGTGTGACGTCACATGTCGGGGACTCGCCGAAAACTGTACCGACGGCTGTCCACGTATTCATCGAGATTGGTTTCCCGGAAGTGGCCAGCGGAATGTTACATGTGCTCCAGTACCAGGCAGTACATCCAGGTCTGTTGCCCGGGCATGTCCCAGGCTGTACCTCCTAGATCTGTCAGCCTGGTGAAAAAAATGGTTTTTCGGATTATGCGTAGTGATTAACGGGCATGTGGTTTTGTGGAATTACCTTTAGCTGGGAAGGAGGGGGATACACTCGGGATGAGAAACGCTGAGCGTCGAAATCGGGAGCGAAGGACTGTATATACAGATAGGGGTAGGGATAAAGGTAAGCTGAGAGGAAACGAGACCGATGTGAAGAGAGCAGGGAAAAGCATGGATGTAGCGAGAGTGATGCACGTAGTGATCGTGATGAAGAGCTAAGCAGTTAGAAATACAAAGAGATAAAAAACTAGAGAAGGAAGGAGAGGAGAGAGAGAGAGAGGGGGGGGGATGGAGAGAGAGGGAGGGCAGAGCGACACAAGGAGAGAAGGCAGGGGGGACAAGGAGACATAAGAGTGGAAGATGATCATTTTTTGTTTCGCTGAAGCTCATAGGTTAATTAGGATTACACATGCCGAGCATTATATTACAAGTTTTTGCTGCAACTGTTTTTATATTTTTTAAGCTAAAAGAAGTTCGCCACTTATGATCTGGTGACCAGAAGTACCCCATTCTCTTACCCAACAACTACAAGAACCTCACTTTAGCACCAAGCAATCATACACATATACTCCTATGACCACACATAAAGATGTGCATGCATACGCAAAGCACACACACCCACTCGCACCCACACACACATACACTGGTCATGTCCACCCGAAACTGTAGGCATTCGTATTCATGCGTACAGTTGCTATAGGCATATGTTTGCAATGAGCACATATATGTAAGATTCTTAAGAAAGATTAATTTATGTATTTTCTCAAAAAGGATATCTTAAGGTGATTTTCCAATTTTTGTGAATGTTAGAAATTAACATTTATGTGCGTACGAAATGTCTTTTTTGCATGGTGATGTCTTGAATTAAGACCTCACACAATCAATATTTTCACTAATGAATTGAATTGCAGATGATAATCTCTCATTGGTTATCTGTGCGGATAATAGTTAAGTAGCATTATCGAATGTGGAGTATGGGGAAATTCCGTGAAGGGAAGTGCAATGGAATAAGGTAGCCCATTCAGGAATTAAATGCTGCATTATGTGTAACAACTGATGTTTTGGTATGTCCCGAACGTTTCTAATTGTGTATTTCTTAAAGATTACATTCGCACTCGGAGGTGAAAATACATCCCCCATAATACGCATCGTTTTTTTAAAGTAACGATAATTTGTGTATTTGAGTATCATAGTTTGCATTAGTTGTTTTCCTTGCAAGGTGTGAGCATTATTATTCCCCAGGCCTCATGGAATAACAAGAAGGCTATTGGTACCAATCTCAAGCTACAGCAGAGAAATCCGTCGACAAGTGGCATCAATGTGAGTAGCTATTAGTCCGGAGGCGAACCAAGTTTAGCGCATTTTCTATGTGAAGAGGACAGGGAGTGAACGCAGCGGCAGCCTCTTTTTAACCAGATGGCACTTGCCGTCCGTGTCGCTTACTGTGCTGTGGAACTATTGCGAACGCGCTGTTGAGACTGCAGACTACGAGTCTGAGGCTACGAGTCTGAGGCTACGAGTCTGAGACTACGCTGAGACTGAGACGAGTCTCAGACTACGCTGTTGGGACTGCAGACTACGAGTCTGAGACTACGCTGTTGGGACTACGGAAGACGTGTCTGAGACTACGCTGTTGGGACTGCAGCCAGACGATGTCCAACTTCGGCTACAGTGCTGGTCCGATTCGGCCGCAGTACTGTTCAGCAGCGGCGGCTCGCCAATAAATCTGCTTCTGTTGCGGTGAAGTGAAGTGTGCCGCAGCGATGACAACATAAGCAGATGACAGATGACAGCAGATGACAGATGACAGCAGATGACAGATGACAGCAGATGACAGATGACAGCAGATGACAGATGACAGCAGATGACAGATGACAGATGACAGCATACGGCGTCCACGACATAGCTCGTGTGGCAGCATCGACGCCGGTGGCCTCAGATTATCCGCAGCCGACCTTGTCTGCAGCAAAACACCTTGCCCAACGGCAGTGCTACTCAGACCTGACACGAGTGAAGTGCTGTTCGCAGGTGACCCCAATTCTTATTGACTTTGAATCCAGTTCAACTCTCATCCGACTTCACTGCAGGTGACGTTCTACCTCGGTGTATTTCGGTTCGGCGGTGCAGTATTCAGGCGTCCGCAGTGTCCCGACATTGCCGCTCGCCACAGGCCGCCGAGCGTTACCGCGTGGCAGTAATTGGGTTGAAATGGCGTTTCTCTACAGCTGTCAACCGGCTGACGTGGCGCAAATCGTGGCGGAGCAAGAGAGAGAGAGAGAGAGAGAGAGAGAGAGAGAGAGAGAGAGAGAGAGAGAGAGAGAGAGAGAGAGAGAGAGAGATATATATATATATATATATATATATATATATATATATATATATATATATATATATATATATATATATATATATATATATATATATATATATATATATATATATATATATATATATATATATATATATATATATATATATATATATATATATATATATATATATATATATATATATATATATATATATATATATATATATATATATATATATATATATATATATATATATATATATATATATATATATATATATATATATATATATATATATATATATATATATATATATATATATATATATATATATATATATATATATATATATATATATATATATATATATATATATATATATATATATATATATATATATAAGAGAGATATATATATAGAGAGATAGAGAGAGAGAGAGAGAGAGAGAGAGAGAGAGAGAGAGAGAGAGAGAGAGAGAGAGAGAGAGAGAGAGAGAGAGAGAGAGAGAGAGAGAGAGAGAGAGAGAGAGAGAGAGAGAGAGAGAGAGAGAGAGAGAGAGAGAGAGAGAGAGAGAGAGAGAGAGAGAGAGAGAGAGAGAGAGAGAGAGAGAGAGAGAGAGACGCCAGATGATCTCGACTGTGTGGCTTGTCGAGGATGTATTCGGCCTGGCGTGATTCCATCACGCAGGCGATTGCCTGATTCCAAGCAGTAGCATTGTTCTTCGAACGAAACCAGGACATAGAGAACTACGTCATCTGACAAAAAGTACACTGTATCGGATTTGTCAATGATTGGTGTCCCTCCGCAATGCGATAGAATGAATCACCTGACGTCAACACCCTAGGTGAAAGTACTTCTAGACCGAAACGAAGCACATTTACACAAGACATATGTGATTAGATATACCTTTTCCGGTTCACATTTATATCACAGCAGTCACATAATCATGACATCGCCACGGACCGTTGACGGAATTACGTTGTAAACCGATAGCTGCTATTACTCAAGTTGTACAACTTTGTATTCTGGACTGATCGTTCGAACAACGGTAAACATTTTCCTTGCCTTCATATCGGTCCCTGCAGGCAGAATCCCTTTCCCACATACGAAGATACAGTTTCTATTTCTACGTACAGACTAAAATTGCACGTTGTCGCAAGCAATAGTTTCTGTATATCTCCCCGCCACATGGCCATAGGCGCACCCAGTGAGGGGCACACCGGCTCCTACCGTCATTAGCCAGGCCAGGACCCACGTAATGGAACGAAACAGCCTGTTACAAGAAACGTTGTCTAAAAAATAAGTAAATCGGATGTCGAGTATTCATAGGTGTAGGAGCAGGTGGCAGGGGCCCATGCCCCCTCACGTTTCATGAATGTTTGACGTTAATGCTATGGCGATGCAGGATAAAAAAATCAACTTCAAAAGGGACCTCCCACACTTTGAGAGAGACGTGTCTACGCCTCTGCTACTATTCCCAGTCAATATTTATGCTTCTAACAAGACTAATTTGGCGTTTTGGTAGTAGTTTTGCTGTGTATGCGAGCATGTCGACCATGAAGCAGAAAACATGTGACGTAACGGATTAGTCATATATTGATTAGCTAGCCCTGCCCTACTGAAAGAGCGAATGTTGCTTCTCCATCCGTGTGGTTTTCAACGCAAGTACTCGGAGGCATCGTGCAGGATAATACATCACTGTTTGGCATGGATCACGCCAGATCCTTATCGGACCTTCGAATAGTTGCTTTGCCAATTTACGTGAGGCCACTGATTGGAAATTGCTACACTTCCGGAGGCATGCTTACTTTTCTATGGAAGTGGGACCGCCACTCTTAGCGCGTGGTATTTCCGGTACGCATGGTCACTGGCATTATCATGCTGATTTCATGAATTAAGTCATCAAAATGTTAGGGGTCAATAAGAGGCACAGTGACCCATCTGGGTTAAGCCTTTAAAGAGAAGTTACCACGAGGAAAAAAGAGACTGTAACACTCCTGATCAATGTTATATCGTGAGTTCTAAAGAAGCAATCTTCCACATTGTGTTCCTATGGCCAGTCGCATCGGCATCATATACTCAAAGCAAGGTACTAAATCAATTGCCATGTATAATTGGCGTCACCAACAGCTTGGCAGTCAGGCTGGGCGTCCTGGCACCTGAATATCCTGCATAGGTGCAGTGGTGGGAAACAGTATGCCTATGCAGGATATTCAGGTGCCAGAACGCCCAGCCCTACTGCCAAACTATTTGGGAGATCCATTGTCAGCGTCGGCCGAACTGCTCGCACGTGACAAACTCTTGTCATATTAGCAAGGGCGTCTGACGTCAACGTGCTCTTTGCTCCAAATAGAATGCTTTGATGACAAGGCTTTCCTTCGGCTGTTGCACAAGTCTTGTGGAATATATCTGCGTTCGAGAATGGGCGCTTTTACGCAAGCATGCTCCACCTCTATGGTCGGATGTCGCTTTGAAGTGTTGACTGGAATGCGGCCAATATGCTTAGCGCCGCGTTTTGTTTTCTACTCCGTGCCTTTGAAGCCTGGTGTGCATTGTTAACTATTGTCAGATATAGCGCTCGACGGCGATCAAAACACACGAGCCTCTGGAATTAATCGCGTGCAAAGCGGACGTAGCCTGGCATACATTCCGAAGTACACCTTGATTAATATTTTTCGATAATGGTTTCATGCATCTCAGAGCAAAGAGTTCGTTTTGGATGCAATTTTCATGAGGGGATTAACAATTATTGCAATGATCTGCATGAAATGCACTTATTCGAATTTCATCACATCTCAAGAATACCTTAATTATATTCCTAACTGAACTGAAGTAGACATTATCAAGACAGGCTCTTCAACGAATGAAGAAACACAAATATCCGAGCGGCCATTTACGAACAATTGAAGTCAGCGAACTGTCGCCTCACATCTTCCCTGCTTATTCATAAGAAAAATGCCTGGAAGCTTCTCATCATGCTAACTGCGTGGGTCGAACAATGCTTTGGATAATCTAAAATGATGCTAACTTCAAACCTTGCGGAGCGAAGGATAGGGGGGAGGGGCTGTTAAGTGACCTCAAATGGCTTAAGATCTAGCGACAAATGGTTGATCTTGGATTGCTTTGCCAATCCAAGATTCTTCAGACGAACTTTTATAATGAAGATCAATAGTCAGTATATTTTAATCACCATCAATATCTATGAGCGTCAGTCATTATATTTGTGTGAGAGAAGTTGCGGAAGGATGCTTGCTATACTATCAAGACAATGCTATGACTTGTGCGGATTTCCGATGGCACTGCGCGGCACTGCATGAACTCAGGGATGTGGGAAAAACTCCTGGTCTGGCACCAACGGATCTGGAAGCATTACAAGAGTGTCACCGGTGTCCGTGGCTAAGAAAAACAACCGTTTCCGACCTCTGCGTAGTGCTCTGTTAGCCGATGTAGCCTCGTCATAGGTGCTCTGCTACCTGTCGTAGCCTCGTACGCATGGAACTTGAAATTAACTTTCTCGATAGTGTCAACTTCAATCACGATCCTCAGGACCAAGCGCAAAGAGTTCGGAACTTTGCACCTTGGCTGGACCATGCTGCACGACTGAATAACGTCTTACGTTGTTTCAGTGGACTTTTAAAATAACGATGCAGCTTGTCGGATACGTGTCAAATACTTTGCTATCATCAATATTTTGTCTCCTTGAAAATGATCTTGCCATACGCCGGTGGGAGGCATCGAACAAAGCGTCATCTCTTAACACGCAGCCCCGCCCATGGCGTGTGACGCACGGGCGGAGGCTCCGGACGAGGGAGGGTTGAGGCTCTCACCCCACATTCTTAGCAAAGTGAGCATTACACCCGGGCGCACGCACTGCCACGGCTGGGAGAACACACAACTGTCCCGAGGATCCGAGAAGCACTGTGGATCCCTTTCCGAGCCCAGCAAAGTCGGAGGACAGAGCCTCACCAGCGCCAACACAGAATGTGCACATCGAGCCGCTAGGGCACTTGTGCGTGGTTGGTATTGCCGGGTTTGTTGCAATCATTGCCTTTCAATCTCGTGGACAACCGATAGTTGTATGCACAGCACGTTGCAGAGCCCAATATTCGACCCGATTATCGGACAAATGTTTGGTCAGCGCCATGTCACGCCACAGATGGGCCGAGACAGCATATTGCAGTCAAATATGTGCTGACAAGCACGCTGATCTTCAACCGCGATGTTATCTCTAGCAGTTTTATTTCTTTCTTGTGATGTTCATTTTAGGCTTCCGTGGGGACGTTATGGGCAATGATTCCTGGCGCGAATGATACGAGACGGACGAGTCGAAGCGTCCTAAAGACCAACTGGCAAACAAGCAATATTAACAGTGGTTCCTCAAGTCGAGGTGACCTGACAAAATGGCGTTGTCGAAGTTTCACCATGAAAACCCTGGTTACGGTTACCCTGGTTACCCTCGCTCCGCTCTTCCCAGAGCGTCTGAGGAACGCAATCTACGCCTGTCCCTGACGCTTGTGAATCTTAAGTATCTGAGTGTTGCCGAATGATAAATTGTATGACGACAAAACCATTACTGTGAGTACATTGTTATCAGAAGTCGAAGTGCCAAAGCATCTCTTGTCGCAAGTTTGACCGCTTTAATTCGCCATAAAATATGTCGATAAAAACGGCCTGTAACGACCTGTGGAAATGTGGAAATGTTTGTCTTTCGCCATGCGAACAGTCATGCTCACGTGGACGTGAGCGGTCGTTGGTAAATGTGCACGTGCACATGTACGTGTGTACGCCAAACACCACAATTTTTGGACACAGCGTTTGCATTTCTAAATACCCAAGTACGCTAAGCGAGTACACAATAGCTGTAATGTGAAGCCCACACAATAGCTGTAATGTGAAGCCCACACAATAGCTGTAATGTGAAGCCCACACAATAGCTGTAATGTGAAGCCCACATGCTTGATTTCCCGCCGATGTATCGAAGATATGAGGAAATTGCTCACTGAAATAGCTCGGTGAAATTCGTCTACTACACCTTAGTGCGTCCAATTTGTGAGAGGTCCGCTCACTTCGGCTGCCAGTCTGTTCGCTCACTTCGGCTGCCAGTCTGTTCGCTCACTTCGGCTGCCAGTCTGTCCGCTCACTTCGGCTGCCAGTCTGTTCGCTCACTTCGGCTGCCAGTCTGTCCGCTCACTTCGGCTGCCAGTCTGTTCGCTCACTTCGGCTGCCAGTCTGTTCGCTCACTTCGGCTGCCAGTCTGTCCGCTCACTTCGGCTGCCAGTCTGTCCGATTTAGGCACCTCTGAGCAGTACGTACGAGGAACATCAGAGTGTTGAAATAATGGTTTATCTTCAGGTGTGAGATGCCGAAACGGTTACAGTAGGATGTCGAAATTTGCAATGGAAATGATTTCGCTTCGAGTAGCGTCTAAGTCTTTCAAGCTAATTTGTGAACCAATAGCGCAGTCATTAGTGGACGTTTTTGGTTTATTTTTGGAAACACCTAACTTTTGCATATATATGTTGATGATAATGAAAAACATGTCACACTATGAACAAATAGCATGGCATAACAGACAACATAATAGGTAATCGTTTCACATATAATTGTGCTAAAAGATGTGTATGTATCACGATCCACAATGGTGATTATCAGCATGGTATTCATACAAGTGATGCTGTTCAAAATGAGCCGTGGAGTCTTCATAAACACACCTTAAGAAGCACCATGATGATGCTCATTTGGGAAGGGCGCCTATTCAGTGTTCAGAAAGTGGTATATTCCACCCTATTTCACGAATAATTTACCACTGAGAAACATGTACTGCCTTTGGCACTAGACAATGTGCTGCGATAATGGTGCAGTTTATTTCAGTATAAACTCATCAAGGAAGAAAGCATCTCTGTCAAGCGCAGACCCCAGCACCTCATACGTTCCAGGCGGTACACACTCGAATGCAATACACCACAGAGAGCCACCACAGACAGCCACCAGACACCACAGACAGTCACCAGACACCACAGACAGACACCAGACACCACAGACAGTCACCAGACACCACAGACAGACACCAGACACCACAGACAGACACTACAGACAACTACGACAGACAGCCACCAGACATCACAGACAGCCACCAGACACCACAGACAGATACCACAGACAGCCGCCACAGACAGACACCAGACACCACAGACAGACACCAGACACCACAGACAGTCACCAGACACCACAGACAGTCACCAGACACCACAGACAGCCACCAGACACCACAGACAGCCACCAGACACCACAGACAGCCACCAGACACCACAGACAGCCACCAGACACCACAGACAGATACCACAGACAGACACCAGACACCACAGACAGATACCACAGACAGCCGCCACAGACAGACACCAGACACCACAGACAGTCACCAGACACCACAGACAGACACCAGACATCACAGACAGCCACCAGACACCACAGACAGTCACCAGACACCACAGACAGCCACCAGACACCACAGACAGTCACCAGACACCACAGACAGACACCAGACACCACAGACATCCACTACAGACAACTACGACAGACAGCCACCAGACATCACAGACAGCCACCAGACACCACAGACAGATACCACAGACAGCCGCCACAGACAGCCACCAGACACCACAGACAGTCACCAGACACCACAGACAGCCACCAGACACCACAGACATCCACTACAGACAACTACGACAGACAGCCACCAGACATCACAGACAGTCACCAGACACCACATACAGACACCAGACACCACAGACAGTCACCAGACACCACAGACAGACACCAGACACCACAGACAGTCACCAGACACCACAGACAGCCACCAGACACCACAGACAGCCACCAGAAACCACATATATCCACTCCAGACAACTACGACAGACAGCCACCAGACATCACAGACAGTCACCAGACACCACATACAGACACCAGACACCACAGACAGTCACCAGACACCACAGACAGACACCAGACACCACAGACAGTCACCAGACACCACAGACAGACACCAGACATCACAGACAGCCACCAGACACCACAGACAGTCACCAGACACCACAGACAGCCACCAGACACCACAGACAGTCACCAGACACCACAGACAGACACCAGACACCACAGACAGTCACCAGACTCCACAGACAGACACCAGACACCACAGACATCCACTACAGACAACTACGACAGACAGCCACCAGACATCACAGACAGCCACCAGACACCACAGACAGATACCACAGACAGCCGCCACAGACAGCCACCAGACACCACCGGCCGGCAGCAGCCCAGACACCAGACAGCTACGCGGCCACCGGCACCACTCGCCCCTAACACAGTCGCGACGTGCGCAGCCGTTGTTGGCGAAGCCGGAGACGAAGGTAGCCCGGGAAATAGTGAGCGTGATTTAAACGTCGGTAATTAATTCGCCATAATTGCGCGGTGATTGGCATCGCGACAGAGCGCTGCGGCGGCGGCGGCACTCCAGCCGGCCGATCGAGGAGCGCGCGCCGAGCGAGCTGTGAACTGACTAATGAGGCCTCCTGTCGACCGGAACGGCAGCCAATCAGCTGGTGTTTACACCGGCTCCGGCGCCGAACCGGCCGTCGCGTCGGCCGCGTGACCGCGACGGCCGACGCGCCGTCGCGGTGCGCGGCTGCGGTCGCGAACGTTAAAAGTTCGACAGTTGTTTTGCCGGCGTCACGTCGTTACCTGTCGGCCGAGACCGGCCGGCCGCCGGCAGCGGACGCCGGCAGCGGACTGGCGAGTGCGGCCTGTGTGGCGCATCATGCGGCCGCCCGCTCTCGCGCCGTTCCCGAGTGTTTTGTTTGTCGCCAACGAGATGAACGCGGAATTAACTCGAGCGACGCGCCGTTGCGCGCCGGTGTCGGCCGGGCGGCTCGTCCGACGTGGCAGGGCGCGGATCGTAACCGACGCCGCCGGCTGGCGGCAAGGGCCGCCCCGGATGTTCCGCTGCAGGATGCAACTCCTGAACGTGTTCAACGACCGCAGAAGTCGTGCGAGCGTCTGGCTGGTACGCGATCGCCTTGTCAGCGTGTACCCATGCATCGATTGGACCACAGCGACGATGGTAGACAAGTGGCCAAGTGTGTTGATGCGCGGACCGAAGCGAAGACGACATGCGTCCAGTGCAGTGCAGTGCAGTGCAGTCCAGTCCAGTCCAGTCCAGTCCAGTCCAGTCCAGTCCAGTCCAGTCCAGTCCAGTCCAGTCCAGTGCTTCACCGCAACATAACACAGCACAGGTGTGGACGATGATCTTCGATCTGGTCCGGGTGCTCACAGACCTCTCCACTTCCAACTCGAGTCAAGTGAAGAGCTCGACCCGGCACGCAAATCCTTTGGAAAGTTTGATTTTGATAGCACAGTGCCATGCTTTGTACTTTCTCAACTGTTGCACCAGCACTGCTACAGCAGCAGCTAAAATCGGTAACCAAAGCGGCAAAGCACATTATCTGACTTTTCCCCCCGCTATGTTTCGCCGTTGGGATGTCCGACCATTGGAAGCATTTGACCTGAAGAGGTCAAAGAGAGAAGCAGTCTAATCCCACCGTGACAGCGTTACCGTGGTTCCACACCGTTCCATCCGGATTCACATTCATAACTCGGCCGTTAATCCGGCCCTTGCCGAGCTCATCCATCTAGTTTTACAGCCTGTGCACGGCGTTGCAGGCACTGGTGGTGCGCCAGAGGACAACAGCGCCCTTCGACCTGGCATTTCCCGTCCATTTCCGGGCTGGTCTTGACTCGTAACATCAGCTGAAGATGTTCAGCACGCGACGCCATCCTGAGACGTCAAACCCGTAACGAGCGACGCCTCATCACCTGCATATGCTGCAGCTGCAAAGTGATGCACAGAATTTCCGGAAGTACTCGTATCGGACAGATATCCAAGGCACGACCACAGTCCGATACATCCGAGGCATGAAACCAGTCTGAGATATTCAAGGCGTAACCCCAGTACGAGATATCCAAGGCGTGACCCCAGTTCGAGACATCCAAGGCGTGACCCCAGTCCGAGACATTCAAGGCATGACCCCAGTCAGAGATATCCAAGGCGTGACCCCAGCCAGAGATATCCGATGTGTGACCCCAGTCCGAGATATCCAAGGCGTGATCCCAGTCCGAGAAGTCCAAGGCGTGACCCCAGTCCGAGATATTCAAGACATGATCCCAGTCCGAGACATCCAAAGCATAGCGATTTTTCCAGAAATGTACAGCGCGCTCCATATATACAATATGTGATACCGGTCGCAAGTACAAATGGCGTGATAAATATTCCAAGTATCCAGCGCGTGATATCAGCATCATATAGCCAGGATGTATTATAATCCCATGCCGTACCCAAGAAGATTACGTCTCAACCTTACCAGATGCAATATAAAATTCAGCTATCTAAACCGAGACAGCAGCTCCTGGTGCCCAAGATGTGAGTTTACGTGGTTCGTGGCTTCAGATATCCAACGTGTGACGTATGTTGCAGCTATCCAAGGCGTGACGCCTGCCTTGGCTATCCACAACGGGACGCCTGTATCTATATACAAAGCACGACGCCTGCCTTTAAATGCGAAGGTGTGATACAACGAGAAGGATGTAATTGCCTCACATTACGAAAGCCCCTAGAAAGCCGCTGGTCTCCGAGATACCAAGAACGCAATGCTTGCCTAGATGTCCAAGACGTGACATGAGCCGTATTGTGGCAAGTGGTGCAATATTTGGTTTAGATGCTGAAACGCAGGGCTGTGGCGATCTTTAAACCGCAGTAAAAACGTGCCAACGTTCCTTGTCTTCGAAAGACGATGGTGTGATCATGGTTCAGCGTACGCGCAGAAGGCCAAGTGTCTCGAACGTTTTGCCGAACATCAAATACAGCGGTGGCCGAAGCGTTTTCGGTCGGAAATAAAGTTCAGAATTTATTGGACTAATAACTGGAACTACATCACCGAATGCAACAAATAAGCCGCTAATGCTTTCCGTTTCCTGTCCAGGTGCACTCACGTAGCCACTAAAAAGTAAAGATAGTACTCAGCGCGTCAATCGAAATGGTGTTCTGTTTCCTTGTACTACTTTCGGAAGTCCATTCATTGTCCTTATCGTGTTCGTTTTCATGCAGTTCTAACCCATATCATTATTTTCCACAAGTCTTCGATAAAGTTTACTTCCATTTGACATGAAAATGTGCTGCACGGTTCTCTGAAATGTGTGGTTACAAACTCGTTTACACACAAGGCCTACCGTGCTGTGCATACTAGAAAAGTGTGTGTTAAGCACATTCCGCCACACGCGGAAATCAGTGTGCTACTTTAGGAGGTCAGTGTCCAAAACGTTCTAAGGGTGGCCTTCCTTTGGCTGTCATCGGTATCAGCCGTTTTTGCTAGCGTTTGAACACTCTGATATGCATAGCGCCTCAGTGAATCCCAACCAACACCAGGCTGTCATTCCGATTACATTCTGCAAATATCAATCGCCTCAAATATCGACCCGATCACTCACTGATTCCCGCTCTGTATATAAAGGCACGAACAAATTACTGAGCAGGACACGGCCGTCAACAGCCAGGCTGCAGGCTGCAGGCTGCAGGCTCACGACGCCGAACTGGACGATGTCGGAGCACAAGCCAGCAGCAACCATCCGAAAAGGATCGCCTTAACGAGGGCACGCACATTTCAAAAGCACGCTTGGAATCGGCGCATATGGTAGGGCGCGGACGGACATGGACTGGGGCTTCACTGACATGGACACGCTGACAGGCGCGGACGGTAAGGAGAGCGCATGGCAAGCGCACTTGCGACATGGGAACGTAGGCAAGGGCACGCATGACAAAGTCACGTAAGCCACACCCATGTACTTGCAAGCATACCCGAAAGAAGCACAAATGGTGGCAGCTCCGATCGCACCGTCGGCAACATCTGGACGGTGACCGTGCGTGTCAAAACTTCCCGGGTCCAGGAACGACGCCGACCTTGGCTCAGAACACTGTCCGAACGATCGATATCGCCCGGTCAGCTACGGGCTCAATTTCCGGTCGACACGCCAGCCATCGCCGACCGGAACCGGTTTGTCCGGGGCTGCTCACCAGAATGTATTTATTCCTCAAACTAGGCTCGACCTGAAACCAGCTTTGGTTTTCTGAGGCAGCTGCTGTCAGCAATATATCCAGCGCTAGCATATATGCCTGAGGAAGCAGAGCAACGAGTGCTATATTGCTTTAAACTCGGCATAATGCGCAAGGTGTTATGCTATGGGTTGAAGGGATTGCGCGATCTTTTTTCCAAAATGTAAGTCCGAATCTCCTGGGAACGATACTCCAAGCAAGGAAAAAGTGCAAGTTCAGATCAGATGGTTCAAGGACGACTTGCAATATCCAAAAATGGCTTATACACCGAATGTTCAGGCAGATGGATGTCCAGTACTTGTTTATCTAAACCAAGCTCACGCATTATGACTGGCTTAGATGTTTGCAAAATACAGGGTTTCTTCTCGCTGCCCGCATCACATGTTACCCTAACTAAACATAAGACTTCAGTTTCGGTCAGCTAGCCATCTTACCTTAGTCACCTCACAGTCGTCACACATTGAACCCACCAAAGTATGCAACATCTCGAAAGAATTTAGTGCCCGCTTTTCTCTATCTGTCACTTGCTCCACAAGCGCCTACCTTCGTTGCTTACATAGATATGGCCAACGCCATAGAACCAACAGAGGGCTGGTAATGCTGAAGGCATCCACCATTTATAAACAGACTGGTAATTTGCCGGTCGGTAGTTCGAACGGTTTGTAATTTTCTCGCTCCCTTTAAAATGAAGGGTCACATGGTAGTTTGAAGAACATCTACGCCAAACGGGATCCTTCAATTGTAATGGGTTGCCATGGTAATTACTTTTGTCTGTTGTGAGAAGGTTGGTGGTTAGACTGCTTGGGCTGTGCATACTTGGCGGCCGTACTCTGAAACAAAATGTAGATTTTTTCTAGACCTGTACAAGATGGCCTGGGATATCGCTCAGTATTCTACTTGTTCACCTTTTGACTAATTTGTTGATTCGTATTCTCTCTTGCAATGTATTTGTGCCTTTGGACCCAATTTGTTCAGTAAAAGGCCAGACATAATCTTTTAGCGTGTTATCTATCCATGGACGTAGATTCGATTTTCCCTATCCGCGACTAAGGAATTAGTCTACTTGGAGTCTACTAGTCTACTTGGAGTCTACTAGTCTACTTGGAGTCTACTACTAGTCTAGTCTAGTCTACTGGGAACATGATCCCGGACATTTAGCGCAATCGCTCGCATGATAATCAATCAATATTTGTTCAAACGTGTTCCCGATAGGTAAAGGGCTTATGGAAGTGCACCTGGTAACATGACAATCGCGAACTTAATTCAAATTGAACTATATGATCCTCGACGTATATGTACCTCAACCCTCGCACTGTCGCATAATGTTATAATCCTCGCAGTGCAAGTGCAGGGAGGAATCGATTTTTCCTCTCTCACCACTACCTTTTGCTCTAAGCGGGATAACAATATGTGGCAAACGGTATAGTGTAGATCCATCTTTGACATTTGTCAGTTGTTTGGAGCATCGTGTTCTACCTCTTTCGGTTGGCCCTCCAAGCCAGGTCAAACAGGTCAATGTCGGATTGACAGGTCAATGTCGGATTGACAGGTCAATGTCGGATTGACACGTCAATGTTTGATCGGTAGGTCAATGTCAGATTGGCAGGTCAATGTCTGACTGACGTGTCAATGCTTGACTGACAGGTCAATGTCTGATTGACATTGCCAATGCCTTATTGACGGGTCAATGTCTGATTGGCAGCTTAATGTATGATTGACAGGTCAATGTCTGATTGACAGGTCAATGTATGCTTGCGTCAGCCAACCCATTCTCCCCTTAGTGTTTGGACTCTGGCGGTAAAACAAATGCGATTTTGTACTTCAGTGTCGGCGATGTGCGAACCAAAAGACTTGCACACTGGCATTTGCAAAGATCATCAACAGGTTGTGTGGAGGGAAAGATAATAATTGTGATCAAAGTTAAACCAAATGTTCTTTTTCTCTTCATGGGGCATTTCAAAACAACGAGTACCTATTTGTTTCAACATTTTCATTCTTAGGTTCAAAATTTTCCACGTGCAAAGTGGATATTTTTGCTTGGCACAAGTCCACAGTCTCCAAACCCCTCGGGATACGTCTGCTCTCGGAACGTTTTACGTCATTCCCCGATCTGACCTGGTATTGACTTGAAGCGTGGGACAATATTGGAAGACACAATTTACTATTACATGTACTCGTTTTCCGTCAAAATATTAGGCACCGACAAAGTTCGGTGCAATAACAACATAGTTTGAATCTTCCTGTAGTAATGTGACCTGAAGTCACCTATCATACTTCTTGCATTCGCAAAATAATTTGTATCTGTACTAGTGTTACACTTTTGACTGTTATTGTAGGGTTCTTCATGGCAATGCTTCCATACATATTTAAAAAGAAAAAGAACTGTGATGAAGTCACGTCCTGCCCTAGCACCATAACATCGATCTGCCCTTGCTGCGTGAATGCAGTGGACTTGCACTTGTCACACAACATGCAAGCATTAATTGTCAGGAAGCATGCCACATTTCAGGGCGATATACTGTGCGGTTTCGAAGCTAACCCAGAAAAAAGGCCAGGAGTGGGGGGATGTGTCAGGTTCTCTTGTAGTTTCGCGTGAGGATCAATGCATTTCCCGCGTTCTGAAATTTCTGACAATCACTGTTTATACTTTCCGATCATTAATGGGAGCCGTGGAGAACATTGGACACTGACCACTCTCCAACTATTTGTCTAGGATAAAAGGTATGCAAATTTGCTCGAGACATTGCGAAAATGCAGCCACATATAGATAGCGAATTGCATGGCGAACATATTTCAAGGTAGGCCGGAAACTTTCCACTATAGCCGAGGCTGACGGTTGGAGCTCGACAACGGTGGAGGGTTGTGTTGTGGCGCTGTAACCGGATCAGTGGTCGCGAGCGGGGATTAAGCACGATCGGAAACACTCGAGTGAGCATGTGTGAAGACCGACGCACGTGGATGTGAACGATCTGACCTGGACGGCCTCCCCTGTCAAGCTATTGGATCTTCACAACTTGTGTGCTGCGTCGCTGCAAATCCTGCTTCTTCTCTGAAAACTTTACATACTCCTTAGCCCGCGCCGGGGTGGGGCTAAGGAGGGGTGAAGCTGGGGGAGGGGTGACCTATCGGCCGTCAACTGCGCAGGCCATCGTGTTCATTGCGAGAGTAGGGAAGTGGGACACGGCAAGGGAGGGAGAGATGTTCACTTTGCTGCGGGGAGGGGCAGCCGTGTTGAATGGCCACTGCTGGCTGACTTTTGCTGGTGCCTACAAAGGAAAGGAACACCAAGATAGCCGACGAGCTTTTTTGCAAATTAATGAATATGGTAGCGCCGCGAGACTCCTCATTCAGCGAAGTTATTGCATTGACGTGGAAAAGTGTCGAAAACCCCATCATAAATTCCCAAATCATTACACCTCCGTTAATGGGTGAAGTTTAGTTTTCGAACCATACCCTCTTGGCGCTCACTACATTTTCCTTCTGTTTACGTTTTTACTCTGATTGTAGGGGCACCTCAAGCAGAAAATAGTGATTTTGCCTCGCAAAACAACTGTCCTTGCACTTTGCAATACATCGTCAGCATGAGTGGAATATTAGTGTTAGCAAGTGATAGGATCGCATCACCCAGAAGGGAATGTGGTAGCTTGCGTCTCGGAGAGGCATGGTGTAATCGCCGGCTCAAATTGCGCTGACCATTGTATTTCCGCCTCATTCCCAGAAAATTGCAGCACTTGGGGACTAACCTACGACATCGTATATTGAGGGGATTATCTGGCGTCTTCAAAATTATTCATAGAAATGCATAGCTTAGCGTAGGTCCTGGTTCGATGCCACCGAACATTTGCAAGTGGCAATGTCTATGCCATCAATTTTTTTAAAATACGGTTTGTGCTTTATGCCATCGATAATTTCATGAAAACCATCGAGTTTTAAGCAATTTTTCTCAACAACTTCTATTGTGATCCCCTCAATGGCATTAGGTACATCACAGGAAGGTTCCTGTGGTAGGTTTCACACCTTGGTAGGCTGGTAGGTTCCACACCTACCAGCCATAGTTGTAGGTTCCTGAAAGTTATCGGGAGGGCACATTACGTAATGGCAATGGGCGGACCCTATAGGTTGGGGCATACCACATAGGGTCCAACGCTAAAAGTTGAAAGTATTGGGGGAACAAAGCCAATATCGGGTGAAGGTGCCCTCCCAAAAGCATACTGAGCTACACTCCTGCTAGGCACCAATGTGATTAGCCAGCCCAGGGTCACTGCCATGTTCTATTGGCGGCAAGTCATCCTTTGATACCATCGTGGCCTCATAGTCAATTGCAAGTTCCAATGGTCCTCGTTGAGTAAACGCCCAGTCATGTTATATGCACGGCCATATAATACTATTCGACCAAAAATCCGACATATGTGCGATATTGTTGTAAACATATAGTGTCCGCACGTTGACGGGATGAGCCGTGCGGACATCGAATCGGTCTCATAGCTGACCTTGCAACCAGTGGCGCAACCGGGATTTTCCTCAGGGGGGGGGGGACCCAAAAATAATGTCATGAAACAGAGAAAGCTCCCGGTGCGCGAAGCGCTCCGAAAATTCAGCGTTTTGCGTGATGAAAATATATAAAAGTTATCGTTTGATCTAATCTGTTTTCGGGTGCTAAAGGGGAGGGAACCCCTCCCTTGTCTGCTCGTCTGCTTGCAACTCTCCGCCAGCGGCCATTGTCGCGTCTGCAGCTGATCTGACACCAGACACAAGGCTTATTTCGGACCCAGTCAAGCCTCCTCCCGCCTTGCATTGATCACCAGCGCACCCAGCAATTTGGCGAGGGCTTGGGCGGCGCTGCACGAATGTCGTGGATAGTCAAGCTTTGTATCTCGCCAATACGGAATATTCACATTAGAGCACGCGCGCCGCCATGAAACCGTGCCAGATGCGCCATGGGTCAGGTCATTGGAAGTGGGTCAAGGTCGGCGACCCGGTGCTCCAAGCGTCCGCTGGATCGGGCTATGGGGCCGATTAGCCGACTGGACTCTGGTGCCAGTTTATTGCGACTCTGGTGTCAGCTGACCGGGGCTTTGGCCAGCTGACTGCGACTCTGGCGTCAGCTGACCGCGACTCTGATCAGCCGTCCGCGGCGTCGAGCGGCGACCGCCTCTATCACGGCCGATATTGGCCTCGCAGCGGTGGCAATGGCTGATTTACACCGGCCGGCTTACCGGATCGGTCGCGTGCACCGAACACACAGACCAGCTCAATTTGTGCCGACTTAAAATGGCCGCCGCGACGGAGCGGATGATTGGTCAGCTGGCGGTTGACCGGCTCGTTATGCTGACGGCGGATGGTATTGCCTGGCGAACAGACCACTTTGGTGTACTGGACGACGCACTCGGGAGGAGATCGTCTCAACCGCACCGCTCACGGCGGGCCGATTGGCAAGGAAGCGCCGCGATCTGGCGCTGCGATCTGACGCTGCGATCTGACGCTGCGATCTAACGCTGCGATCTGACGCTGATATCTGGCGTGACAGCGAGATCTGCTGACCATCAGCTGGCCGATGACAAAGATGACAAATATGTTGCGGTACCTCGCGTGGTGTTGTTCTCCTTTGGAGAGGGCGGCAACGAAATGGAGCCACTGGCTGCCCTCCCCTCCCAACCCCCGATTCCTACATGCACAGTGTTCTAACTTGTCCGGCGGGAAGATGCACCTCGTCAACTTGTTATCATTTCAAGAGAACTTTGATGAGTTGGCAAATTATGCTGAGCGCACCAACAAACGAAACAAAACTGTCGTGGGACTTGTGACGGGATATCGTAACTTAGGCTTGTCAGGTCCGGTGAAACGTTCGGCTCAGACGAACAAAAACGAGAATATCCAATAATGTTCGGCTGAACAATAATTGGAATTATATCAGCGTAGCGCATGCATCAGTGTTTCTAGGTGTTTACCAATATTACCCACGCATAATAAGTCACCATTGCATGCATCGATTACGTCTGTGATAGGTCAAGATGGTGACTTTACTGTTGCATGTTTTTGAATGATGCAAACAATTTTTATAACTGCATTTGCATTCGTGTTTATTCATAAATAAATTCACGCAGCTGGCGGCTACTATTGTGCAGAATGATAGTGAGAAAAATCAGCTTGCCGAACAGCAAGCGACGTAGGGACTAGGGAATGTGAAGTCTACAGCGGTGCAACCAGTCGGCGCCAGTCAAATAAACTGCAACGAGGACAAGAGCAAGAGAAGAAGGCCGTCAAGGAATGGAAGGGTAGTGAGGAATCAAGGGCAAGGTTGTGATGATCGTCCATGTGAACTATGCAGTAAAACAAAATCAACGATGAATGGTGGTGTGATTGTTCAGATCCGCACGTGCAACGTCGTCGTGGTTTGCTGGTTCGAGCTCTTGGCATCATTCACAATCCGAGTTTAGTGCGCCGTTTCATTTCTTCGTTGCAGGCTATTTCTGGGTGCTGAAAATGCTTGGTTACTGGGTGTCCAGGGTTACTCCAAGCAGTCCCGGCGCCGGCACTTCCTCCTCCCGTCGTCTCCTTCAGTCCTCGGATGGTGACCGCGCCGGTCGCCGTGGCTGGGTCCACTCTCCTCACGACGACTATATTTCGTGCTTGGTCGTTGGCTTGTGGTTGCCTTAATGTATTGCCCTAATCAAGGACCATGTATATCCTACACAATGCCATGTTATACAGTTTGTTGTTCTTCTTGAAATCATATCCGAATTCGGTTTCGGTACCACACAAGTCGCGTGACATGGATGACCAACCAATGAATTGAAATGACCTGTCCTGTGCGATCTGACCTGATTGGACCTGATTTGATCATTCCATGATTGGACCTGATTTGATCATTCCATGGAATTACTTTCCAGGCAGTGTGCCCCCGGGCGAGTGCTAAGTGCTCGTTTTGTCAATATATCTGTATAGCTTGATTAGAAGCTAGGCAGTTTACAAAGGTGTTTCAGTGTCATATCAGTTCTTCTTGGAACAACATTTGTATGCATCAAATGTACTGGGGGTATTCAAGCCTGAACTTGCTTCACCTAACCGTACGACATGACCGGACCTAACTTCAGGATTTTCGAATAGGAAACACATTTTGTATTTTGTGTTATTCATTATTAATATTATTATTTGTATTAATATTAATTTTGTATTATTCACATTAGCACACATTTTGTTCGTATGGTTCTGTTTGAAGGACTCCAGTCATATACACCCCCCCCTCCACACACATATATATATATATATATATATTCATATATGTTTCCCAGGCCATTCCCCAAGATCAGTGTCATGTCACTGGGTTGACCTGCTATGACCTTCCATATCTTCAGCATGGCCGAAGTGAATAAGTACGTTGTGACATGAGCTCTAGACTATATTGGTTTCCAATTGACATTCTCCCTGTGCCTCTAACATGCATAGCTCGGAAGCTGGTTTCAGCCTTCAATCTAACCTACATTGGCTTGACCCTTTCTTTACTCTGTCAACATAAGCGCTTCGCTTTCATCTGTTCATTCTTCAAAAACAATACTGACTGAAAACAAATTCTGCCTTTTTTAGCCAGTCCCAGGGGTTCAAGGCGTCCAGATATATTGGATGTTATGGATCCCAGGTATATTGGCCACATCTTTGCAGCTATCAGTTAATTATTAACATCAATCATATACATCAGTTACAGGGCGTCCATAAAGTCTCTTTACAATAAATAAATAAAATATTTCAAAGGCAATTGATGGGATGTTTTTATCACATTTGTTCAATGTAATCAGTGGTTATCAAAGTGTTCAATCACATTGCAGGTGTGTTTTTCAGGTACCATGTTGATGGAAGAGGTTCTGTTAAATGAAACACTAAAAAAATAGCGACTGCAGAAGATGGCTTCCAGAACGGTGGATTGGAAGGGATGGCCCATTACCTGGCCACCTCGTTCCCCAGATATCACTCCCCTGTGCTTCTTTTATGGAATTATGTTAAAGATATCTTGTATCGAACAAATATACGGGACATCAACGACCTGAAGCAAAGGATCACTGACGCCATTGCCACCATTAATGAGTCTATGCTACTGCAAACTTGGCAGGAAATCTTCAATATCAAATTCAAATCAAATTAAAATTAATTCAACTTCAACACTTCAAAACTTCAATATCTACTTCTCATTTTGTAATAGTTTCCACATATTTATTATTTAATTTGCTTTTGTAATATACTTTTTGAATTGTAAAGAGACTTTATGGACACCCTGTATAATTCAGTGAATCTTTCAGTTTGGTGAAATGCCGTGTGTGAAATGGTGGAAGCGAGTTGTCCGGGTGCGAACTACCTGTGCATGAAATGACAAGTAGGCGAAGTGGCAGTAGGCAAATTGGCAGTAGGCGAAGAGACACCGAGCCGATTTAAGCCCCCGCTTCAAATCGACCGAGACCACCACGCGGCAAAAACTTGTCAAACCTGGGATTGGAAATCGGTGGGCCGGCTGAAGATTGACGGCCCGGTGGCGGAGCACAATGCAGCGCCACTGCGAGCGCTGATGACTGCGCCCGCGCCGCCCGCATTGGCAATGAGCGTCATGCAGCGATCCACAGTGTCGACTCGATCGGCACGCTGAGCCGAGAGTGGGGCACTCCAACTGCTGAGGGTCCGCATCGAGGCCGCCGGAAGAACTTCCACGTCCCGGGCTGCCACCACTCGGCACACGATCCCGACCAATCCGAGGACACCGGATGTCCGCGGAGGCTACCGAACGTGAACGTGTCGAAGTGGATTGGTCATCAGATGGTGGTAATCTGCCACGTGTCGCTGTGGATGCCTTGTAAGATTATCAGAGTCGCCTTCATATCCACCGTCCCGTCAGCCGACCACGTGAAGGTGATGCGAGCACGGGAAATGCTGAAAAGCCAGTTCATTTGAGTGCTAAAAGATACTCAATGCAATATTTGAATAATGTGAACGTGATGCGAGCACAAGAGATGCTGAAAAAAACATGTAAATTGAGTACTGAAAGAAACTCAGTGCAATATGCGTATGTACGCGCTGGAAACTAGCAATAAACGGATAATTGGAATGCGTGACACGGAATTGGCGTAGCTACATGATACACCTTACCCAGTTGAAAGTCCAGGGGTGTTGCTTATCGGGCATGCTACCACCAAAAGAATGCAGGTCAGTGTCCTTCCGGTGAGGTGGGCTTACTGAGGATGGGCTTGGAGACTTGTGGGACCACCGGCACACACCACAATAGCCGTGAAATATCCATAACCCTCCTCCCCCAGCGACAGATCGCCCATGGTCAGTTAATTGTGGCAACCATTCAAACGTTCACGGTCACTTACCTTATAACAGCATGCTACCATGCTGTTTAATTGCCAGTTACAATAAGCACCTAAAAGTACCGGTCCATGGTGATTATGTCACGCTAAACGGCAGAAATATGTGATTTTGTTGAGCAGAAATAGCGGGGTGTTCAGTTTATGATATCATAGCTTTGGCATTGACATGGTCTGTCATAAATTGTACTACCAGACGCTGGGTGGTAGAAGCTCGTTTAGTCATGCACATGGGGAAATCGATAAAAACGTATGAGTGACACTTGCAGAAATAACGAATGTTCTTATCACCGCCTTGCACCAGCATGGCTCAAGGCACATATAAATGTAAGCTCTTCTGCACCTCATGTGAAGATTATTATTACTATTTTTAAACGTCGTGTCGAAATTATAAACGTTGAAGTTGACAAGTTGGCATTCAGACATTCAGACATTCAGACATTCAGACAAGTTGAAATGTAGGTGGCCAGCGTGAAGCCGGCGGTGTGCGGCATGATTTATAGGCGAATAAGTAAATGGTTTGTTGCTTATTATTCATCTGCTGGGTCATAAGGCCTCAGACGGCAATGCGAATAATTGATTAAGCATGCACAAAAACAAAACAAAAAATAATGTCGCTTTCGGATGCAGTCAATAGGACTTCAAAACATGTTTCCACCACGAGCTGAAGAATTCATTCAAACAGTCATCAAGCGAGGTAGGGGTCACCGACTGCCAATAGGACTACAAAGCATGCTTTCACCATGAGCTGAATAATTCATCCGAAATGGTCATCAATGTCAGGTAAGGTCTACCGAGTGTCAATAGTCCAGCTAATGCGTCACCTTTCAGAAAAGGTGAAGGTAGACCTTGATGCACCTGGTACATCCACCGGACTCTAATTCTGGTCGAGCATCCGACAAGAAGTGTACCTGACCGTACGAACCGATAGCATTCGATGCCAAATGCCTTTCTAAGGGTTTCACTTAACAACAGCTGGCAATCACCTCCGCTAAAGCGCATCGAAACTGAATCCCAAAATCACCATCTGATCCTTTTGAACATCCATAGCCCTTTTTGCAAGATATAGCCTACTGTGGTTAGACAAGATCCTGGAGGGTACCGGGCAGGGGTGTTGTTTTATATAAGTTTGAGAGGGTAAATGCCCGTCAATGTTGGCTTTGCCTCCTCCCCCCTCAATGATTTCTACTTTTAGTATGGGACCCTATGGCCAAACAAATTCCGCCTGTCCATTGTCTTCATGTATCCTTCCCCCCCCAATAATTTTAGGAAATCAACACCCACAGTACCGGGTCTTGGAATTCAGGAACATGGCTGCACCTGAATAATTGTGAGCAAATACCAATGAAATGCATGGTTAGTAGTCTACCAGTGCTGTCGTGCTAATACATGCGCTTGACATTTACCCATAATATGGTTCCGCGAGCTGCTTCGCGAAATAACACATTCCTGGTACCTTGCACCTGAAGGAAATAAATAGCGCGGTTCTGTTTACATCATCAGCAGCAGCGTCTTTAGTCAACATCTGTAATTCTGTGGGACGCAAATTCCTCATCAAAGATTCAGAGGCATTCAACGGGCAGCGGCACGCATCGCTGTGTGCATTCAACACGAGATTCCCACCGTTCGATCCGGTGGTAAGGCGATTATGGTGTCAAGCTGTTTGCAGGAATTTCCCCGTGTGGCAAGTCTACAGAGGCGAGTGTGAAACATTAGGTGTGTACATGTAAACACGTCCGTCAGCCAACTTCAGTAACAATCTGCACATGTTGACACGTCCATCGGCCGACTCCAATAACAAGCTGCATACGTGCGCACGTCCGTCAGCCAACTCCAACAACAAGCTGCACACGTGGGCACGTCCGTCAGCCGACTCCAACAACAGGCTGACGACTCAATCTCGCAGTTGCCTGTGACGGCGACTGCTGTTTCCGAGATGCATGTTTTTGAAAATTATTGGGAGGACATAATGCATGAAGGCAATGGGCAGTCAGTCCGAATGGATTGGTGGGGCATACCACATAAGGTCCCATGTTAAGAGTTGAAACTGTAAGGAGGGCACAGCCAAATGGAGGGTGAGGCCCTGCCAAAGGCATACAAAGCTACACCCCTGTTGTTTCAGCCAGTGACGTTAATAGCATCAGTCGGTTTTGAACCTCCTACGTTGGCAAACGAACCAAGCGTAGACATGCTGCTGATGGCACGCCCGAGACAGCGGGCTGTATGTCCACATTGGTCTGACCTAGTTCCTCGTCTAACAAGATTGGTCCGAAGGGGGTGGCTGCAATTGCCTCAAATTGTGGCGAAATACCAGCCATTCAAGCTCCCCTCCAGTAATACTTGAGCAATGGGAAGTGTGATTTGATTGGAGCGCGTGGAAGTTGGTCACGAGCGAGCGGTCACCGCCGCAGCCCCCACACCTATATGTTCAAGGAGGCCGTGCTTTGGTCTTTGTCTAGCCCGCGCCAGGCGGGGGTGGAGTTCCGCCCCCTCCCTACATATCGGAAATGTGACACTCACAGAGAGACAGAAGAATCAGGAATGGATCGTCAATAGCCGTCCATGAGGATTCTGAAGAAAAAAAACGCAGCCAGGTTTTTTTTTGGTGCAAAAGAGACGTCACTACGGGCACTTATTGAGTCCCAGATGCCACTGTTTGAGCCCGTGTAGATTCATTTTTGGGCGCTTTTTAAGCTTAGAAGTGTGTTGGAATCAGAACGGAGAGGCGTATTGAACTGTCATCTACACAAATCGAACATAAATTTATGTTCCAACCTTACGATTTTAAGAGTTATGGGGAAAATGAAATACAAATGTTTGGAAAATGTGTTTTTGGGAAGATATATCACACCTTGAAAAAGTACTTTGCATGACCTTAGCTACATATAATGGTGCACGGCTTGGAAAAAGTTGTTACTTTGACCCTAAAATGCTGAAATGGTGAAATATGACACGATCAAAACCAAACTTCCGGAAAATCTTAGATAACAGCTTTGTTAGTTCTGTTAAGAAAAGCAATCCTTGACAATTTTATGTTAATATCTCCATTCGGAGATGTGTGACAACTTAAAGTTTTATTTAGGTGACCTCATTTAACCGGCCGTAGGTCAGTGACCTGGACAGATTTTCGTTGTTCGGAAACAGAACCCCGTGTTTTCGAAGCATACAAAATTGATGGAGGGAACGTTGTACCACATCTGAGCACACTGCCGCTGGTGGGATTTCCGCTTTCGCGAAATCGAACAAGAGAGCTGGATTTTCCCCTGCCCGGCCGGACGAGGGCCAAAAACATCCACTCCATTCTAGCCAGAAGACCTTACGCTGTTCATACTGGAGCAATGACGGATAGCCAGCGGCAACAGTACCGCTTTTATTTTATAAACTTGAATGATAGAATTGATGATCCAAGTCAAAACTCTGACACTGATGGAGGAAAATGGTTCGGCACTTACTTCGCCGGCAAACAGCCCCGCTCCCTCCGCGAGAATGCGCCTTACGCCGAGGTAAGGCGTGCAGACGGCCAACCGCACCGTATGGCCGTCTGCACCAGCAAGAGGCAGCCCCGCACCGGAGCAACATCCGGTTGAGTCTGACAGAGGCGGGGATGGCCGAGTGGGTAGAGCGTTGAACTCTGGATGCAAAGGTCCCGGGTTCAACGCTCGCACCGCTCGGGCAATTCCCAACCCCGCGGCCAACCGACGAAACAGTGTGGGCGGCGCCGGTTAGAAGATCGCATAAATTACGTCGTGAACCACCCAATAAAAAACATGGGTCTGACAAGTAACAGGAGAGAGTGTAGCGCTGGCCGGACCGAAACGGTGCGCAGCGGGGGAGTGACGCAAAACGGAGTGCAGTGGAGTGGAGTGGAGAGCTGGAGTGGAGCGGGACCATGCGCTGGGCGGCGGCAGGGATGGAGCGAAAGGGGCAAATGGAATGAGGCGAAGCGAAAAAGAACGGCGTGCTGAGCTGAGGCCGGAATAGAATGGCATGAAGGCCTGAGCGCAGTGGTGTTCGGAAAGGAACGGACGCAGGAGAGGAGCAGAGCACTTAGTGAAGTGAAGAACGGAACAAAGTGTTGTGTCCTCATGCATCGTGGGCAGTTATATGCATATATGGGCATGTATAGAATTCGGCTTGGACAGAGCCATTTTTTTCACAGATGGGTTCTGCTCTAGAAAACATGGCTTTAATTCGCCAGATACATGCTTTTGTTCACTAATTTACACATGTGCGCTGCCTAACACAACTGAACATGGTTTCATTTTCCCATCATGGCTTCATAAAATACAGAGTTTAAAAGATGGTATAGCAATACAGTTGCAGTGTTTACTACCTTGCATTGTATTATTACACAGGAGGACAAGGCCCAAGCGGATTCGTATGCGATAGATAGGCGAGAGATAGCAAGTCTCGCATATGTTTGAAACAGTTTGCTTATCAGGGACCTGCCTCGACCCGGGCAGGCCCGACCGACACCAGACCCGACGGCTATATGCTTTTGATATACCAAAACGTTCTGACGGCTTACCCTAGAATCACGGTATAAACAGATACAATTAGTGTTATTAGTCACGATTTCTCTCTTATGATGCCGAGTGCACGATGTGCGATGCTCGTATTCATATATGCACGTAGTGAGCGTTGAACAGAATATGGCGGAAGAAAGTGGCAAGACACAGCATGATCCAATTTAAAATGATATCAGAAAATACACAGAAGTGCACTTCGGAAGCTAAGAGGTACAACTGGAGATTATTAAGACAGACAGACTTTTCCTCATCTTAAAAGAGGTCGAAAAAATCTAAAACATGCACCTATACTTCAGGTATGGAACATCCTTAGGATACACAGCTTTGTAGAAAAGATAAAACGTTTTTTTGTGGGGTGAAAGTCTGCGTACCCCGGAAGGTCCGTGGAACTGGCAAATATGTGTATCTTTTTATTCGTACGACGTTTCTTCTCTTAATATGAGCAAGAGGCTGATTTAGTGTTCTTCACATTAATAATGCTTACTAATATTGTCCTGAAAAACGACCGTGGGATGGGTCCAGATTTGACAAAGTGGAGTTTATTTTTAACCTGGCAAAAAAACATTGACAGAGTGGATATGCCAATACATGACGAGAGATCGCAAGGCCAAAGCCAGTCAACTGTGGTACATGAACGAAAAAGAGCGATGTCACCATCCAGATCAAGAGCGATGTGTGAAAAGATCACATGATAGATGTCACCCAACCTGGATCGGCAACCGCGCTTTTGAAATCGCACCGCGGTTGTGTCACCGCTACAACCGGACGCTGCCAGAAGCTTCCAATACGACGTCGCAGGTCCTGGCTCCGCGATCCAGTGGTGTATACAGGTCGTGGTTCCGCGATCCAAGGGTGTGTGCAGGTCATAGTTCAGCGATCCAGGGGTGTATGCAGGCCGTGACTCCGCGATCCAGGGCCGTATACAGGTCGTGGCCACGATCCATTTCTGTCGGCAAACGTTGCCTCCATCTGGCGTTAAGCAAAGCAACCATTCCGCTTATGAACATTGCATGGACACTATTCACTCACAAGTCACCTACCACCCCCGTCCTTTTCCGAGTTCCGTTCCCACTCCTTTGTTGTAGTTAACATTCACTCATAACTGATTTTGTGAGCAAGCTGGTAGACATGGTTGCGCCCTAACGGACTGGACACCAGCACCCTGTGACACTTCTCCGTTGTGTGTAAACAGGTGATCGTGTGATTGTGTGATAAACAGGTGATCACCCTTACCTGGTGGCAGACAGAATGGTCAGGAAGTCACAATTAACTTGAGTAGCATGTCAATGATGCCAATGGACGTGTTAATGATTACTGACTCCCACAGTGTCTCCCGTGAATGCATGTTTTCCGGATGACCCTGGCTACACCCCCTCCCCCTGCCACTCAGGGGGAGGGGGTGTTCACACGGCTGGCGCAGGTGGGAGTGGCGACCGTGGGAGCCGGTGCGGCCGACTGTACGCTGCGGACTCGCCGACGCGGAGTGTGGGATGGGGTTCCCGCCGGACGGCCGGTCCGGCTGTTCACGAGAGATATACGGCGCGGCGCAGACGGCAATATGGCCGCCATCTATTCGGCCCGACTCTTGCCCCATGCATAGGAATATGATGGCCCTCTGGGGTTGGCAGAGTTCATGTCGTTTGTCAGACTGCCCTCCGGTCTGCACGCACTGACACACACACACACCTACAAACACACATACACACCCACACGACATACACACACACACATACACACACACACACACACACACACACACACACACACACACACACACACACACACACACACGCACACCTACACATACACACACATGAACACACCCACACCTTGACACCCATACACACAGACACGCCCACACACACGCACATGCACACACACACACATACGCGCGCGCGCGTGCGCGCATACGCACACACAAGCATACACACAATCACCCATGCAGACAAACATACACACAATCACCCATACAGACAAACATACACACAATCACCCATGCAGACACACATACGCACATCACCACAACCACCACTACCAAAACGACCACTTCCACTGCCACTACCGCTACCACAATCGCTTCTGCGTTTATGTGTTCCAGCTCATGATAAAAGAGAAGAGCCATGGTTTTCCCGAGCACTCCAACATTAATGACAACGGCCCGGTGCTGGGAGGTGAGTTTGCACCCGAATGCTGAAACGAATTTGTCGTGCGGAACAAATGCGACAGAGACCACCACGGTGTCACCTTCCATACAGAAAACAATTGGTGGCGGGAGTCAAGGGAGCGTGGAGCTGTGGCCCACATTAATTTGACCCCAGTTTTTGTTTGGTCTTTCCACGGCTGTGTTGTTCCATTGCTTCCTTCGGAGAAGCGGGAGCAGGCGCAGAAGATGGAGAAAGTCGCCGTTGCTGCTCGGCGTCACCATCAGACGTGGAGGTGTCACGGCTGTTCGCGCACTTCTACGCTCATGTTCGGCAGGCACCTGCGCCGTCCGGCCGACGGCAGACGTGGTCTGACATCGGCGGCGCAGTCGGTGGCTGCTGCAAAATCACTTTCGCTCGAATCGAGAATTACGGGTTATGGCCGTTCTGGGAGCTGTAAAACCTGACCGTCGGCCGGCAACCCCCTATTTGTTAAGCAAACTACCGTCGACTTTTTGCGCGGTTCCGGACAGTGAAATGCTGACGAGTTAATCCGGATGAATTTGTATGCAAACTTGGATGGCGAGCACGCTCCACACTTGCCACCTTCTGCTTTGAATTATTTACATTTCATCAGCATCTTCCCGCAGCATAGGGCATACTGAACAGCAGAGCACAGGGATAGTTTCGTGAAAGGTAATGCTGGCCACATGTCCGGACCTGCGGCTACCAGGGTGCCACGAGCGGTTACCAGGCCACGAGCGATGATAGGCCTACTTTTCCGTACCGTACGCATGGCTTTTATTCCAGTTTCCACCGAGGGGTGATCGAAATTCCTAAGCTGTCGACGGAAGGAATGACTGACGAAGAAAATATTGAATTCCTGGTGGTGTCATTTCTTCCAGAATATGATGTCATCAAACGCGCAGTGCATTGGAACGAATCAACGCGCGCCTATGGTTTGCCGCCTATCCTTGCAGTATACTATCGGATACATTACTCGTACATTAAGCGTGCATTAATTGGGGACGTGGCGCTGAAAAAGTCGCCCGGACACCCCTGCACGAGGATAAAGCATGTTTCATTGACACATAAAGACATCGTCAGGGAAACTCCCAAGCATCAAAGTTCTAGCTTCATCGACTTGAAGTTGCCACTCGAGGACACTCGGGAGGGGCGGGGTAGAATCCAACCCCCGCATATGGATGGGATCAACTTGTGACTTGCGGCTCAACAAGCTGCTATGCAAACCGTAATCAAATCCGACAGTTGTTGCTGCGAGACCATTTTTCACAGTTGGTGGTCGCATGGCTGCTCTCTAAAAGGCGCCTTGACCAGTGCTTAGCTTCGCGCAGCTCATTGTTCGTAGTTGCATTTTGATTTCCTTTTGGTGTGTCGAATGAAAAAGTAATTATGTGGTAGCCTTTCTCATTGCCCGCAACCGGACAAATATTTACTTTCCTGATGCGTGTTCGGCACTGTAAAACATCTACAGGGAAGTTCGCAAACATTGGGTAGGGTATTGTGCTGTGTAGTCAGCACCAAGCTCTGTTATATCATTTTTTGTAATCAAACATACGTAAATAGCCATATGCGCATGCATAAATATGAATGGTTCAATAGAACCTCAGAATTAGAACCACGTCGGCCATTGCGAATATTCAACGACAACTGCACCGAAGGTTAAGCCTGAACATGTTTTCTGTTTGCTTATTGATTACAAAAGAAACTTACATGGCCCCAGCCCTGCTCTTACATGAGTTCGTGGTATTTTCCTTCTCTGTGTCCATTGACGCGGCTCAATGCAGCTATTCGCGATTGTTTTATGCCCGAGCCGAAAAAGACCTGTCGTTCGCCTTCCTCTTTGGCGACGCTATTGCAGTCCTTTGCTGCCACAACGTGTTGTTTTTCCGCTCGGGCGGATCCCAGACCTGCTTCCCATTCGGATGACGTTTGTTTTGCCGCCGGCTCAGCCGAGCCATGTCAATGTGGCCGGCGATGGGCACCGCATGTAATGGCGCCGGCCAGGTGTCATAGAAGCCGATGGGCACCGCATGTAATGGCGCCGGCCAGGTGTCATAGAAGCCGATGGGCACCGCATGTAATGGCGCCGGCCAGGTGTCATAGAAGCCGATGGGCACCGCATGTAATGGCGCCGGCCAGACGGCATGTAATGGCGCCGGCCAGGTGTAATAAAGACGATGGGCACCGCATGTAATGGCGCGCCAGGTGTAATGGAAGCCGACCCGCATGTAATGGCGCCGGCCAGGTGTCATAGAAGCCGATGGGCACCGCATGTAATGGCGCCGGCCAGGTGTCATAGAAGCCGATGGGCACCGCATGTAATGGCGCCAGGGCCAGACGACGTGGACATGTAATGGCGCCGGCCAGGTGTCATAGAAGCCGATGGGCACCGCGTAGGCCAGGAACCACATGTAATGGCGCCGGCCAGGTGTCATTATAAAAAGGGAAGGGCACCGCATGTAATGGCGCCGGCCAGGTGTAATAGAACTGACGATCAGACGACAAGTAAGCGGTCGGATACTTTGGAAGATACAGATGGTAGAATCGAAACATATTACGATGTGACAAAAAAAAATCCGAACCTGCCTCAGAAAATATGCTCCTGTAGCCGCTCCTCAACAAAGAAGATAGTACAAAATTGGCACCATATGTTAGAGTAAAAATAGTGCAGCGAAAATGTGTCATGCAAATCGTTCCGACCGCTCAGGAGCTACATACCAACAATCACAGGGGCTGGAACACTTTGTGCCTCCTCCGGAAACTGGGTTAAAATTGCTTTTAAGTGTCATGCTCTTCCTCTGTAAAATATCAGCGGGAATGGACTCATCATACGTACACTTATTGTCGAAAAATCCGTCCGTTCCTAAACTAACAGAACTGATTTGATGCCTCTTGCACACTGATTATTCCTTCTCCCAACCGACATCTGGCAACCTTTCAAACCGCATTACTCTTTGTATTTCATCTTACAGTGCCTGGACTGTGCAAAATACTCAACAAGCCTGCCTGCAATATGTGCAGTCCATAATTTCGCAGGTTTGTGCCCAGTTTCTCGGCAGAGTCTTTCATAAGCAGGGAGGCAGGAAAACATATAGAGGGGAAAATCTCCCACCTGATTTGGGCCTCGCTGTCCCTCTGCGGACTCATGCCCACTACTTTACATGAATAGCCATCTTGCATCCACTTTCGCTCTGAGTGAAATAGAATGCAAATTGTCCAATTTACGACAGTACTTTAAACCGTGGGTTAGTTGGGTTCGACCGATGAAAAAGCGAAGTTTTAAGTGGCGATGCCTATCGTGGCATATTACTTTGTAAGGGAGTTTGTAGTTTCCTCCGACAACTACTTTCATAACGTTGCATCATTTAATTTCACTGGCCACGAGAATCCGCTGTGTGGCGAGTCCATTTTTCGTAGGGTAAGGCAAATAAACTAAATGATTTTGTCCTACACTGAAAACAGCTCCACACCTTCATTCTCGTGCTGAGGACATTTGTGGAGTTGAGTCGATTAACGTAATAATTAAACACCAAGTGGAAATTAACATTTTGTTAATCTACAGACAAGGTTCATCCAATTGAGCAAAGTTAAGTTCTTTCACATTTTGTATTTTATTGTGGCGTGAAACAAATGAAGCACACCATTCGCGGTATGACAATTCCCAGACGTCAATCATCTTGGAACCCTAGTTGAAATATTTTCCTTTGCTCGCTCATGGCATAATGCATAATCATCACATGAAAATCAGGCACGACCTGTAAACCGACCGTTGCTGACGGGATATCCAGCTCAACGACCTCAATGTTCCCCATGGACTCAAGCTACAATAATTTCCATTGCACAGCAATTTCCCGGGGCATTGTGTCCCCTCTGCTCATCACCCATCATGGCGGGAAATGGTGAAGACTTTAAAGTGTTGTTGGTATGGTGAAAGCATGATTTAAACCTTTTTCCCGCAGCACCATACAGGGCTCAAAAATAGCACCGTCCTGGCGATAGCGTCGGCGACCAGGTGCAGACTCACCAGGCCGCAGTGGCGACCAAAACCAGAATTTGGTTTGATATGTCCGTAAACATTTGAACCATAAATGATAGAATTAGTCGATGTATCAGATATTTTCATTTAGCAGCAATGATCTTTTTCCAGATCAAAAGTATACTAGGAGCGTACCGCTAATGCTATCAAATATTCCGTCCCTCTGACCTACCATATTTATACTAGAACCTCCCGTGGGCACAGGACGGCGCTTTTCTGACAACCACAATGCTAAACCAATGGCATACCGTGGTCGCCCAAACCGCCGACGAACGCCGACCCGCCGACCAATGTGGTCGTCGCCTAGGAATCTAGTTGTAAATGAGGAATTGGAAATCAGGCAACTCTTGTTGGCTTGTTCAATCGTTCGTTCGAGAATTGGTTGTTTACGGTACTTGTACCTAATATTGATGGTGAATTAACGTCGCGTTTTCGTGAATTGATTGCTTGACTGCCTTGATTAATATTGACATCGCCGAGGTAGGTACCTAGTTAGATATCCAGGCGTGGACTCCATTCAACCATTCAAGATACTTACAGGGAGCCAGTTTGCTACTGGAGGTCAGAGGTCAAATTGGATCAGGATAATACAGAAAGGTATGTTGATGCTTCTACCTACTTAGGTACCTAGGTAGGAACCTACCTAGGTACGAAGGTACCTTCCTAGGTACAAGGATATGATCATGGGTAGCAGTGTCCAGAGTGCAAGCATTCGTAAGCTTGTTTTTTACTTTGGATATGGCATTTTAAGACAAGAATATTATAAGAACACGTTTCATAATGGGATTAGGATGATGTAGCATGTTGCCTACCTAACCATTTACCTATTACCAGCACAAGTGCATGCATAATTTTCAGTTGGTAACAGATAATATCAACATATTGATATTTAGTTGGGACAATATATAATGAAGAAGAATGTAATATGTCAAATAAATCCTAATCTAACATAGCCGCTGCCACTAGGTTATTTTATGCTTTATTCCATGTGTTATGTCAAGCCTTTCATTCTAACCTAGTCTTTTTCTTTCTTGAAATAAATATATCAGAGTCGAACACTATCTTCAGAAAAAGGAAAAATCGAACATTCGCTGCAAAAAAAACAAGAAAGCAAAACATAATTTCTTTCCATTTTGAGCAGGAATGAATGGTTCCATTCTCTTAATCATGTTCAAAAATATGATCTAACAATATTGGGTATAATTGCACTTTAAGGTATGCATGAGGCAAGTTTTGCACACATTTTACCTCCATGAAGCAAACAATAGGGTAAGGACTGGTTAGGTTCAGCTTTTCTTTTAAGTTAAAAACACTCATTTTTAACCCTTTTCAGCAAAAAAGTATGTCTTCAAAAACAGATTGAGCTAGGGTAGGCTATGTTAGGTTTTTTAATTTAAAAAATGATTGAGAAAAATTGAAAATTTTATTTTTGCAAGGAATGTATTTTCTTACATGGAAGGTTAGGCTAGGCTAGGTTAGGTTATGTTATGTTGCACTTTCTTTCTTTCTTTTGCACGTTATGTTTATGCTATATTACCCAACTCCAAGCCCATTTGTTGGTGTTATTTTGCCTACTAACTGAAAAGTATGCATATGCACATGAAATGAGTGGTCACATCATGTTGACCACATTCATAGAGATTGCATTGGAAAAAGAAATTCCAAGAATTCAAAAAATACCGTAAGGTACAGATTTACCTAATATTGTCCTGAAGTGTCATGTCATTCTGAAAGTTAAAAATACATCTAGTGTAAAATTTTGGGTATTATTGTGCTTTTAGGTATTCACAGGACAAGTTTTATGCACATTTTACTGTCATGAAGCAAAGAATGTTGTTAGGTTTGGTTACATGAGGTTAGTTTAGGTGTTTTTATTGATAGCAATTTTCCTTTTTTATAAAAAAATGTTGATTTTTCCTTCAAAAGCAGGTTAGGTTAGGTTTTTCATTTGATGAATCTTGAGAAATAAGTATGAAATCTTTCTATTTTTTTATATTTATTTTATCATGGTAGCTTGGTAAGGTTATGCTATTTCTTTTGCTTTTGAACATTATTTGTATGCTATATCACCCAATTGAAGGCCACATTTTTAGTGTTCTTCTACCTGCCAACTGAAAAATAAGCATTTGCAGAGGAGATGAGCGTCACATCATGTTAACCATGTTCATAAACCGTTGGAGAAGGAAGGTCCAATACTTCAAAAATTACCTTAAATCATAAATTTACCACCTTTTGTGGGGCCAAAATTAACTTGTACTTTTTGTATTTCATTAAATTAGAAATCCTAACTTAAGATATCCTACGATAACACCTTTGCTTTACAGAGGCAAAGCATGGGATTACTGATTAGTATGTCTTGTATACAGTCTAAACTACAAATTACTGAAGCTCCTAAGATGGCAAGTGGAGAAGGTTTAGATAAAGATACCTATATGGTGCTGATTTGCTGACATGGTGCTGTAGAGCTGGTGCTGATTTGGTCTGCTTACTTTGCTTTCCTTTGCCATCCACCCTGCCATGCCAGAATTTGCTGTGCCATTTCCAATTATTTCTAAAAGAAAAAACAGCAACTCTAATATGCACACAGATTACAGCACAATGATGGTACTTTTCTTTGTATAGGTATCATCCAGATACTTTGAATAGGATGTATCTAGGATAGATAGTATTTTTTCCACTCTGGCCAGGATATGGGTCTTCAGCATCCAAATCCAGTAAAAACAATACATGCATATTATGCTGAATTTCAAATAAAGTAATTGTACCAGAATTTTGGTGCACTGTACAATCATTCTAGGACATGCACAGATGTGTAGAGTTTGGCTTGAAAAATATGCTTTGTTCAGGCATATTTTGTGCCCAAGTTACTTATCCAGATATCTTGAATAGTATATATCTAGAATAGATGGTAGTTTTCCACTCTGGCCAGGATATGGCTAGGATATGGGACTCCAGCATCCCAATCCAGTGTGAAAAGAATACATGCATGTTATACTGGACTTCAAACTGAAATAATTGTGCCAGAATTATGTTGCACTGTATAATCATGTCATAAAGTCAAAAAAGTCATAAAGTATTAAGGCTTAATAAGAGCCACAGGGGCCCATCTGGGTTAAGCCTATCTAGAAAAGGTACTAGAAATGTACATACTCTCACCCCAATCAATCCCTTATCCCAAGTTCCTAGGAAGCTATGTATCCCAGCCTATCTAGCACCACTCACTTGCTACCGCATAACACCCTCCACAATTACAGGCTCCTCCCATCATACCCATCATGCCACCATAGACAATCTCATCAGCATCACATCCCGAAGGAAGGTGCCGAATCCACTGCTAGGCACACCCCACACAAATGCATAAAGCGTTCAGACTTAATAAGAGACTCACTTGCTATTGCATAATACACTCAACAATTACAAACTCCTCCCATCATACCCATTGTGCTACCATCGACAATCTCATCAGTATCACATCCCGAAGGAAGATGCTGAATCCACTGCTAGGAACACCCTATATAAAGTTATAAAGCGTTTAAACTTAATAAGAGACTCACTTGCTATTGCATAACACTCAACAATTTCAAACTCCTCCCAACTCCCAACTCCTCCCTGTCGATCAACCCTCCCTGGAATACAGAAAAACAAGCCCCCTATTCTTACAATGATTGTCTATGCCGTTTTTAAAGATGTTCAGTGTGTTGCTACTGACAATGGTTCCTGGCAGCTGGTTCCAGTGTTCTACTACCCTGTTGGTGAAGAAAGACTGTCTTAACCTTGTCCTGCTGTGATTAACTTTAATTTTGAATTGATGACCTCTAATTGCATCATTTCTGTTAAATTCAAACATTTCCCTGAGATATCCCTGTTCCTGACCATGAACAAATTTAAAAACCTCGATGAGATCTCCTCTCAGCCTTCTATATCTAAGTGAAAACATATTCAATTTCTTCAATCTTTCCTCATATGCCAGGTTGCCTATACTATTAACCATTTTTGTTGCCCTCTTTTGTACTCTCTCTAAAAGCCAACAATCTTTCTCATAACTAGGGGACCAAGCTTGGACACAGTATTCCAAATGTGGCCTGACATATGCACAGTAAAGCTTCCTGATGACCTCCTCACTTTTGTATGACACATTCCTCTGTATTGCCCGAAGCATTCTTAGTGCCTTCTTCCTGGCTTATTTGGTCTGTTCTGATGCCCCCAATTTTGTGTTCAAAATAACACCTAAGTCCTTCTCCTGCTGAGTCACAGATAGAACTTGGCCACCCGTCAAGTATGGAGCCTTTATATGCTGCCTACCTACATGCATGACTTTGCACTTATCAAAATTAAACTTCATTTGCCATTTTTCGGACCACTTCACTAGCTCGACTAAGTCTTTCTGCAGCAAAACCTGCTCATTGTGCCCTGTTATTGCCCTAAAGATCTTCAAATCATCCGCAAATTTCAAAACCTTACTGCTTAGGCCACATTCAATGCTATTCACATATATAATGAACAATAGTGGCCCAAGTACCGACCCCTGGGAGACTCCACTAAGAACATTTTGCCATGATGACTTTGTACCATTTAGCATCACTCTCTGCTGTCTATCTGAAAGCCACAACTCTATCCATTTTAGGATGCTACCTGCAATACCATGGACCTGAAGCTGCATCATTAACCGTTTATGGGGTACCTTGTCAAAGGCCTTACTAAAGTCAAGATATGCTACATCAACCTGATTTCCCTGATCAAATTGTTCTGTAGCAAAATTAAAAAAAGTCCAAGAGATTTGTGAGACACGATCGCCCTTTTCTAAACCCATGTTAAGTATCTTGAATCAATATGTTTCCTTCCAGAAAACTAACTATTCTATCCTTGATAATTGATTCGAGTACCTTGCAGACTAGGGATGTGAGGCTTACTGGCCTGTAGTTTTCAACTTTCCCTCTTTCTCCTTTCTTGAAAATAGGAACTACATTTGCCCTTTTCCAATCTGTAGGAATTTCATTTTGTGAAACTGATCTACAAAATATTATACTAAGTGGAATTGTCACTTCCTTTTCAGCTTCCGGCAATACCCTAGCATAAATTCCATTAGGTCTTGCTGCCTTGTTTGGCTTTATTTTTCTGATATAATTGAAAACAATATCACTATCAATGAAATCAACATCGTGTATCTGATCACCTGTCACTGAACTGTGGTTCACGATTGGCAGATTAGTCACATCCTCCACTATAAACACTGATTTAAACTGCTTGCTCAGCTCCTCAACCATCTCACCATCCTCACTCAATATAGTCCCATTTACTTCCAGTGGACCAATTGTGCTTGAAACTTTACTTAGCTTGTAGAAACTAAAGAACTTTTTACTGTCCCCATTACAGTTCCTAGCGAAATCCAATTCTTTTGCTCGCTTTTCTGCTCTGATTTTCTGCTTCACAGCATCTCTAGATTTTTGATACGACCTTAGATTTACGATATTTGAAGCTTCCTTAAATACTCTAAATGCATCTTTCTTAGCCTTAATTGCTTTCATCACATCTGGTGTAAGCCATGCTGGCTTTCCTACCCTTCTTTTGCGCCTTTGCTTTTGGGGGACATGTCTAATCTGAATTTCCCTCAAGTAAGATTTGAACTTTTCCCACATTTCACAGGCATTTAAATCAAGGAATTCTTCCTCCCATTTTATGGCACTTAAAGCCTCTCTCATGCAGTCAGTCTGCCCTGTTAAAATTTGGAATCTTTGCCAAATTATCCTTGATTGTCCCTGCTACCTGTGCCTTGAATCTCACTATGTTATGGTCACTTTTTCCCAGAGTTTCTCCTACAGTCAAGTCTTGAACTAAATCACTTAAATCTGAGAAGACAAGGTCCAAGAATGAGCCCTGCCTGGTTGGTTCCGTTACAAACTGGTGTAAGAACAAGTCCTCTTCAAGGCATTTCCTAAACAGTTTACATGATGGGGAGCCAACACCAACATTTTCATATCCTTTTAGATTAAAGTCACCAAAAATAAGGCATTTCCTCTGAAAATTTATACTGATTTCCACACAAATCACCTTATCGAGCTCCAGTTGCTGAGTATGTGGAAACGTTCCTGATCGATACAAAGCTCCTATCCTCAGTTTATTGCTGTTGCCTTTTCCCACAGCAACATCAAGCCAAATGGACTCCACAGACACATTTTTTACCCCATCTGCTACTTTTTGAGAACTGTATAAGCTATTCACATAGAGCATTACACCACCCTCTTTCACTGCTGGACCCCTATTGCATGAAAACATATTGTATCCCTGGATCTCATAGTCCTGCAAGTTATCCCCAAAATATCCCTCACTGACCCATGCCTCAGTAATGCAAACAAAATCTGGTTTCTCCTCAGCAACATAGCACTTGAACTCATCAAATTTGGATCGAATGCTCTGAGCATTAAGCATCATACACTTAACAAAAGTTCCATGACCCTCTTTGGCTTTTTCATGTCGAGGAGCTCTATCATCTCTGGATGAGCTACCACTCTGCCCCCTTTATCTACTGCTACCCCTATTTGCTGACTGTGAGGTTCTATTGCATATGCTGTCACTATTGGCATATCCCTGAGATGGCAATGCCAATTCTTCCCTCCCCACCCCATTATCTAGTTTCCCTGAAGGACATGTTCATATACTTTGCCTAACACTTGCACCCCCTTCTCGGAGAAGTGCAGGCCATCCCTCTGATAGAGGTCAGATGAGCCATAAAACCTGCACCACTTGTCAACAAAAGTCAAACCTAACTCATTGCAGAGCCTACCTACCCTGGCATTGGCTGCCAGTGCCCTAGAGCTCCACTCAGGGGAGACTCCAGCCCTAGGCAGAATAGCTGTCACAATAACTCTGCTATTGCTTTGCTTCAGGGTGGCCAGAAGGGCCCTGTAGTCCTGCATCAGCTCCTCACTCCTAGCAGGACATATGTTGTTCACTCCTACCTGCACTATAACTGTACTAAACTGGTTTTCACTGGGGCCTGTGCGACCACTGGGACCAGGTCTCTAACCTTGGCACCAGGCCTGGTGATGCACCTCCTACCTCTCCGACCTTTACAGAATACCCTATATAAATGCCGCACACGAGAGTCTCCTACGACTAGCACTTTCTCCTTGATGCTATCACTATCCTGGGGGCAGTCCTCCAATGCCTGGAACCTATTGGATGTTACTACTCCTGCCTGTTGAGCTGCTTCACTATTTTGCTTCCCACTCCTACCACCTACCACCTGCCACTCACTGCCCACTTGCCTAGGCTCACGCCTCCAAATCCTCCACCCCCTGACTTTAAACCACTGCCTCTCCTGTGAGCTACAACTAGAAATCTTCTGTTCACTAGGAACACTTCTCTCTTCAGATCTCCCTGCCACCTCCACAGCAGGGGAAGCTACAGTTACCTGGTGGCCTGTGACCACCTGGGCATAGGATGCCCCTGGTACAGACTGCCCCTTACATGCTACCCTTTCTGGCCAGCCCTGTGAAGCAAGGGAAGCTTTGAGCTTGGAAAGCTCGGCCTTAAGGGCCCTAACCTCATCCTCTAGTGCCTGCATCCTGGTAGTAGCCATCCTAAAGGCTGCAGCTTATTCCTAGATTGAGATTGAAAAGTAACTTGCTGCAAAATGATTTACCAAATAACAGAGCAGAGCGAAATAGCCGACAAAGCTTAGGTGTATGCTAGTTCCTAACTATGCAGCACTTACAAGGTATCACTGTGCAGAGAGTTGACTGTGGTTTTAAAGAAAGAAGAAATCACTCGCTGAATAATTGCCAAAAATGAAATAAATAGCTGAAAACACTGACATACTAGACGAAGACAGACAGAATGGACAAAATGGCGCTGGGCAGCGTCTCTAGTTCTAAATATTATAATCTGCTTGCTAAAAAAGAAACTTATCAGATAGAACTATGCAAATATATGCACAGAAGTAATTGCTAAATACCTATCCACAGTTAAGCCTAGTATACTGCCCGGTTCTGTAACGACTTATCTGGAAAGCAGGAGCTCCACACCGACGTGTTTCCACCTTGACACCTGGCGCTGAACTGGGTGCACTCATGGCGAACTCATGGCACAAGTACAGATGTGTTGAGTTATGCTTGAAAGTAATGCTTGGTTGAAGCATAATTTTTGCTAAGTATCCCTGGATATGTAGCATTATTTCATTTTTTTCTGGAACTATGTTAGATATGTCTAGAGTAATATGCATTCTCAAGTTGCTTCAACATGGGCAACAACTTAAAACCAGTAAAGTTTGGTTAAATGCATTTCCCTTCAATATAGGTGTCATGAGCTGTAGCATGTCTGTACATGTGATGTAAGTTTGGTGCTGTGTGTCAAAATTCTGATGGAATTCTTCAGTTTCAAAGCAAAGAGGGTTGGACATGGTTGAATTTGTTATTTAATGTTGCATTTCGAGAGCAAAATGTTTAACATTCCATTCCAAAATTGTATTTTTTTCTTTCTGAACCATTAACTCCTTTCTGTATTTTCCAGTTAGTTTGAGCATGTCAATCAAACAGGAATAAGTTTGCAGTCATTTGCAAACATCTCAAATCTTTTGGTGAAAAGGTTTAAGGTTTAATATTCCAGATAATTCCACATGGAGGATAATTTTCTGGATGACAAACATCCAGTACAGGAACATTCTATCAACCCTGGTTGGACAGAGTACATTTCAGCAGTCAGCAGGCTGGATTTGTGCTTTGCAATCCTGGATGTGGAGAGGAAATTTTTGGGTGTAATTGAATATGGAGAGGATATCTGTATTCCAGCTTATGGCATCGGAATCTCGGCTTGTACTTTCCAGTAAATCTTGAGCACATCACAGAGCAGTTCATTGTCAAGAACCATTATTGACCTACAAGTGAGACAAATGAAGAAGATTTCCTCAAGAGGATGATGCTTTGGATGCACCAAATCCAGGATTAGCCAATTTTTCCAACCCCGGCAGTCACTGATCTGGTTGTATATGTACCCCCACCCTTTCTGATTACTATCGATCGCATATTATTCAATGCTGAACTGAGTGGGGTGATGCTAGGGTGCAAGATTTGGCTTGTGGGTGCAGTATATTGATATATTATGGCCAGCCAAACATTTTAATTCAAATTAGCATTATTCGCGTTTATCTCAGTTCACCCCACTATCGCCTATTATTATATTCCCTGCATGCATTGCGTTTTGTGTGAACCCATTTCTCTTTTATCAAGGTAAGCGGGATATCGGTCTTTACGTCGGTCCTGGCTCCGCACTGCAAGAGCCGAACTAAGAGCATAGATTCGCGCGGCTGCTTCAAGGACAGCAACAAGAAGTTGTCGTACAAGATGGACAACATCCGCATAGTCAGTGACCTGCGCGCCATCAAGGCTTCGCCGACCGAGAGTGTCGTCGGCGCTGTACTGGCGGCTGCGTCTCGCCTGCATATTAGCGGGTTGATTTCCAACACCGTGCCACCAGAGTCCGTCCGCGCCGCTTACCACGTCCTGAAGAAACTGCCGTGCTCGCAGTGCAAGTTTCGGCACTGGTGGTACATCTGTGGCTTATCTACATCTGTTTGGCACACATCGCGTGCTGACCACCAAAACGTCTCACATCAGTTGATCGTTCGGCGGAACGCCCCTGACATGGCACGCAGACTGTATCACAGAATGAACTGTGATTTACCGCTACAAGTCGTCGAGGCACCTTTAGAGTTTAGCATATCCTACGTCTGTAGAGATGTGGCAAAGTGGTAGCAACTACTTGTGATACTTGTGATGAGTATTTGAGGCGTCCGCTGCCGCACCTGTGAGGCGACTACTGCCACAGCTGTGAGGTGGCCACTGCTACGGCTGTGAAGCGGCCGTTATTATGTTTGTGAGGCGGCCACTGCCACGGCTGTGAGGCGGTCACTTCCCACACATGTGAGAGGGCCGCTGCCATGGCTGTGAGGCGGCCACTTCCGCACCTGTGAGGTGGCTGCTGTCATGACTGTCAGGCGGTCACTTCCGCACCTGTGGGGCGGCCGTTGTCATGACTGTGAGGCGGCCACTTCGGCACCTGTGAGGCGGCCGCTGTCATGACTGTGAGGCGGCCACTGTCATGACTGGAAGGTGGCCGCTGCTCTGGCTGTGAGGTGGCTGTTGCCAGGGCTGTGAGGAAGCCGCTGCCGCAGCTGTGAGGCGGCCACTGCCACGGCTATGAGGCGGCCACTGCTGCGACTGTGAGGCGGCCATTGTCAGGGCTGTGAGGCGGCCGCTGCCGCACCCGTAAGGCTGTGTACCGTACTGTGATGGCTGTGAGGTTGCCGATGCCGCGGCTGTGAGGCCGCCACTGCCGCGGCTAAAACTGATCGGCAATGGTGTGAAATGTTTTTTTAGTTATGCCCAATTTTGCATTGTCTAGAAAATTCTTTTTTGATAGGACGCTATTTAGAAGTGCACCACTGAAATTCATATAGATCAGGATTACATCCATATCAGCGTATTTTCATGTTTCTTCCATGAAATATATCCAGCTGAAAAATGTGCTGAAGAAGATATTAAAGTAAAAGGCTTATGCCTACTAGTTCTGTTACTACCGTCCGAATGTAGAAGTACTGTACCTATCAGTAATTAGTAATTTTTCGTTGTTTTATATGTGATGCAAGATGGCAGCTAATGGGAATGATAAATATTAATCTGACTAGAAATGTAATCTATTATATACACGGTAGAAGATTGCGAGTAATTGATTTCCGATTGCCGAAGATCGCTTGGGATTTTTCACCTTTATGTGCCGAACTCCGGATTGTGTCATTCTTCGCTATCTTCGAGGGAATTTTGTTCATCCTCCACTGTCTCCGAGCGAATTTGCTCTCCGAGCGACATTCAGGAGTTCCTATGCGAAGGGCGACACTCCTTTTGGTGCGCAAAAATTTACTCAGGGCGCCAAGCGACACCTATTTCTGATGAAACAATCGAAGAAAGCATGGAAGGCCGTCATATCTGCAAAAGGTGGGTAATCATGAAAAATCATGTTTCGGAAATTTCATGTTATCCAATCCCGAGGGACAACCGCACCTTTCACCACCCAACCCCACCCCCTCCCCATTGAACCCGTACCTGATTGGCGACCAATTTCCCAGAATTGTATCTCGTCGGCGACCACCGAAAGGCTTTTTTTAGCCCTGGCACCATATCTCTCCCACTTTGCGAAGCTATTACCGTCGGATTCGCTCCTAGAAAATAAAGAAGTCCCAGCCAGTAAAAAGACCGCCTTGCTTTTATGTTTGAATAGCTTTCAATTCTTCGAAAAAATTGAATGCACTCGTCACAATTTGAATTCATTGCATTATTATTTGGGCTTACTGGCGCAGCTACTACATGGTCACTCGACGCCTATTCACAGTTGTCTGGACTCGTCCATTGTTGAGGGGCAATGGGGAAGGATTCAAACGATTGAACTTTCATGAGAGCCCCAATGTATGTATTGGCGCTGTACGGGAAGAACACGCTTCTACATTCCTGCAAACTGTTCCAGCGCGTGCGGACTGCTCAGTATATGGCTGCCCCGTTGCACACTGACCTTCCAACACACACCAGCCGCACTTACACGCCGACTTCCCAGACTGCATGACCCTCACCACACAGCAACTAGCCTGAGTGCAGCCAGCCAGAGTTAGCCGCCTTCCGGAGGACATCCACTTCTTCAGCAGCATCGTGAAGAGACTGATCGGCAATACAAGGCAGCCACGACATGCTGGCCGACGGAAACCGCACCAGGGGGCTCCTCAAAGCACGATTATGGTCGCCGTTGGTTTTTGTCCAGACTACGTGCAAATAGTTATTGACGATTGGAAGCTATTGCGGTGCAATTAGTGCGTTGTTTGGCACGCTCTCGTCCTTGAAAGCCGTGGGAAGCTTGAAACCGTGACAAGCTTGAAAGCCGTGACAAGCCCTAGAAAAGGGTGTTCTGTAGGGGTGGCGGCTCTGCCGTCGGTGGGGTGTGGGGGCGTACGGGGTGTGGCGGGTGTGGGGTGTTTCATGTTGTTGTGGTGGGTGTGTGAAACTATAATGGGTGTGTGAAATGGAATGCAGGGTGTGTGAAAAGTAATGCTAACCAAGACTAAACTGAAACTGATCCGATTTATTAAGGGCTAATCTGAACTATTTGGGCTTATTTTAACTAAGACTGCACTTTTACACGGCTGAACATGGGCTGACTGTAGACATAGACTGGGCTAAATATCTCCTTTTCTGCTATGCCTGTGAGTGTGGTGTGCTGTGTTTTCCCGCCACCTCCACCACACATTCTCCAAGCCCCAGCCGACTTGATGTTGTTCGAGCTACCGTCCCTAATACGAATTTATATATGTGCGAGGTCAAAGTTTTGGGAACACCATGTAGGTAAGTGAGTGTCTAGCCAAATTAGAATTAATACGTTGCATTGGATAATTAATGAGAATGCAATTTGCCCTTGGTTTCAATGACTTGTCCCGAGCTGGGACTTTTTGGACGCTAATAGTAGTATAATTTTGTACAATGTGCCGCACGAAATAGGAGCCTGTGATAAGCTCCAAGCGGCTTCCGCTGGTCCTTAAAGCTGCCTACACACATTCATTCTCCTCATTCACTTCACATTCGCTCGCTCCATTCATTATCTCCTTATTAATTAATGAATTGCTTGGTCCCCAAGTTTAGCTCCCCCCCCCTCAGCGGTACACAAAAATATATCGACGGACCATTGCTCTATTTTTGATGGTATGCTGGCCGAATATGTAAGCCCTTCACTACCAATCATAGCTGGCCTAGCCATTATTGGCAGCGTTCCTCGCCTGGACAAAGTCTTAACTGCCACGAGGGGGCTCATCGTACTGGCTCCGAGGGCTTATACAAGTGCTCTGGTGTCTTTGACTGACCTACCTAACCTTAAAAAACAGTCGATGCCGCACCGGGCCTTATTCGCCGTACACTGTGCGACCAGGTGAACGGTGTCCTCGGGTGGGCACGGATCCCTACCACGTTGGGCACGTCCCCTGGCCGTCTATACAACCTAGCCTGCCCTACCCTTTCAGCTTCGGGGCTTACGGCACGCCAAACCTGTCCGTACGTCCCCCCCCCGAAACGCTATACAGCTCCGTGTCCAAACGTTTAGCGAACGGGGGCGGACTCACGACCGTGCAATGTTTTGCATTACCCTATTGTATCGTTCGGCGCCAAACTCGACGGACGCAAGGTGGGGCCTCCCTTACGGCCCATCCCACCTGCATGCTATGCCCGCCCCCATCTGCGCCCCTGGGTCACAGAGGCCAGCGGGATTTCGCAGTCAAAGGACCAGAGCAAGTTAGCTAATGCCCCCGAAGTGTACGTTCATCGCACCCTCTCGCAATTCGACATCATCCAAACGCAGATCATATATATATATATATAACAACATTAATATTCTGGACAAGTTAAACTGGCTTAAACACTCCTTACCGTTACCCGAGAACGTTCAGTCCATAGGACGACGGCTCGCAGGTCGGCTGCCTCGCTTGTAAATTTACTTCCTATGGCATTGTTACTTCTTAGGCAAATCTCAAACAGCATGTGAGCCGGGGCCCTCCAATATCGTTTGGCAACCGGTGACGTCACATGGGCTGGACAATTGCTCCGTCTCGTAGCCGCTCCAGCCAAACTTCCGTGTTTTCCACACGACATTTCCTATCTTAAATACCATCAAAATTGGACAAAATCGGGCTCATTCGAAAGCATGAAGAATCTTGTCAACGAATATGAGCCTTATTTTCCACTAACACTAGGATTTTTTGCTTGGACTCGCGCTGACTGCATTCATGTCGAGCGCCGCAGGAATCGCGCGGTGCCACGGGTAGTAGCAGTGTGATGAGATAGACCAACGGAAGATCACGGCTGGGAAGGAGGGGTAGGAGCACGTAAGAGATAACTGTTCCAACATAATTCCTCCCCACTCGGTGCAGGGGCGTAAACAAGGGCGGGGGCACTGGGGGAATATGCCTCCCATGGGAATGTGGTACCCCTCCGGCCAGGAAAAGGCGCCAACATTACATTTAGGCTTCCAGAGGAGTTACCGATACTAGTTGGAATGTCACGCCCTTATCACCCATGTGCAGATACGGAACCTGCAGATGGTTTTCAGGATTCTTGCCCGGTTTTTCATTCATGCGCGTCTAGACCATGGGTGTTCTTTGATATATTTTTTAGGGGCAAATTCCCCCTAATTGTTGGCTCTGTTCTCCAATAATTTAGACTTTTAACATGGGGTACCATGGAACATGCGTCCCATCGATGTGGGACTTCCCATTAACTTCATGTATTTTGCACCGCAATAATCTGTAGTGTAATAATCAATAATATATATATATATAAATATATATATATATATATATATATATATATATATATATATATATATATATATATATATATATATATATATATATATATATGTATATACATATGCCGGCCATTACGGAAGCATTTGAACAGGAGGGAGAGGGTTGAAATCCACTTACTTCGTTACGATGGTGATAGGTTTGGCACCTTGCAGCGCCAAATTAAGTTCTTCCTACTCATCTTAGCCTAAAATAATAATGGGTACTTATGAAAAATACTGGTCCAAATCCGGCGACTATTTGCATGAGTGTTGCTCGAGCCATCTCGAAATCCGTTTGCCCCCACATGCAAATATCAGTTACGCCACTGTCCACGCTGCTCTATCTGGGATGTGTGAACTTTGAGCCTTAATCACTGAAAGGGGCTTAGACCTCCAATGTAAAATCCAGCCCATGAAATGTAGATGTTTCTGTTGTTGGGACATGGAAGGTAGTGTGAACCGTAGGAGCAGTTCCTCCCACAACCTCAAAACACTGCAGCTTAAAGCTGTGGATTCCTTCTTTTTTTTCAAGCAAACATTTGGAGACATTTGGATAAAAAGCTTGAATTTCCCCTGCACGAGCCTTGAAGGCCTGTCCATAGCACTGACCATGAGTGTATCCCAGAGTGAAGCCACAATGTGACCAACCCCCCTCCCTGAACAGATGAAATTTTAATTGAAATTGACCTGACATTGAATACCCAGTGTACTGAAGCCTATAATATTGGTATGAATACAGACAGCCATGTGTCAGCCCTTTTTCCCACACCATTTCGGAATAAGAGAAGATCACACATATAATTAATACTGTTCTCCGACATTAAAGACATAAAGACATAAAAGATCAGTGCAACTATGAGCCACAAGGGCCCTTCTTGGTTGCACTCTGTACACTGAACCAGTTGTCCACCAAATGTGTCGATCAACTCTCCCTGGAATACAGAAAAACAAGCCCCCTATTCTTATAATGATTGTCTATGCTGTTCTTAAAGATGTTCAGTGTGTTGCTACTGACAATGGTTTCTGGCAGCTGGTTCCAGTGTTCTACTACCCTGTTGGTGAAGAAGGACTGTCTTAACCTTGTCCTGCTGTGATTAACTTTAATTTTGAATTGATGACCTCTAATTGCATCATTTCTGTTAAATTCAAACAGTTCCCTGAGATAGCCCTGTTCCTGACCATGAACAAATTTAAAGACCTCGATGAGATCTCCTCTCAGCCTTCTATATCTAAGTGAAAACATATTCAATTTCTTCAATCTTTCCTCATATGCCAGGTTGCCCATACCATTCACCATTTTTGTTGCCCTCTTTTGTACTCTCTCTAAAAGCCAACAATCTTTTTCATAACTAGGGGACCAAGCTTGGGCACAATATTCCAGATGTGGCCTGACATATGCACAATAAAGCTTCCTGATGACTTCCTCACTTTTGTATGATACATTCCTATTTATTGCCCCAAGCATTCTTAGTGCCTTCTTCCTGGCTTCTTTGGTCTGTTCTGATGCCCCCAATTTTGTGTTCAAAATAACATAATAAAATTCAAAATTACTACCAGGTATTCCTACCAAATGCGGAAATGATTTGCTATCTCAGAATAATGCACCTTACTTGTCATAAAAAGGTGGCTTTGTGCTTTATTCATCTTTTTAGGCATGCATGGTTGCAAATCCCCTTCTTAATAGCATCTTTTGCACTGCAGTTGGTCCAATTTTCTCCCAAGTGCACTCAGTGTGCCTTTTCCTTTAGGTCTCATGGGTCTCTGTGAACCAACTGATGCACACAGTGCACCTCAAGTTACTAAGATTTACAGTTTAGGATGTGACCATGCACAAAGAATGCTCCAATGCATATGCACTCCAGTAAGAAAATGGCATTAATTATGAATGGTAATTCACAAGCAAATTGATTTGACAAAAGCATCATAATTGGAAATGAGGCTATTTCCATCAAAAGGTTAGGATAGGTTAGGTTAGGTTATTCTGCATTTAAAAAAAAACATTTCTTTTTATGCTATGCTACCTAAATGAAAGCCTTTCTAGGTTATTTTGCTCACAACCTGAAAAGTAAGCATTTGCACAGAAAGTGAGTGATCCCATCATCTTAGTCACCTTCATAAACATTGCATTTCAATGATAAATTCCAAGGATTCATAAAACACATTAAAGCATAAATTTACCCATAAGCCTAGGTTCATATTTGGCAAATCCAGCTACGGTTTCAATTTCAATTCGTGAAACTTTAAGAGTTATGCACGATAACAGGTTGAGGGTTGTTGTATCCTATGAACTGAAGAAATTCTGCACCAAACTTAAGAGCATGTTCAATAACCTAGGAATCCAAACAATATTCATCAGCCTCATATTGCAATTTCCCATGCCAACAATCATAAACACCGTATGCCCAACCACAACAACACTCTGATGTCTTCGCTGCGCCACAGATGAATCTAAGCCAGGTTTTAAAACGTATTTGCAATGTTTACGTGACGTCACCGTATATACCAAATCCTGGTAGATTCTACTAGAAATCTCGCACATTCCTGCCTACGTCACTAGGGCTGGAACTAGAAAACCTACTACATTCCGTGGTACCCTTTAGTTCTAGTACCCAGATGTGAGCATCATCCCTTGTGTCGGAAAGTACACACGGTACTGTCTCCGCCTACTTGTCGGCTGTTGTGACCCGGTCAGAGCGAAAAGCGTGGCGCATACCCCTCAGCCCCCTCAGCCATTCAGTTATGGACGTTAAGTATCTTCCCCTCCGTCCATCTGATCGCTGAGGTATTCACTATGTTACCGATAGTATGGGAGGGTCGTACCCTCACGTCATCGAGCTGCGTTAATCCCCACGGAGGATCACTGACTGCTGTCGGTACTCACCACATCGGAATTTGACCTAAACGCTATTTGTGCCGAGATAGTTACACCCCGAACGCAAAGCTATATATAGGACTACATAGCATGAGGTCCTTACTTAGAAAGAGATATAGGTATGCTAGAAAAGGTACAGTGCAAAGCTACTCGACTTATCAGTGTATTAGGCAACTGAAAATATGGAGAAAGGATTATGCCATCAAATATATGCTGACTCACGCAAAAGAGGCTAAAGGGTGATATGATCTAAATTGTAGCCAACTTCGTTTCGCCAGGCAGTGATAGTCTCAGGTTCGCCTCGCTTCATGACAACTGGTCCACAAATTCAATAGCGGTTACTTGCCCTTGTATTGACCGGGCTGATTATTAAACAGTACGGCGACCACTTGAGCAGCACCTTTAGCAGTTTCTCCAATCCATCAAAGGCAAACACCAGCGAAATTATTCCTCGAAGTTTCCACAGTCACCGGTGACGGACAACCGTCCAGCGGCAGCGTCTCACCGAGTCCGCCGCTCCACAACGTCTCTCACCTTCACTCGCTCGGCTACATCTTACCAGCCTCGCCGCTCAGTCGCGTGTGACCCCTCCGCTACCCTGCTACTACACTACTGACTACCTGACCAGGGTTTGTCGCGCACACTGCTCGGCCACACCGACATGGGTGTCACAGTGGTGACACGGCGCAATGACACAGTATCCGCCGACCGGTAGTTACCGCCTGTGAGAACGGAAGCTGACTTGGCATAACACTCCCGGCCAGAGCCGAGAAACGAGGCGTCAGCTATGCCGATGTCAGCGCGCCGGCCGACAGACGATGGCTTCCACTCGGGAGCGTTCATGACTGGACTCGACGAGTCCAATCGTTCATGACAGGACTCGACGAATCCGGACACATACGAGCCAAACGCATTTCGAAAGAGGTGTCCGAAGTTGACCTCAAAACGCTTAAAATCGCTAAAGGGTTAGATAATGTCAATCTATGTAATGCTCTTTTATTTAAAGTATCACATAGGGTTACTACTCCAACAGTTTTTCAGTCAAAGGGTGGTCGATCAATGGAGTAGTTTTCCTGCTGATGTGGGGAGGTCCTCAGTGAATGCGTTCTAAATAGTTGAGCACATTTTTTAGGTGGAGAATCTTGCTTTTGAGGTGGAATTCGTGGTGGAAGGGGTGAATCTTATGCTAGTTGCTGGAACTGAAACATGGCATAGATTGGGGTCTGCCGGTGTCGTTTTTGTCGCCTTATAGCACCTCTCCTTTACTGGCTTAACTCAGTTGACCCCTATGGCTCTTATTAAGCCTGGTCACGTCATGATTTTATGACCTTCATGCAGAACCAACTTTTTTAAAATGTGGGTTCTTAAACCCCCATTGTTTCCTATTTGAATGCATGATACTAAACGAAGCTAATGCATGCAGGACTGACGGGGGAAGTGATGCCTCTTGTTGTGCACAACTGGAGAAGAAAAGTAAATGTTTTTATTAAGATACATTAACCTGCTTTAATAACCCGCAGTGGCATGCCACGCACCAACTTCAAAAAGTGCATACAACTTGAAATATATAATCAGTTCCATCTTGTTCTGGCCTATGGGGCCTATAGTTTCAATATGCAGTAGAAAACAAACATGAAATTTGTATGTGAGAGCCATTGGCCTGGGCGTACACCAGGCAACAAACCACAGGCATTATGTCAAGATCTTGTTGTGCCAGTGATGAGGAACACCAGCAGTTGGGGAAGCTTTGTAGTAAAAGCTTTTGGGCAGCTTTAAGTGAAGGGAATAATGGTTAATATCAAGGCAGCACCTAATATTTCAAATACGCAGCATGCGAAGGCCATTCTGGTACAGTCGTTTCAAATTGGAATTGGGAAGGCTAGTTGCCCTACTTATTTTGGGCGAGGTATTAGTTGACCCTGCCGTGCCATTCATGCTTTTTCAAATTTGGCAGCTAAAACTTTGCATACATACCAATCATTTTAGGTTATCTGAGTGAAGTGCGGAATGTAACATTGTTGAAAAACGAAGCAAAACTGATTTAGAAGTCCAGGACACCCATACAGTTCCCATGCTGTTATACTGGATTGCACTATCATAGCTGGACAGTAGCGCCATATAGCGGCGTGAAAGTTGATCATACCCTGAAAGTCGCTAGCCACTACCCCAGGTTCCGTGGTGCTTGTCAAATATGTAAAGTATGTCACATCGTTCAATGTCATGATATCAGAATGATACAGTCCAATAAAAATGCGACCAGAAGGCAGCATCGTAGGTTGCGAGTTTTCCGGCTAGCTGAATTGTACATTGGCTCTGTAATGCACATACTTATTCAACCATTTGCAACCGAGCAACCAGCCAAGGTCATTAATTTCCAAACTGCTGCATGAAGCCTTGATCGGCTCCCGTCAATGTTAACTGGCAGCCATACTTCACACTGTCGGCGCCACACGGCATTTTCATTGCCCGACCATGCAAAATGCTGTGATTTCCACACATTTCCACAGTGGCACCTCGCATAATTACAATAGATGTTGGCTCATTGGGAAGTTCACTTAATTCTGTCCGTGGAAATGCAACTCGTTGGCGTTAAACGTCCCAGACCCGCGCCAGGCCCTGGCTGAATCCTCCCTGCCATTTCCGAGCTGACTCTACGGCAGCCGAAAATGTGAGCGAATAAAAGATGCACGTCAGTTGCAGTCTGATGTGTGGGAGGAGGAATGGGAAGTGCATGATTAGTGAAGCAGAAGGCAATATTAATCATGGAAAGTAAAGCTAGGTGGAGTTGAGAAGAATGTCAGCATAGAAAGCATGTATGATGCTACACGGTAGCAGTTTCGAACACAAGGATGCCAACATGTATGTGGCATGAAAACCGCTTTAGGCAATGCGTTAACACCGGAAATAAATTGTGGCTTGGTCGAGTCTCGAATGGCTCTAGCCTATAAAAGCGATCGAGACACCATAGATGGGGCAACCTATCTCTTTGGTGGCTCGACCCCCCCCCCCCCGTCCGATATTCTCCAGAGTTTCAATAACGTTCGATATTAGTATAACACTATGCTGACGGAGTTTCTGTTAAAAAAAAACCAATTCATCGTCCCACACTTTTTCTCTCCAAAGATCTGTCACCGTGGGAAGCTCCACCTTCGCGACTGAAAGTGCGGCTGAAGTCCGCTAAGCAGTAGTGTCACGGACGTCGTCCTATGCAATTTTGTTGATCCATTGCTCCTCTCCCTCCCTAGAATACCTTCCAGATATCACACATAGTCATATGAAATGTTCCACCTCTCTAGCCTCTCCCATGCTTGGGAGCCTTGTAACTAACTTTTCCTTTTGTCTCCTTGCAATCATTTTTACAATGAGTCGTCAATGTACATCGTCACCCATTAGGCTTTTCATGCTACTGGGAAGCTACTTATCAGAAATTTAGACCTGAAAAAAAAATCCGCCTGGCAAGAGGCAGCATACCCAGGATGTTGGTAACTGGTGGATCGACCGGTATCTCACATCTCGAAAAAGGCAAGTCTCATCGGATTTCAATCGCTCGATTAAAAATGAAATACTTAAAAATGTTTATGTTTTAACTTCAAAACGTGATCCTAGCTAGTTATTTCCGTCGGGCATCCTCCACATCAGTCCTATGGAAATCAACATTTCTGCTATTTACGGCACTCACATAAATACGTTCTCCAACGTCATGTTCCACTCGAAAGCATGTGTTTCAAAAGAAGAAATCAACTGTCTTCTAGTTCGCATCTGCCTCTAGCGATGGTGTTTTCTGCTCACAAAAGTAGGTCGACATTATACATCGTGAGCACCGTTTCACACTTAGCATTTTACCCCGTACCTCAGTAATTTCGGCTGCTAGATGTTCACATTTAATTGATTTTTCATCAACATTATACCATTACCTTTCCTCGCTGATTAGCAAATAGAGTCGAAAGTTACTTTGCTCTTGTTGTATATTCGGGTATAACCCTTCGTCAAACCACAAAAAAAAACACAACTTCGTCAAACCACAATTTGTGTGGTTTAATGAAGGATTGTACCCGAATATACACGAAGAACAAAGTAACTTTCGACTGTATTTTCGAATCATCCAGGAAAGGTTATCGTCTAATATTGATGCCATGAAATGTTCCTCACCAGAGCACTAAATAATTTATATAAATTCAATTGATTTTTACTTAAGTGTAACAATAATGTAAATATGTCCCAACATACAATGCTCTGCAGCTGATGTCGAGGTTCATTTCTTCCTTCTTATTCTCAATTATTTCCACTGTAGACATGCGTCAAATTCCACAACGAACAAACATCACGACTTGCTTTTTTCGTTGCACTTGAACGTCTTGCTCGGAACCGAATTGGTCCAAAACGGCGTAGTTCACATGACATTTTCTGAGGATCAAGCTTTGGTATAAAAATGATCTTAGCGTTTTCACTCCCCATATTGCGACGACGATGCAGATTCGCGAGGTCGAAACGAGCACTCAAGCGGACTTATCAGTGGACTGGGCTCTGGGTCATCAAAATAAAGTATCTTCAAGACACTTTCCCGATCTACCGATTGTCGTTTTCATCAACAGAATCGTACGTTGGTTGTAAAAACACGAGTGACGTACAAATCCCCTCTCTCCCACTCGTTGATCAGCGTTGCAAATTATGCATCAGCATCACGGTAGCAGCAAGGTTCCAGTAGTTCGGAATGATCCCGAAATATGCGCTGAAACGTTCTCGGCGCCAAGAAGCTCACGATGGCGAGCTTGTCTTCGGCTTCTCCTCATTCTCCTTCTTCTGTTCTATTGTAGACTATTGCATAGCTGTTGTACAAATATTACATTGCTCTAATACAGTTGATACTAGACCATAACACGAATTGGATATCCGTGTGGATATCCGTTTGGTACGGCTAATGGAGTGGATTGGATGGAGTTTGGCTAATATAAATGGATGCTGATAAGATAACGGATTGACTCTCTAACCTTTGTTCCAGTAGAAACAAACATTCCATAAAATAATAATCTTCCTTCTGTTTTTCTGGACATGCTACATTGAAAAGTCCATCGAGAATACCAGTAAAGTAATTTATCACGTGACTGTTTTCTTGCCCGCTGCTAGCGTTGTTTTCCCGTTGCTGTAAGCTTTGCAAATATGAACAAAAGGCTGAGATTTGACTCAAAATGTATGCGCATATCGCACAATGCACAATTCTATTTTTCGCCGACACATTTCTGGATAGCGCCAGTCATAATCGTCGATAAAAAAACAGTTCCACCTGAGCAGTCTGTCGGGCCTCAGTCTCCCGACAATGCCTGTTGAACCCGCACTACCTCAGTCCGCCTCGGCAGTCTGTCAGGATTCAGCCTCCCGACAATACCCGTTGATCCCAGACTACCTCAGTCCGCCTCAGCAGTCTATCGGGCTTCAGTCTGCCGACACTGTCTGTTGAGCCTGGGCCAGCTGAGCCCGCCGCCGCGCCACAACTCGCCGAGCGTCGGTCTTCGACAGTGCACCATGACTGCCACTGGCTTTTCTCCAAAAGCAGTATTTTGCATCCGGATAGGCATACCTGTATGCGTCGCCTTGAAGTATCAGTTGTGTTTTTTATTCGCCATTGAATTTGCAGTCAGGATAACTACAAATCTCATTCTGTCGTGAAGGTGGTGCCAAAGCAGCACCCACCCCTTGGGCTTGTACTGCACTCAGGTTGCCAGGAAGGTGTCTCTTCATCCCTGACCAGGGTTGGATTTGTCTTGCAATTCTGGAATTGGAAGAAAATTGTGTGGAATTACAGGTAGTAGAGGACAATTTTCTCTGCTTCAGAATCCTGGATTTGGAGAGGAAATTTGTGTGGCATTCCATGTTGGAGACGATGATTTTAATTGTGTCTCATCAAAACTTCTTTTGCACTTTCATGGTCATAGTCCATGTTTCCAGGTTCCATGCACCCATGTTTCCATATTCCCATGTTCCATGTTCCATGTTTCCATGATCATGAGCAAACAGCAAAGAGATAGCAATCATCGTCCAACAACTTCATTGATCTTTTGAAAAATAAGTAGAGATGTGTACGTGTAATGCTTGGATGGCTAGGAATAGCAAATTAGTTGGGTGTGTTAAGAAGCAAAACGATCTGATGATGCTTAATAATCTATCATAGCACAAATACCGTAAGCAGGGGCGGATCCGGAAGCCGACTTGGGTGGAGAAGATTTTAAAAAATCACATTTTAAATAACTCGTCAGATTTGAACAGCTAACATTCGTCGAGTCTGTTTAAGACAATATTTATGTCATAAATTGTACTCATATTTCGAAAAAAGAGTAATTTTAGTGCGCAATTTCGGCAAAAACCTATCCCCTGGGTGACGGGGCAGAGCGCCGTTGCTCCCCTTGCATCCGCCACTGACAGCAAGTCGTCACCATAACGGCGGACATTTTCCCAATACTGTCACCTACAGTCGTAGCCAAGTAGCAGATTTTTCCCACCCCTGGCGGAGGTGTGCCATGAAGAGTCGGTGGTGTCGGCGGAGGTGTGCCGGCGCGCGGGGCTCGACCGTGAGCGTGCCGCCGACGGTCTGCCGGCGGTCTGCCGGCGGTCTGCCGGCGCGCTGTTCACGGGCTGCGGCCCCGCCGTCGGTCGATGAGTCGAGACGAGACGGCTCGGCCCGACCGACCGTCGGCGGCCGGCCCGCCAGACGCAGACGTGTCGGCGGTCTGCCGCAGCGGCCGCGCAGTGCGGCCCGGTCCGGACCGCAGCCGTCAGACCGGACCGGTCCGGACCGCAGCCCGGTCGTCCACGACATTGCCGCGCAGGGTGGCCGGATAGTCGTGTCGGTGCGCCGCCGGCTCGCCGTCGACGGCGGCTGTAGTGGGCAGCCTCGGCGCGGCTCGGCGCGTCGGCTGCGCTGCGTGCGGCGCCGCGATCGCTTGGCGGGGACGGAGGAGGACCTCGCGCCGTGGCGGTACGGCACGGGTACGCGTCCGTGCCCGTGTCCGTGCCCGTGCCCAGAAGCCTGGGCGGGCTTCTGGGCGCCACCTGAGGCCGGCGTTTCACGTGGCCCGGCCGGCACGTGAGAGGCCGGCCGGCGGCGGGCGCCGGTGCCGCCGCGTGTGGTCGGCGCCCTGGGAGCGTCGCACGACCGGCGGCGGCCAAGGCATGATTGCCGTGCGCTGGTGACTGTCTGATGTCATCGGCGAAGATTGATCGGATTGGGACTGGCGCGCGGCGGCGCGCCAATATCCGGCGGCGCGCGCCCGGCCGCCGCCCCGGTCGTGACCGGCTCGCGGCGCGCTGGCGCCGACAACTGGCGCCGACAGCTGGCGCCGACCGAGCACGTGGCACCGCAGCCGACGTGCATGTCGACACTGGCCGGAGTCCTCCGGGCCGGAGGCGGCGTGGCCGGTCACGTCCACACTCTGGTGAACTGCCAGCAGAATGTGACCCCATGTGGCAGTACCCGCGGCCGCCATCACCATGCGGATATGGTTCAAGCAGCAGCAACGCATGCGAGACACAAGACGTGAGCCCTATCGTCTGATGCGCCGCTGGTATCGTAGTTCTCCGTGTGCGTGGGCGGACGGCCGCTTACAGGGCTGCTCGTGCAAATCGCGAAGTTGGTGCTGCCAAAAGAGAAAGTCTTACTAATCACATTAGAACATCACATTAATGGAAATTAGCACTGCGCACACGGATGTTGATACTGCAACTGAAACGCCTGCAATGTTGCATTATTCACCCACTGATGGCAATAATCATATCGATGCACGTGGCTTCAAGATGTGCAGGTGCATGGCATCGTCCTGTCTGAATAAGCTGTTGTCGTTGCCACCCGTCACTGTTTTGCTCGCGAAGCTTGCGCCGATAACACAGTGCCAGGTGATGCTGTCACAAGACAGACAATTTCATCTCTGAAAGCATGCAGAAAGCAGTGTGAGCAGGCATTCTAACCCGACACGATCAACACCCAGGTGCTCACACGGTCCGACCTACCGACGGTTTCATCCAGTCGTCTCCAGACGATAATATTTAATGCATTCAGTTCAAATCGTACACGCAGAGGAGGTAATTGTTGGTAATCCAAGTCACAGTTGTACTGCGCAGATCCATTCATTAGGTCGTCGAAACTGCCACTAACGACCTGCTGTCTTACCCAGATAAAAACGACAGTCGTGCTTGTGCCGGAAGCTGCTCGTTTCGCTGGCACCTGCCGCAACTTTCGCGCTCATTAGTAACTGCCGACCTCCCGGTCGTTGCGAACTTACTACATTATTACCGCTAGGGTTAAAGTAAGGCGGTGGAACATTTTCGAACTTTTCCGTGAGCCCGCAGCACTCCGGCCGTCTGTGAGCCTACTATCGAAGTATTTTCTCCAATTTACTTCATTCCCTCTCTGCCTTGCTGTTTCTCCTCTGGCTATTCCGCAATTAGGATCCACTCGGCGCCGTTAGGAAGCTGAAGACTGCCGCAACTTCAGGCGCACCGGAGGGCCTCCCACATAACGCGAACCGGAGGGGAGTGGGGGGGGGGAGTGGACGATCCGCCCACCCCCATACGTTCTCGGAAACTATTGAAGCGAAAAGCGCAATATCGGCAGTGAAAATTACGGTTGTAGTGAACACTCGGCAGCGTACATTTATCGATCCTAGGTTAATGCGTTCAGGGTCAAACGAGGTCGAGATCGGCCGGCACTCGTTACCGCCCAGCCACCGCGCCATCGAAACCTTTGTGACCTTGAACTCCAGGCGGTCGGGCGGCCGCCCGCCTGGCATTATTTTTTGTTATGTTTTACCCAGGTGCCACAGTTTGGCCCACAATGTCCTGAGATTCCTGCACGATAACTCAGCCAACAGGTCGCGTAGTGCCAGACGACTTGGACTGGTATGACGACCATTCAGGAACGTCTTAAATGCAACCAGCTCGGGTGTCGTCCAGCGGGTGCATGCTAGGGAATGAAACAGGCATTAACCGCCGTTTTATGGGCATTAGAAAAAAGGAAACTTATGAAAATTGAAAACCCAAATTGCAAATTTTCAAAAATAATACAAGCCCGTAGCCCCAGGTCACTGACCTTACCACAAACAACAATCCGATATATTCCTTTTGTAGGCACTGGCGAAATGCACACGCGTACCAAGTTTCACTTCAATGTCTTCATGTGTACGAGTTATCGATCCTCACATTTTGGAGGTGCTCCTCTTTGACCTGAGCTAGATAAATGAGCCTACATGACCTGAGGTTGGCATCTCCACATCGGACGCGACATTGGATGGGGAAAAGGTACAACAAATTTGGCGCCGCCGTTTCCCCGCTCTCACGGAGACCCCCTCCCGCGAGACTAGCAGAGACTGGGCCAGCGTGGGATGAGGACAACGGCCGCTGGTCGGCCGGCCCGGCTGAGCCAGACCGTCCTCTGCGCAACCAATCCAGCTCAGCCAATCCAGCTCAGCCAATCCAGCTCAGCCAATCCAGCTCAGCGCAGCCAGGCTGGGCGACTGCCATCGCCGAAACTGTGCCCAGTTGGGATCGGCCAGAGTTTCACCGCCGCCGGCCGTGCAGCGCCGCGCTGCCTGTCTCGGCCGTTGCCACGAACCGAGTTTGTGAACGTGAACAATGGTGCGGTGCGAGGTAGTTCGACGGCTGGAAACAGCGCCGACAATGGTGCGACCGGGTGCAGTGGAAGCGCATGCGGCAGAAACGGAGACGCTCAGGCGTTCGATCGGCATTGCTGGTGATGTGGTGTGTCAGGTGTTGTCAGGTGTTGTCAGGTGTTGTCAGGTGTTGTCAGGTGTTGTCAGGTGTTGTCAGGTGTTGTCAGGTGTTGTCAGGTGTTGTCAGGTGTTGCCAGGTGTTGTCAGGTGTTGTCAGGTGTTGTCAGGTGTTACCAGGTGTTGCCAGGTGTTGTCAGGTGTTGTCAGGTGTTGTCAGGTGTCAGGTGTTGTGATGTGGTGTGTCAGGTGTTGCCAGGTGTTGTCAGGTATTGTCAGGTGTTATCAGGTGTTGTCAGGTGTTGTCAGGTGTTGTCAGGTGTTGTCAGGTGTTGTCAGGTGTTGTCAGGTGTTGTCAGGTGTTGTCAGGTGTTGTCAGGTGTTGTCAGGTATTGTCAGGTGTTGTCAGGTGTCAGGTGTTGTGATGTGGTGTGTCAGGTGTTCGCAGCGGACGGACCATTGACGTGACCGCTGGGCCGTTCTGTGGACTCCGGGCGTGCCACCAGCCTGAAGGACAATTTGAACAATTTACAGACAGCTTGTGTGTGAATTAGTACGCTATAGCAGTGTTTCACGAGCGCAAGGGTGATAGCGTACCACGCCTTATTTCCTTCCAGTCGGCTGGAACCTATGTGTGTGCAAAGATGTTGGAGTTCACATTTTCTTTCTGCCAATTAGGGGGAAAGAATTCTTTCTAGTTCAAGTGGTACTCATCCACCATTCATCGCAGCTTGATGCAGCATATTAGCGCTATGCATGCGCTAGCAAGGCACAAGTACCGAAAACGAATTGTTCGCACTCGTCCGGCGGGCGCAGTTTGCGTCGTCGCCGTCCAAGGAGATGCCATCGTCGCCGTCTGAGGAGATGCCATCAGTTAGCTCGTTCGTGTCCAATTACGCTAGAGCAGCGAAACAAAAACCAAGGATGCAATCTGGTGCGGCAGAGCCAGTCTCGAACACCCCTGCCCGTCCCAGCCTCCATGCAACAATGCGAGGGAAATGCTCAAGCTTTCAAAAGCTGGTAGGCATCGCCACTTGGATGAGCACTTTTCTAACCATCTACTGGCTTTCAGAGCCCTGAAGTTAATTTTTCGTAGAGTGGAGGTCATTGGGCGAAGACGCCGAAGCCTAGAGTGGCGTGGAAGTGGGTCGACAATATGGCAGCTATCAGTCTGTATTGAAAGTGAAAGACATCAACTGCTAGCAGTGCCCATGTCATCTGCACTGGAGTAGTAAAAGTAAAATTGCTCGCTATAGTTGAATACAATACCTGTCCAGAGAGGCCCTTCCAGGGAGTCAAATCTTTTTCGCGTCAAATCAGAAGTGTATTAAGTGTCGGTTTCAACTTAGATTTGCGAATTCCAGGACACTAAGTGGATGTGATGCCCGGCCTCGTTCTCACATGACAGCTGGCCATCGCAGGTGCTCTTCGAATTCGCCGGGACACTCACCACAAATCTGCGGTTTTCCTGGCCTGCTAGACTGTGCCGCATCACACATGATCATGGCGGTACAGTCGCATTCTGCCACTACTCGCGAACTGTGACTTCGCCTCTGTCAGGCCATGCACCTGTGATCTTTTCACGTTTTTTTTTCAGCGACAGCGACAACCAGCAAATTCAGTTAAATCGCTCGCATGGCTGCTTCATTTTGTACTGAATATAACAGGAGAATGGCATGACACACGAAGTATGGTAGCTGGCTTTCTTATGCCATACTCATAACGATGCACTATGTATGTGCGGACGGCAATTATGTATTGTGTGTAAATAAAATATACGACCTTCAATATACCAGGAGGTGCTGAGTTGACATCAAAAGTAACGATAAAAGTTGTACTTTATTGCTCAACGTTTCGGCCAGGGGCCATCGTCAGGAGTGATGAAAAAAGCTCAAGCTTACAAAATTGAAAAAATCACGCGGGAAAAAAAGCGTGCAAAAAGACACATGGAATGCAGTAAAGCCTCGTCAGTGGTGCAGACACTCACAGAAACTCCAAACCAGAAACAAACTATGTCAAGAAGGAATCCTCTGAGGAAGCCCGAGCCGATGGTCCATATACATATCGATGCATACACTCACGAACATATATAGACATATATCCAATATAACGCATAATACATACTATATATAATTTATGTATTTCATTTCAGCACCTCCTGGTATATTGAAGGTCGTATATTTTATTTACACACAATGTCTAAAACCCAGGAGCACCTAAGAGCCATTCTTCGTTATATTAGGCAATTATGTAGCTGCAATTGAGGAACTGGGAGGCAGGAGGGGGTACTGTACCGTCTAATCTATGGGTGAAGTGAACGCATAACCAAGTTTTTGCATGCCTCAGATGATATAATCAATTGATAATATATTGTAAATCACATGAATGCTGCTGAAATTTCCTTGCGCATGTCATATGAAAGTAGTATTTGTTTCTATGTAGTGTTTGATATTGGACAAATAAAGAAATGCACGCGCAAGAAATCCATTGCACTTTTTTTCCCGAAAGCCATTGCGAGCTGGAAAAACACTTACATCGCGTGCTACTTTTTGGTTCTGGGCGTACCGATAAGAAATCGTCATATTATTAGACGATATGAAGTGGATGGGAGCATCCGCTATCGAAAAAAAAATTGGAAGGATAGATCTGGGTAGTAATCCACTCAAATCGATAATGAAACACTCCAAGCTTCCCTGAGAGCGGCAAAACATACAATGGAGGTATCGACCTGAATACTCCCAAATAAATTTGGCGTGCTGCAATCATCCGTATGTAGGGTCCTCAATTATAAAGGGGTGAAGTACCGAAAAAGCCAAGGTGCGCCATCTACGGCGGCAAAGCAGTAAAAAGACAAACAAAATGACACTCCAGAAATTGGTGCGCGAAGACACGCCGGTGGAAATTGGCATCGTAATGGACGACGAGTTCTACTTCACTTGCAACGGGGACATATTCCGGAAAATGACGGCTGCTGCATATCTAGTCCACCTCAGCTCCCGAAGATCTCAATTGTCGCTCCAAGAGCTGGTTCCTCACAAACTGATGACTTGGCGTGTCCTCAGCTCGCACGGAGATGCGGTCCTCAGCGATGTTTTGTCATTGTGCCATCGTAGCCCCTTTTCGGCCCTAACAGAGGTGCCCCGGACGATCAAACCTACCGGTAAGAATGAAAACCGAGACGATTGATGCCATTCGTCCATACCAAGCACGGGACGCAAGTTTTCGGACCGAATCTCTCCTGCTATGACTCAGTGGAGACGCAAGCATCCTGCGAGAAACAGGAGTGCTTGTTGTTGGGAAGAACCTGAATCCTCTCCCCAAGTATTGTCTATAACTACACCCCACCGAGCATACGTGGGCCATTATCGAGGCAAATATATCGATGGGGAGGGTAGAATGTTTCTTCCGAGAAAGCTATGACGAGGAGAGTACGCAGAAGCATCGCATTCCTACAGCATCAACCACACTGCAAGCGATGATGATGAAAGTCAATGTGCGCCACGCTTCCGTTCATGAAGTATAAAGCTGCCGACACGGATGCATATGTCCTATGTATACATTGGAGCAGGTCTTGTCTAAGTTCCAACGATTTGGCCAATCATATGATGTTCTGTTGAAGCTTGAATTGTGTGCGGTTTTCGTGCACTCACCCGTTAGTCAACATGCACTGCTTCACAGAAACAAAAATTGGCGTATCTCTTCCTCCACACCGTATCTACGATCATGTCAGCACCGGTTTTTTTTTCTCGAAGGCTGATCAAAATAGCAAGCAACAGCTGAACTAAGTTCAAGTTGTCTTGTCATGAGGCCAACTGGCCTCATGGCAGTTGGTGTCATTGGTGTTGTTCGTGTGTCGTCGAAACGCCAGTGGCAACGGATTGCGGACGTTGACCTCGCTCTCTGTCCGTGTTTCAGGCCACGTGACCCAGGTGGTGGGCGTGGACGGACGGCGAGTTGACCTGCCCTGTGACATCAGCACCGACGCCGGCGGCGACCAGGCGGTGCTGGTGCTGTGGTACCGCGGCAAAGACGGCACTCCCAAGTACAGGTGAGTTGGCGATCTAGCCGCGCTCGAAAGGCTTCCGAGTCGTAATTGTAAGCGCGAGACAGGCGACAAAGCGCGGTGTCGGGCACGCGTCGTGTGATTGTGTCGTGTGATTGTGTCGTGTGATTGTGTCGTGTGATTGTGTCGTGTGATTGTGTCGTGTGATTGTGTCGTGTGATTGTGTCGTGTGATTGTGTCGTGTGATTGTGTCGTGTGATTGTGTCGTGTGATTGTGTCGTGTGATTGTGTCGTGTGATTGTGTCGTGTGATTGTGTCGTGTGATTGTGTCGTGTGATTGTGTCGTGTGATTGTGTCGTGTGATTGTGTCGTGTGATTGTGTCGTGTGATTGTGTCGTGTGATTGTGTCGTGTGATTGTGTCGTGTGATTGTGTCGTGTGATTGTGTCGTGTGATTGTGTCGTGTGATTGTGTCGTGTGATTGTGTCGTGTGATTGTGTCGTGTGATTGTGTCGTGTGATTGTGTCGTGTGATTGTGTCGTGTGATTGTGTCGTGTGATTGTGTCGTGTGACTGTGTCGTGTGATTGTGTCGTGTGATTGTGTCGCACGAGCGCGTGTGCGACTGCGATCACTTCGGCCGAGTCGCCAGCCGGAGGGCGGCCGTTCCCGGCCGCTTTGTCGCGCCTCCGTCCGCCCCGCTGCCACTCACGTGTTCAGGGTCGGCTCGGGGGCGGCCAACTCTCCAATTGGTGTCAGTTCTCGCCACTCGGACACGAGCTGGTCGCGCTCGGCGCGATTCGTACCGGCCGGCTGCGACGAGCCTGCGCGCGACGCGTGTGCCCGTCTGACCTGTCGCACCTGTGCCGGTCAGCTTCGACGCGCGTGGCGACCGGTCGTTCTCGGACCGCGCGCCGGGCCCCGACCGGCCGGGCAGCGCGCGCGCCACGTTCGTCACGGCGCCTGACCGGCCGGCGCTGCGGCTGGCTGCCGTGCGACCTGACGACCAGGCCACGTACCGGTGCCGGGTCGACTTCACCCGCAGCCCCACGCGCAACCAGCGGGTCAACCTCACCGTCGTCAGTAAGTGCCACCCGGCTTGTCAACCACCGAGTGTACCTCACCGTCGTCAGTAAGTGCCACGTATCTCGTCAAAACACCGAGTGTACCTCACCGTCGTCAGTAAGTGCCACCCGGCTTGTCAACCACCGAGTGTACCTCACCGTCGTCAGTAAGTGCCACCCGGCTTGTCAACCACCGAGTGTACCTCACCGTCGTCAGTAAGTGCCACGTATCTCGTCAAAACACCGAGTGTACCTCACCGTCGTCAGTAAGTGCCACCCGGCTTGTCAACCACCGAGTGTACCTCACCGTCGTCAGTAAGTGCCACCCGGCTTGTCACCACCGAGTGTACCTCACCGTCGTCAGTAAGTGCCACCCGGCTTGTCACCACCGAGTGTACCTCACCGTCGTCAGTAAGTGCCACCCGGCTTGTCAACCACCGAGTACACCTCACCGTCGTCAGTAAGTGCCACCCGGCTTGTCAACCACCGAGTGTACCTCACCGTCGTCAGTAAGTGCCACCCGGCTTGTCACCACCGAGTGTACCTCACCGTCGTCAGTAAGTGCCACCCGGCTTGTCACCACCGAGTGTACCTCACCGTCGTCAGTAAGTGCCACCCGGCTTGTCACCACCGAGTGTACCTCACCGTCGTCAGTAAGTGCCACCCGGCTTGTCAAACACCGAGTGTACCTCACAGTCGTCAGTAAGTGCCACGTATCTCGTCAAAACACCGAGTGTACCTCACCGTCGTCAGTAAGTGCCACGTATCTCGTCAAAACACCGAGTGTACCTCACCGTCGTCAGTAAGTGCCACGTATCTCGTCAAAACACCGAGTGTACCTCACCGTCGTCAGTAAGTGCCACGTATCTCGTCAAAACACCGAGTGTACCTCACCGTCGTCAGTAAGTGCCACGTATCTCGTCAAAACACCGAGTGTACCTCACCGTCGTCAGTAAGTGCCACGTATCTCGTCAAAACACCGAGTGTACCTCACCGTCGTCAGTAAGTGCCACGTATCTCGTCAAAACACCGAGTGTACCTCACAGTCGTCAGTAAGTGCCACGTATCTCGTCAAAACACCGAGTGTACCTCACCGTCGTCAGTAAGTGCCACGTATCTCGTCAAAACACCGAGTGCACCTCACCGTCATCATGATCCCGGCTCGGAGGCGTTGGCCGCCAATGGTTTGATTGTGGTTTGTTTGTGGTCACTGGTGCCGATTTGCTGCGTGAGTGGTGATCACAACAGGTGATGAAGAAGATGAGGCCCGGCGCTGTTATGTTTCAGCATTGCTTTGCGCATCCTAGACTAATTGAGCTAGTCAGAGTAGAAGGATTTGCATGTTGTCTCGATTGTATTACGGCATCTTGTAAGATGATTTCCTATAATTGTCGTTTATTATATGCGTCGTGACTTCCGGCTCTGTCTGGTTTATGTTGTGTTGTGGTGTGATTTATTGTGGTGTTATGGTGTAGAATGGTGATGGTATGGTGTGATTCATCGTGGTGTTGTGGTGTGACGTATGGTGGTGTTGTGGTGTAGTTTATGGTGGTGGTGTGGTGTAATTTATGTTGGTGGTGTGGTGTGATTTATGGTGATGTTGTGGTGTGATTTATAGTGGTGTTGTGGTGTAGTGTATGATGGTGGTGTGGTTTGATTTATTTTTGTGGTGTGGTGTGATTTATGGTGGTGGTGTCGTGTGATTTAATAGACAATGCTGTGGAATTATTTAGTCATGTTATGTTATCAGGTTTATGGTGTCAGCTACTCAAACTATATCTCTGCAATTACTAGACTCTTGAGACAGTTAACATTTTCAACCACCGATGCTGTTTTGTCTGGCAGATAATTTCCGACTTCGTGACACGGTGCTCATGCTAGCTTTATTAACGAGTGCATGATGGAGCTCGCCAAGCTACTTCGATGCTTGCACGTAATCTAATAATTATGTCCGACCTAGGATGCACCTACAGTCCAGATATTGCCTTTAGCTTTTGGCCTGCAAAGTAAAACGCTATGTTCAAAATAAACCCAGATAATTGCTTCCCTCGTAATGCTATTATGCCACGTATGACGTTGAATATGCACTGAAAGTGAGCGATGTTTTGTCATTGTGCCAGGTTAGGAGAGTGGAAGAAAATGTGCAGCGTTGGATACGGCCAGAGATGACGTGTAGCTTGGTTATTTAACTCGGGATGAAAAACGAGTGCGGCTATTCGCCATATTTCTACTATTTATCAACCGCTATTATCGGTCCCAGGCTTTAGGTGCTCCTATGGCACCAATTTCTGATACTTATCCGGATATTAACTAAGCAGTCAATTCGGGGTATTAACTGGACTGTTGGATTGCTTGGCCCCACTACAGGTTGGAGGAGGTATGCTGATGGTATTTAGGTTGCATTGAGTTGACAAGTTAACCTTGGGGGCTTTATGTGCCATTATATTTTGTGTTGTGTGCGTATTGTGCATGTGTTGTCTACATAACCATTGCAATTTTTGGTTCGTCACGTAACTCTAAAAAGATCCACCGACAGGAAAAGTTGGCTTCCACACCATTTATCTAATTAGCATAATTAATGGATCCATCCTACTTGAAATTAAGCAAGCTACGTAAGATCAAAGACTAAACCAATGCCAGCCTATTGACGCATAGCAGTCGAAAATTAACTGAAACAGGCAATAGAACTGGTTTTGTACTGATCAGTACCTCATCTGCCATCCGAAGTGACTCGGCAGTAGCACGTGTCCAGCACACCTGTATGTTTGCAGTCGTGTCGTCAATCAGCCGGATGCACCAGATCAGCTGTTTGCGTTTGCAGTTCCGCCGGCACCGCCGGTGTTCATCTTCCGTGGTCGACCGGTGTCGGGGATCGTCGGCCCTCTGGCGGACGGCGAGCCCCTGGAGGTCGCCTGTCTGTCCCGGGCAGGTGAGTGACCTGATGCCGCTGGAGGTCGCCTGTCTGTCCCGGGCAGGTGAGTGACCTGATGCCGCCGGAGGTCGCCTGTCTGTCCCGGGCTGGTGAGTGACCTGATGCCGCTGGAAGTCGCCTGTCTGTCCCGGGCTGGTGAGTGACCTGATGCCGTCGGAGGTCGCCTGTCTGTCCCAGGCTGGTGAGTGACCTGATGCTGTCGGAGGTCGCCTGTCTGTCCCGGGCTGGTGAGTGACCTGATGCCGCCGGAGGTCACCTGTCTGTGCAGGGCAGGTGAGTGACCTGATGTCGCCGGAGGTCGCCTGTCTGTCCCAGGCTGGTGAGTGACCTGATGCTGTCGGAGGTCGCCTGTCTGTCCCGGGGAGGTGAGTGACCTGATGCCGTCGGAGGTCGCCTGTCTGTCCCAGGCTGGTGAGTGACCTGATGCTGTCGGAGGTCGCCTGTCTGTCCCGGGCTGGTGAGTGACCTGATGCCGCCGGAGGTCACCTGTCTGTCCCAGGCTGGTGAGTGACCTGATGCTGCTGGAGGTCGCCTGTCTGCCCCGGGCAGGTGAGTGACCTGATGCCGCCGGAGGTCACCTGTCTGTCCCAGGCTGGTGAGTGACCTGATGTGGCGCCGAAGCGACCCCCCTGCCCGGGCGCCGAAGCCCGTCCCAGGCTGCGCCCAAAGCCCCCCCCCCCCGGGGAACGCTCTCGGCGGCGAAATCTGGCCTCGGCCAACTTCCAGTTCTGGGGTAGTCTGGTGACCCGATAGTTCACGGAGAACCGGAACAACTCGTCAGTGCAACTGAATGATAAGCGCAGCGAATAGTGCGGACGTTTGTGTGCACATGGAGCCAGATAATTATTGTATGTATAGCTTGCTTCACGTTGCTGTCATGGCGTTTCAAGTGACACATGCTGCGACACATGCTGTGACACATGGTGTGACATATGGTGTGACACATGCTGTGACATATGGTGTGGCATACGATGTGACACGTGGTGTGATACATGGTCTAACACATGGTGTGACTCATAGTGTGGCACAGGTGTGCTTCATGATGTGATTTACTTGCTTGCCAATGCTGCTTTTGCTGGGTTTTTTTTGCCCGCACATATTTTCGTTTATTTGGTCAATCTCTGCTGTCTCTCTTCAACTCCATCTGAAACCGTGTCTGCCGATTTGTTTTGCAAAGTGCTTGCGCCAAGTTGCGCAACACAGCCCACTATTAAAAAAAAAAATATACAAACATGCAATTACATGAATTCAGTCAACATTACTTACCTCCCTGTTAGCTTAACCTGAAGGCGTTCTGTCCAGTTCAGGCAATAGTTTGAATGCGCATGCATGGTGTAACTAGACTGTCAGTATAATTCATGTTACGCAATGCATATCCATGTGGTATTGATCACTCATGCTCCCTTCCCATCCCCAGCTTTAATCAGCCTCCTACACTTCATTTAGTAAAATGTAATATTTACGCATAACAGGGACACATATGCACACTTGGTATCACGTAAATGACGAAATAAATACTAAATAGCCATATATATCTGGCCCATGATGATGTCAGTTGCCGTTTCTTGAGGTTAGCCGTATCATGGCCGGCGACCAAAGCAAATCCACCAGCGCTAATTCAAAACCGATTGAAGATGCCTCCAAAAGAGCCATGTCCTAGCGACGCCTTTGCTTCAAAACTTCTTTGAAAATTTCATAGCATGTGCAAAGACGAAGGTTGTGACGAAAACCCACAATTTCAGTGCGATGCTGCGAAGGGTCCAGAAACCGGGACGCCACTGTGGCATATTGGCCCATCTCCTCCCGGAATAGTATTAAGCATTCTAAGCCGATGTGTTGTGAACAAATGAAGCTGCGAACTTCTTCGATTGGGAGCCAGCTGCTCGGTTCTGTCATTTTGTCCTTCGACCTCACGACCCGACAACTCCGGCCGAGACGGCCTGTCCATATCTGAGTGTCGATTATCAGCTATACCGCAGCGTCGATGCTCTCTCGGCGGACGCTGATTGGCCTGTCCATATCTGAGTGTCGATTATCAGCTATACCGCAGCGTCGATGCTCTCTCGGCGGACGCTGATTGGCCTGTCCATATCTGAGTGTCGATTATCAGCCATACCGCAGCGTCGATGCTCTCTCGGCGGACGCTGATTGGCCTGTCCATATCTGAGTGTCGATTATCAGCTATACAGCAGCGTCGATGCTCTCTCGGCGGACGCTGATTAGCCTGTCCATATCTGAGTGTCGATTATCAGCTATACCGCAGCGTTGATGCTCTCTCGGCGGACGCTGATTGGCCTGTCCATATCTGAGTGTCGATTATCAGCAATACCGCAGCGTCGATGCTCTCTCGGCGGACGCTGATTGGCCTGTCCATATCTGAGTGTCGATTATCAGCCATACCGCAGCGTCGATGCCCTCTCGGCTGACGCTGATTGGCCTGTCCATATCTGAGTGTCGATTATCAGCCATACCGCAGCGTCGATGCTCTCTCGGCGGACGCTGATTAGCCTGTCCATATCTGAGTGTCGATTATCAGCCATACCGCAGCGTCGATGCTCTCTCGGCGGACGCTGATTGGCCTGTCCATATCTGAGTGCCGATTATCAGCCATACCGCAGCGTCGATGCTCTCTCGGCGGACGCTGATTGGCAATTACGGCGTCCGCTTGCCGGCCGCACAAATCTTGTCGAGAAAATTCAGTTTCGCTCGCTGTGCAGCATGGCCGGCGACCAAAGCAAATCCGGCACCATGTTCAACGATCGCCGCAGATGTGTCGTGCATGATGCGTGGCGGCCCTTCTCGTGCGGTGGTGAGGTTCGATGACACTTTGCCGGCTTCCGGACCAGAAACGGCTTCATGTGTTCTCCTAACGAGTTCGAGCCCAGCTTCGGCTTGCTAGGCGTCGCCGGACGCGGTCGCTTGGTGCTCGTTAGGCGTCGTCTGAACACGACCCGGGTGTCGAGTGTCGTGATGGAAGTGGGGGGGGGGGCGTGGTTCGTCCTTCTTGGGCGCGTGCGGTCGGATCGGGACTGGTACCACACGCGCGGATACGTGCGAAATCCAAGATGTGCACTGCGACAGAGCAGGGGTATGTAGAGGTGATGTAACCCGCTTTGTGTTTCGTAGTGTGAATTATCCCCCTCTTGGCAGCAGTCATCGAGTTTGAGCTTCGTGCCTGGCTCATAACATCCTTAAGATATATAAGTCCCTCGTCAGGAAATGCTTTATTGCAAGTCTGGTGTCGAGAAGAGGAAATTTCCCGGTATTAGGAATTTGTCGCTCACCATTGCTTATTGTTTGTTTGTTCACGTATAGTCACCAAGCGAGTATTTCTCCACTATCAGGTGAAATCACAGTTTGTAAAACCATTGCAAAACATACGAGGACAAACATGTGTACTTGTATAATCGTGTCGTGCCGTAGGAGTGATAATAACATAAACAAAACGTGTGGCTTAAAATAGTAGCAAATACTAGCCTGATATATACTAAAAGTGTGACTAAAAACTAAGCACAAACATGCAATAAAAAAGTATAAATAATACCAAATTATCACTATTAGTCGCTACATGTCTGTTGCACTCGCCCGACATCGTCAAAGTCACCAATATATATTTCCACTACAGCCTTAAATGAGGTCGATGGTGTGTTTAAGATTTTTACCATAAAAAATTTGAAAAGAAAAGTATTTGCCAGCCTGGGAAGTCTACAAATCAGACTCGATTGCACCGTGTTAACACGTGCTGTTGGTATGAATAGTGTGTTTCGTATGCGGGTAAATCGAGTTGGAACATTCAGAGGAAGGTGTGTCAAAGGGTCACACGAATATTTGTTGTCTTTTAGGATGTTTCGACTGAAAAGCAAGTCAAATCGTTCACGCCTGGAGGCTAGGGAATGGATTTTGAAATGTTGTAGAAGGTCACTGTAGGACAGAGAGGGCGTGGAGTCAGATGGCGTGTGAAATGGTAGCCACATCAGGGGCTTGTGTTATATTCGACTGAGTCCGTCCGGATGACGCTAGCGTGTTCTAAAATAGAACGCACGTTAGCGAAGTACGAAGCCATTACAGCACTGCACTTGAACTTGGAATGTTTTGTTCCAGCCTGAAAGGAGCACATAAGCACACCCATAAGTACGTTTTATTTTCGTGTGATGTCATTGACATGTCCTCTAAAGGCTAATTTTGAGTCCAGTATTACACCAAAATCGCGAATAATTTCGTTTAATTTTTTATTCGATATTGTTAATTGTCTACTTCATTTGGACAGGCATCCACTTGAAAGCCATCGTGCACATTTTGCATTCGTTAGGATTTGGACTTGATCCCCACCTGACGGACTATGCTGTCAGACTATCGACGTCCTGTTCAGCAATAAGCCGCCCGACGGATAAATTATTTCTCAGAATAATTTTACATCATCTGCGTGAAGACGACAATCAGGGTGAAGATTTTGGGGCAAATCGTAAAGAGCTAAAGAGCTAAAGAGAAAAACAGCTAGCAGGGATCCTTCCGGGACCCCGGAAACTAATGGATCCAACTGGAGGGCTTGCAGTTCACGATGACTCTCTGGGTCCCGCCAGACAGATACGAGATGAATCACCTTAGAGCAAGGTCTTGTAGATGGTAGGATTGTTTTAGCTTTTTGATATGCAACTTGTGATCTACACTTTGAAAAGCGGCCGAATAATCTGTGTAAATTGAGTCCGTCTGGTATCCCTCCGACATCGCCCCCACTCCAGAAGAAAGATAAGTGGCTAAGTTTGTGCAGCATGACCGACTTGGTATGAAGCAGTGCTGCTGGGCACATAATACAGGGACCACATGTTGAAAAAAACATATCATACACTACTCTCTCCAGCACCTTTTTCAGTACAGATAGCACAGAAACCGACTCGATGTTTTAAAAAAAATATATATTTGTCCTGTTGCAATTTTTGCATATGGGAATGCTATTTGCTTCTTTTCATTGGTATGGAAATACCCCTGAAATTACCGAAAGGTTTAATATTTTGGTGAGTTCCACCGTACACTCACGAAGTATAGGCGCGCTCACACGGTCTGGGCCACAGGCCTCGTGAGGGCTGATGGACTGCGAGGCTGCGACCACTGCTGCTCTTGATATGTGTACTCGCGAAAGAGGATCCAGATGGTGCACTGCACTGCAATCGGGAGTAGTGTGATTGCCGGATCTCAGAAATTATGTCTCCATTCCCATCATACACCACCGGTGATACACAAGATGTTTTAGAAACGCATTTTAAGATGTCCCAATGTCTTTTCGGGTTAGTTGTATAGTCTTCGGTCAGGTTTGGCAAACGTTCGAAGTATTTTGTGCCACAAAGACATTTAAAATTAGCTCTTTGCATGAAAATCAACTCCACTCTCATCAGACGGGCTGGGGCGCTAGCGGCGAAATGTTGCCTCCTTTAGCCGGAGCGCCGCCCGCACGGCCGTGTCGAACCACGGGGGAGTTGCGCGCCTCAATGTCGCCACAAGTACATGATCTGCGATGGTAGACTCCAATAGATCGTAAAATGTGTCTGCCGCAGGATTAACATCTTAGTCGTCCAAAAAACGTCCTGGAATGAGCGCAGGCTCCGGAGCAGGCCCTCCAGGTCCTCTCGCCTGTAATTAAATACACGGCGTCGTATAACGAATGGTGGGCGGGCTTAGGTAACCGTAGCTCTCACTGCTGTCGGGGTGTGATGTGACTGTCTCACTGCTGTCAGGGTTCGCTGTCACTGTCTCACTGCTGTCAGGGTTCGCTGTCACTGTCTCACTGCTGTCAGGGTTCGCTGTCACTGTTTCACTGCTGTCAGGGTTCGCTGTCACTGTCTCACTGCTGTCGGGGTGTGATGTGACTGTCTCACTGCTGTCAGGGTTCGCTGTCACTGTCTCACTGCTGTCAGAGTTCGCTGTCACTGTTTCACTGCTGTCAGGGTTCGCTGTCACTGTCTCACTGCTGTCAGGGTTCGCTGTCACTGTCTCACTGCTGTCAGGGTTCGCTGTCACTGTTTCACTGCTGTCAGGGTTCGCTGTCACTGTCTCACTGCTGTCGGGGTGTGATGTGACTGTCTCACTGCTGTCAGGGTTCGCTGTCACTGTCTCACTGCTGTCAGGGTTCGCTGTCACTGTTTCACTGCTGTCAGGGTTCGCTGTCACTGTCTCACTGCTGTCAGGGTTCGCTGTCACTGTCTCACTGCTGTCAGGGTTCGCTGTCACTGTCTCACTGCTGTCAGGGTTCGCTGTCACTGTCTCACTGCTGTCAGGGTTCGCTGTCACTGTCTCACTGCTGTCAGGGTTCGCTGTCACTGTCTCACTGCTGTCAGGGTTCGCTGTCACTGTCTCACTGCTGTCAGGGTTCGCTGTCACTGTCTCACTGCTGTCAGGGTTCGCTGTCACTGTTTCACTGCTGTCAGGGTTCGCTGTCACTGTCTCACTGCTGTCAGGGTTCGCTGTCACTGTTTCACTGCTGTCAGGGTTCGCTGTCACTGTCTCACTGCTGTCAGGGTTCGCTGTCACTGTCTCACTGCTGTCAGGGTTCGCTGTCACTGTTTCACTGCTGTCAGGGTTCGCTGTCACTGTCTCACTGCTCTCAGGGTTCGCTGTCACTGTCTCACTGCTGTCAGGGTTCGCTGTCACTGTTTCACTGCTGTCGGGGTGTGCCGGGACTGTCTCACTGGTGTCGTGGTGTGTTGTGACTGTCTCACTGGTGTCAGGTTGTGTTGTGACTGTCTCACTGGTGTCAGGGTGTGTTGTGACTGTCTGTCTTACTGCTGTCAGGATTAGGTGTTGCCGGTTCTCTAGTGCCGGGAGTCGTAATGGTTGGTCGGCTGGTCTCGGTGTGGCTCTCTGGTGTTACAGCTGCTGCAGTTATTTCACCGACATCCGGGACCGCTGCCACTCGCCCGCTGTGCCCAACCGAGGCGGCAGCGGCCGCTTTGCTGACCGAGTTCCGGCCTTGCTTCGCGCTGAATTATGATCCAATCAACATTTATAAGGATCACTGCACGTGCCTGGCACGAGTCGCCCACTCCGGAGCAGCAACGTTTCCTCGTAGCTTCAGATCCGACTTAATGTTCGTAGCCGACAGAAGGGAGCAACGGGTGGATGCCTGCCCACCCCCGACCGCGTGGAGGTTCCTTTCGGGCAGCAGAAGCCTTCATCGGACTGCATCAAAGCGCAGTGGGTGCTTTCAGACGACAGGATTCGACTCTCACACACTGTCAGATAATCCGGCTGCTTTTTTGGCTTCCCCGAGAACGGGAGGTCTCCTGTATGGACAGTCCCTCCCCCACACCCTTGTAGAAACAGTCCTGGTCACGGTTGTCATGGATACGGTTGGGCAACGATAATTTGTGGCTTATGCCTCGCTTCGACGCGAAATCTCCATACCCCGTACTGTATGAAGGGCTGTTTTCAAAAGAATACTTATGGATGAAGCATAGTTGCGAAATAAAGAAGATATGCGATTTGATTTCAAGATTGTACTTAATCGTCGGATATCAAAATATGTATGAGGTCGTTTATTATAACTCAGAAATAGAATGAGGAAAATCGGTTACAAAATTGGTTGCGACTGATATCAATCCTGCGCATCACATACAAAACTAAACCGATTGACAATGAAATATTTCGGGAAGTTTGTCTGAATTATTAATTATATTATTATAATCTGCATGACAATATTGTATTCAATAACATCTGCTTTCTACAGAACAGTGGTTTGCATTAAGCTATCAACTTCAGAATTTGCATTGCACGAGCAAGCTTTGCATCAATGAAAATAAATTGAGATTCGATCTTCACCAGTTTATTCCGCTGCGTTATCCAATACATTTTGCCTATTCTTAAAGACCTTTGAATTTCCTGATTGAATCTCGAACATCTTTGAAGAGAACTATGTATACGTTAAATTATATAGAGATTCAAGGAACTGAGAGGGAGAGGTGCAGAGAAAGGGAAGGAGGACGAATGAACAACAACCAGGGAGAGTAGCGAGCGAGATAGGGAGAGAGATATAGAGGAGAGAGGTCTTCTCCCGATCGTCACCAATTTATTCGGTTGTGCTACGCATAATAACCTTGTATATTCTGAATGTCAAAATTGAATGGCGCATGTCTTTCATTTCAATGTGTGTTTAATGCCTACGAACATTTTCGAAGAGGCCTTTGCTTACGTTAAAGTCTATGGAGTTTTAAGGAATTGAGAAGGAGAGACAGAGGAAATGGGAGGGAGGACGAATGAGGAAGGGCAAGAAAGAGAGAGAGAGAGAGAGAGAGAGAGCGAGAGAGAGAGAGCGAGAGAGAGAGAGAGCGAGAGAGAGAGAGAGAGAGAGAAAGAGAGAGAGAAGAAAAAAAAAAAAAAAAAATAAATATATATATAAATATATATATATATATATATATATATATATATATATATATATATATATATATATATATATATATATATATATATATATATATATATATATATATATATATATATATATATATATATATATATATATATATATATATATATATATATATATATATATATATATATATATATATATATATATATATATATAAATAAAAAAAAAAAAAAAAAAAAAAAAGAGAGAGAGAGAGAGAGAGAGAGAGAGAGAGAGAGAGAGAGAGAGAGAGAGAGAGAGAGAGAGAGAGAGAGAGAGAGAGAGAGAGAGAGAGAGAGAGAGAGAGAGAGAGAGAGAGAGAGAGAGAGAGAGAGAGAGAGAGAGAGAGAGAGAGAGAGAGAGAGAGAGAGAGAGAGAGAGAGGGCCAGAGACAGAGACAGAGACAGACGGAGACGGAAAAACAGAGACAGAGACAGAGACAGAGAGACAGAGAGACAGAGTCAGAGATCTGTCGGCAATGACCTAGTGTAATACAAGCGGTGCAATTGATGAGAAGTATTAATGTGGGAGGTTTGGTCATGGTGTATTTTGCACGAACTTTTATAAATTTCATAGCTCGACCGAAATGTTCCAGACATATAAATGTGACGGGCTTGTGACGGCCTTGTGACTCTCCGTACTCAATGAAGGTAGGCATAAAATGTTTCCAGAACTAGCTTCATGGGCCCCAACTATTTGTCTGGGAAGGGTGTTGTTGGAAACTCAGCGTTTGAAAGGTGCAACACTGATCTTTTTGGACACTTTTGAACGAAATTAGACTTGTGATGTGAAAGCGTCGTCGCCGACGGGAAAGATCGACGGGCACGGGCGGCGGCGAGACATGTCAGCTGTCGGGTCGTGATGAGGTCTATCTGCCCCTGTGCCGTAGCAAGGCCTCTTAGATGCACCATATTGACATGACATAGCGAAGACATAGCGATTCATGACGACATGACATAGCGATGCACCATAGCGACATGACATAGCGATGTATGACGACATGACATAGCGATGCACCATAGCGAGACACGTCAGATCCATTCCGTGATGAGACACTCCCGACCTCAGACCGTGAGAGACACTCCCGACCTCAGACCGTGAGAGACACTCCCGACCTCAGACCGTGAGAGACACTCCCGACCTCAGATCGTGGCGAGACACTCCCGACCTCAGACCGTGAGAGACACCCCCGACCTCAGACCGTGAGAGACACCCCCGACCTCAGATCGTGGCGAGACACTCCCGACCTCAGACCGTGAGAGACACCCCCGACCTCAGACCGTGAGAGACACCCCCGACCTCAGACCGTGAGAGACACCCCCGACCTCAGACCGTGAGAGACACTCCCGACCTCAGATCGTGGCAAGACACTCCCGACCTCAGACCGTGAGAGACACCCCGACCTCAGACCTTGAGAGACACTACCGACCTCAGGACATGACGAGACCCCCTCCCCCGACCTCAGACCGTGAGAGACACACCCAATATCAGGACATGACGAGACACTCCCGATCTCAGGTCGTGGCGAGACAATCCCGACCTCACACCGTCACGAGACACTCCCGACCTCGCACCGTCACGAGACACGTCCGAATCCAGAACACGAACAGCGACGAGATCTGCCCAGTCTCAGACCAGTCTCAGACCAGTCTCAGACCAGTCTCAGAGATCCGCACAGTCTCAGACCGCGGCGTCTCATGTCGGACCATAACTGACACAATGGTGGTGATGGTGCGGCGCGGTTTGACTGCTGCGCCGGCCAAGTGCCAGCTAGATGGATAATTTGCAGACTGGACCGGCGGTGGCTCGAGTAAACCCAGTCGGTCGGGTAAGGCAAACACCCACCGACGGCGACCACACCGGCGCTGTCCCTGGGCCTCGCATTTGCTGATCTGTATGTCCATGCAGCTCTAGAACTGATTTGGTGAGCAGCTCTTCGGTCCTGCTGGATGACAGCGAGACGAACAAAAAAACTGGCATAAGAGGTAGACAGACACACCGGAGTCATTAGAATCACATTATCTCGTGCTAAATGATGTATTTCAACCGAAAACAAACGAGAAATAAATGACTAGAATACGCGTGATGTCATTTATCTTGCAAGTGTCACCTCTTTTTTCCACACACCCTGTGGAGGAATTTGATTGATAGCACACAGCAGGCAGGTTCAAAGGCGCGTTTCATCCACACCCAACGGATTCGGAAACTCAGACAACATGCACTATGTTCTTAATAAGATCGCAGCATTTGCCATCTGAGCATTAAGACGATTTATACGACGACTTGAAGTTTCCAGCGGACAAATCAATTTTACGAATAATTATATGAAGTTGACATGGTAAAGGACTGCTGTTCGACATCGACAATGCAGAAACATAGGTGATTGAAGGTTCAGGAGTTTAGCTTGTTGCCGGTTATCACCCTATCTATTCCTTGTATCTCACCTCCGCCAGTGAGCATTCTTTGTGTGTCTGAGCTCATAGGTGAAAAGGTGCCTCTGTGTCTTCTTGTGCTAGCGAGTCATCCAAACATTTCCAGAAATTATGGAGACAAAAGACCGGGCAATATTGGTGCATCCACTCACGAATGACCAGCACCGCCATAGGTTCATTCTTCACGTAATCATAACCATGACGGATTGCATGACAATGGTACATGGCATTAAAGCCGGCAGGACCCTAGCCTGCCCTGCCAATCCGAATGGCACCCACATAGCAGCGCTCGAGCTGGTAGGCATGTGCAACCCCTCCAAAATAAATTACGTAGGAGCTACCGAGTGAGGTGGACTTTGTGTAGCGACGCTCAGGTTGTCTGTCTTTTGAAAAATCGTGCAAAGTGCCGTGTGAATCACCGAGGTGATTTGATCTGCACAGACGCGCGTCAAGCTTGCGTACGGTAGTTAACTCCGGGCTCTGGAGGTGTTCAGGTGCGCCCGTGCAGATGAGTTGCTGGTTGAACATCGTGCTGGGTCACGTGGCAGTCGACACCGGTGGCCGACCCATGCGCGTGGCTAGCCTGCGATGGTGAAGGTGAAGGTGAAGCACGAGGTGGACCAGTGTGCCAGCGGCGGGCGGCGGGCGCTTCACTCCGGCCGGCGGCGGGCGCTTCACACCGGCCGGCGGCGGGCGGCGTGGCGCGGCGCGGCGCGGCTTGTGCAGCGGCCTTGTAATGTGGCACGAGGTACTCTCCCGGGGCTACCTGACAGCCTCTCACCCGGCGCACGAGATTGGCACATCAGCGCGCTATGTCCGCTCGTCCATCTGCGGACCGGCGGCCGGCCGCTGTCCAGACGCCCGCCGTACGCAGCCGGCGGGCGAATCCTGCGACAAATCAGCCGGTCGAGAGTCGGGAGACGAAATGTCCGGCGTCACAGTTGGCGTTGTGGCATGACGCGAGTGCACCGAGTGGTGTACACGATGTACGTACACGTACATCGTCACAGTTGGCGTTGTGGCATGACGCGAGTGCACCGAGTGGTGTACACTATGTACGTACACGTACATCGTCACAGTTGGCGTTGTGGCATGACGCGAGTGCACCGAGTGGTGTACACTATGTACGTACACGTACATCGTCACAGTTGGCGTTGTGGCATGACGCGAGTGCACCGAGTGGTGTACACTATGTACGTACACGTACATCGTCACAGTTGGCGTTGTGGCATGACGCGAGTGCACCGAGTGGTGTACACGATGTACGTACACGTACATCGTCACAGTTGGCGTTGTGGCATGACGCGAGTGCACCGAGTGGTGTACACTATGTACGTACACGTACATCGTCACAGTTGGCGTTGTGGCATGACGCGAGTGCACCGAGTGGTGTACACTATGTACGTACACGTACATCGTCACAGTTCGCGTTGTGGCATGACGCGAGTGCACCGAGTGGTGTACACTATGTACGTACACGTACATCGTCACAGTTGGCGTTGTGGCATGACGCGAGTGCACCGAGTGGTGTACACTATGTACGTACACGTACATCGTCACAGTTGGCGTTGTGGCATGACGCGAGTGCACCGAGTGGTGTACACTATGTACGTACACGTACATCGTCACAGTTGGCGTTGTGGCATGACGCGAGTGCACCGAGTGGTGTACACGATGTACGTACACGTACATCGTGTAGGTGTTGCCCGTGAGCACGTCACGGAGCGCGGTCTCACGCGGGTCGTGCGGCGGCCGTCGCGGAGGTGGGACGAGAACCAGAACGAAGAACCAGACGAAGAACCTGACGAAGAACCAGACAAAGAACCGGGCGCGGCGCCACACAGCTGCTGAACAGCAGTGAAGTTCAACACCATCGCAGGACACTATGGTAGCCCCGGCCACTGGTGTGGTGGGGCACGATGCGCCGACCGTCACGTGCGGTGTCGCCATCATCATGCTGCACGTGGGGGACCAGTCACGGATTGTCACATGGGAGATCAGTCACGGATTGTCACGTGGGGGACCGGTCACGGATTGTCACGTGGGGGACCAGTCACGGATTGTCACATGGGGAACCAGTCACGGATTGTCACGTGGGGGACCGGTCACGGATTGTCACGTGGGGACCAGTCACGGATTGTCACGTGGGGGACCAGTCACGGATTGTCACGTGGGGGACCAGTCACGGATTGTCACGTGGGGGACCAGTCACGGATTGTCACGTGGGGGATCAGTCACGAATTGTCACGTGGGGGACCAGTCACGGATTGTCACGTGGGGGACCAGTCACGGATTGTCACGTGGGGGACCAGTCACGCCGACCGTCATGTGCGGAGACACCATCACCATGCTGCACGTGGGGGACCTAGAGCAATCATGATTGCTTGCTTCAGGGACGCCGAGGTGGTACAACAAGCACTGATCTGATCCAAGAGGTCGTGACCTAGGAAGCTACATCGATTGATGCTGAAATGCAATATTTGCAAGAGAAGTTAGGAAGCAACCGCCGGGATAAAGCTATCGCGCAACCTGACAGACGTCGCATGCTGACTTACTCTGACTGACGTCGCATACTGGCTTACTCTGACTGACGTCGCACTCCGACTTACTCTGACTGGCGTCGCATTCCGACTTACTCCGACTGACGTCGCATGATGACTGACTGACGTCGCATACTGACTTACTCTGTCAGGCCGACGCAAATCGTGCTTCAACATCAACATTAGTATCACGATGCCAATAAGATTATTATGGGGCTCGCGAAAATTGCTAGCACACAACTCGATCCACAAGACACAGATGTCTCTCGCATAGTTGAAAGATCAGGAAAAAACATAGTAGGAACCATACTCGTCCGTCTGGTGAGAGTGTCACAACGGCAGCAGCTCTACACTGCCTCCGCGGGCCGCGAGGTTCAGGGCCGCCTCGCGGCCGCTGCTCACGGAACATCATGCAATTAATCGACGAGACGTCGCCGTCCAGTATATGTACTGATTAGTCCGGCTTCGGTGTCATTATTTTGACCAGGTTTTTATGAAGGGGAAACAGATTCAACCTCCCCCCCAGAGATATTGGGAGCTTACCACTCGATTACTTTGCAAGATAGCCCAAGCGAATTGCGTGGCAGAACCTACCAGTCTCTTAAAAAATAAAAGCAAAACAATAACGGGGGACGGGCGAACCTCGCGTTTGTGAAGAAGAGATTTCGGCTGTTCTTCTTCCCCTTGATCTCATTGGGCTGATCTCCAATTGTCATGCATGAAGGTTGTCATTATTTCCAAAGTTGCATTCTGCCACGTATGTATGCAAACAAATGTATCCCTTAGTGCGAGGATATGGAAACAACGAAGTGAATGGGGAGCTTGTTCTCACCAACCGCTCATAGCTGGAAAACGGAACGTCCGATGTTCCAATATGATAGTTACGGCCACTGCATTGGAATAATGGCGATACGAATTAAACAGAAGCTGAGTTTAAAAATTGGCATCGCTGTGGTATAGGTTCTTACTTTGGATTTTCTTTTTTTTGTTTCAGGACAGCAAGGGCGGATACAGGCATTCAAAATGAGTGATTTTCGGACGATATCGTTGTCATGCGAATTGCCACGATTATAATGTCACATATGAACCATGCGCGCTGCCCCTTCTACATATTTCACCCCTTATAGTCCATCAAAGATACAAATGCAGGTATAGAGACAAGAAAGCTGAGAGACACATGCTGTACACTTCACCTCCCGCTGAAATGGAAATAAGATGTGCATGGCCCATTTCCACTGTTGAAGGTGCTACTGCGAGTATGTTTGAATAGCGTGATGAGGCACCACACATGAAGTGAATAGTTTGTCAGAATATGTGAATGCCGTTATGCGTTTACTGTACTTAGGCATAATCTGATGCATGAAGCTCGTCAACTTTGCCTTCTATGGTATGCTCCTATTGTCACACCAAAGCAACTTCGCCTATTTATAATTTGCACTGATGAATATTATACCTAAAGCTTCAGCCTTTAAATGCGCTTTCTATCTATTGGCTGAATCAAGGGTATTGAATCGTCAGCTTTGTGGACTGCCGCGTTAACGCTGGTATTGCCCTCAAAATAACTCAGCAGAACCCCTGCTGATAGAAACCTAGCTACACAGTGCATAACCGGTGATCCATTAGCGTAGCTGCATCATGACAACATTTGCTTTGGTTGTGCCAAATTCACATGTCACGAAGTTTGGTCCTCCTGACATGCCGCTGATTTCCTTCAACAATGTATAATTGCGCACAAGAGATCTAAGGACGAAATCAAGCAACGGCTGTCGCATCGTATGCCATCTTTCCGCGCAACATGCTACTGGCTGCATCACTGGGAGACGTGACTGACTGACACGGTGTCAGTGACAGGCCTTCCCACCCAAATCCCTTCCTGAAGCTGCCCATTCTACTGGCTGCATCACTGGGAGACATGACTGACCGACACGGTGTCAGTGACAGAACGTGTCTGCCCAAGTCCCTTCCTAAAGCCACCCATGATAACCGGTAACAATAACAGACGTGTCTGCCCAAATTCCCTCCTGAAGCCGCCCATACTACTGGCTGCATCACTGGGAGACGTGACGGACTGACACGGTATCAATAACAGGACTGCCTGCCAAATTCACTACCGGAAGTCGCCATGACAGACATATATAACGAAAAGTAAATATGTAAAGATAATGATTATTACGGTCGATTTTTAGTCATCAAGTCAAATTGTTCCGACATGGAACGGAAAACGCATCGGGGCATATCTGCATCCGCACGAGGATGTGGTTCAAATGCATCCTCGCAAGATGGACTTCGCGGTCATCAAAAGAGAAACCATAGCCATCAGAAGCTAAGCCCCTCTGAACGCCAGTAGAAGTTACATCGACGGAATCGTGTATAGCCGAAATGCAACCATAAACACGGATCAGTGGACGATCCCCCCCCCCCCACCTCCGTCACCACTACCACCCGTTGGCATTGTCCACTACACGGGACGGGATGTCATGGAATGCCCTGCGACGCTATATGATTCAACGGTCGACGTGCAGTACAACCAATAACCAACCAATAACCAACCAGCCATGAAATTCCCTTATTGTCAGTGTTCCTCCAATACACAGTTACATGGTCAGCTTGGGACCAGCTGCAATTTTCGACGAGCGCGGTGTTAGCGACCGCTTGTCAGCCTTCAGACACGCCGCACCTCACGTGTCCCCGCCGCACTAACCAGTCCCCGCCCCACCTCTTCGGTGGGTCGTCTCTTCCCCGGCGGCCGTGACCTGACCTGACCGGCCGTGACCTGACCTGACCGGCCGTGACCTGACCTGACCGACCGTGACCTGACCTGACCGGCCGTGACCTGACCTGACCGGCCGTGACTTGACCGGAGCCCACCTGCCGCAGGTCGCGCGCCGCGCGTCACGTGGTCTCGGACGGCCGGCTGCTGGACGAGTCGGACAGTCGCGAGGCGTCCGGCCGTGTGACCAATGTGCTGCTGCTGCCCGCCCTGACCTGACCGGCCGTGACCTGACCGGCACGCCGCCCACCTCGCCGCAGGTCGGCCGGCGCCGCGCGTCACGTGGTCTCGGGACGGCCGGCTGCTGGACGAGTCGGACAGTCGCGAGGCGTCCGGCCATGTGACCAATGTGCTGCTGCTGCCCGCCCTGCGCCGGCAGGATCTCGGCGGCCGGCTGGTCTGCGCGGCGACCAACAACAACATCAGCCGGCCCGCCACCAGCCAGCTGCAGATCGACATGAACTGTGAGTGTCGCGCCACGCTGGCCTGTCGCGTGACGGTGTGACGTCACGTGATGAAGTGACGTCATGTGATGAAGTGACGCATTGTGTGTGCGTTTCTGTTGTGTGCGCGGGATAGTGTGCCGGACAGTGCGGCGGCCGGAAGCGGCGCGTGCGCCGATGCGCACGTGTGGTTGGTGTGCGGCTTGCAGCAGGGCATGCTGTGTGGTTCACGAGACGTCTGGAACCGGCTGACGATGCCAAACACACCATTATACCAGCAGGTTGAAAATGTCAACCACGAATATGTTAATATATTCATATAAATATGTATATAAATATGCTGTGTATGCATTAATATTTTACGTTGATATTTCCTCGGGAAGCAAGAAATAGAGTCACCAGAGTTACTGTACGCTTCGCCTGCATTCGGGCACAACGCTTCGTTAAACAATAAATTAAAAAACGATTTATGGTTCGAATTCTCATTGAAGTGTTTTTTTATCTGAGATGTCCGGGCAGGCGAAAAATTATGCTTAGCATGACGTGACATATCACATATGAATCCCACAACTGTTAGAATTTGTGCGATGGATTGAATTCATCTTCTTTTTTTGACGAAGGGTTGTACCTGAACATACACCAAACGTAAAGTAACTCTTTGGACTACATTTTCTCCTTTCCGGGGCTAGGTCATCGTGTGATATTGATGCGTATGTAATGTTTCTCGCCAAAGCGCTTAAGCACGTATGTAGCTTAAATATAATGTGTAAATAAAGATAGGCAAATAATGTCCGTTACCTGCTCGCTTTTGCGAGTCACGGGATTGCGGCAGCCACACAACGCTACATCCGAGCTTCATTCACACTCCACAAACTGTTCGTGCACATTTTGTTGAAGGATCGTTCCGGCCGGCAGAAATTGATGTGGCTTATCGAGTTGTGTTATGAGGATCATTCGTCCACTTATCACGTAAGGGGACGAGTGGTCTAGGGGTAAGATGCTCGTCTCGCAATCGAAAGATTGTGGGTTCGAATCTCACCTGTCGCTACTCTTCGCCCGCGACTAATCGGCGTGAGAGATTGGCGACGCTATATGACTCAACGGTCGACATGTCGTAAAACCAATAACCAACCACTTATCACGTTCGAGGACATTTACAACGTGCATGAGAGAGAGAGTTTACAACATTACAACGTGACATTTACAACGTGACATTTACAACGTGACATTTACAACGTGCATGCAGTTGCTTTCGAACTGAAATTGCACGTAAAACCCCAACTTTAGTTTTACATCATCAAGCATCTGTTAATTTCACCGTTGCTCCTGACTCCTGAAGTTGTCCTCATGTGGTACTGGTGTGCATATGTAGGCGGGTTTATGTTCCTGTCTTGTTCATCAACACCGACCACGACGAAGGGTCCAGCCGGTCAAGCGGTGTCTGTCACCTAGCACGCTTGACAAGGGAGGGAATCCGAATATTACTCGCACCACAAAGGGAGCTGTTTGTGAAGAGAGTTGCATACATTTTAGTCCGGCTCCTTTCTTGTAGCTTATTTGCGTGCACCGCTGCCCTATTTGCAAGAAAAAGTTCCGTGTTGAAACAGTGTTGATAACTATTCCAATCAATGCGAAGCACTGCAAACATAAACTTTGCCAACCTAGCAATACAAATTCTCCCAAACTTAAACGTTCTATTGTTGCCTGTGCAACATCGCTTTGCTTGCCGTTGTATTCAACTGCCAAGAGCAGTCAAAGTGAAGGTATGGACACACATTGTCCGCGTGTCATAGATGCATTTTGATCAATAGGGAACGGATACAATCTTGCATTTCCCAAATGAGGTGCCATCAATGGCATGCAAAAGAAGCTGCTCAATACTGCACTCTGCAATACCTACATAGTCGTCCAGGCTCGAACTGGTGAACCTATCAGTCTGAAGCAGAGCATCATGGTGAGAGCATTTGCTGCAAAAACAGCCTTTGTATGTGAATATTTCTCGAGTGATGCCAGCTGCGTTTGTTCGCCACACAAGTGTTGATGCCAGAACCCCGCTGCGAGCCTTTTCTGTCTGCTATTCGCGTCTGGCGGCAATGCAAAATGAGCGGCCGTTGCGACTAAATTTGCCAGACCCGTGCGAAAAGCAAACGCTTGTTCAATTCCAAGAGTGCAGATGGCAATGCGCAAAATGCTTCTTGCACCGATGCTGACGGGCAATTCATCTTTACATTTATCTGCCGTACGCTCTTCAATACGCCGAATGGTATTGACTATGCATGGGAGAGCCAGCTGTCTCTGGTATGACTGGCTAATAGCTCTGCATTGATGAATATTCACGAAAATCCTCAGTTTTCTTTCAGCTCATAGGCTATTAACAAAGCAGAATATGCACTTAGCGTGCCATGTTGAGGCGGTAATTTCCGGGCCAAGCGCAAAAGGAAATTACGCGTCTTCAAAGTTTCAACCGCATCATATTAAGGTATCAGCTGGGAAGCTGTTGCAAAGCCCTGCGATTGCATTACAGCTGCACCATTATCACCTGGTCATGGCACTTGACGTATCCGTTCTTTTATTCGAGACGCCCGAGATGCATCGAAGACGCCGCAATTGCTATTGGTGCTTGCAATCTCCCATTCACAATGCAGCTAAATGCCTGTTGGTATTCGCGACTGACGGGACAGAGAATTCTGAACCAAAATAGAGCTTGGCGCAACTAAGCTCACTTGACGAAACGAAACGCAACCACACAAAGCGGACGAAATATTCACTAATTTAATTCACGGGTACTCCGAGCACTGGATCCGCGATCCGACACAATGCAGTAATGTAATTGATCACGGCATCATGTATGATTAAAGTTGATTGATAACAATCAACGAAACATTTGCTTACCTAAGTGCAAGCGTTCGGTGTCCTTGCTGTATTTGTGTCTATGCACTTACCAGACATCTTCTTCAAAGTCGGCCCGGCATCCACCATGTGCCGACAGATTTACCAGACCAGCTGAGTCTTTTAGCTGGCTTCATGACGTCTTTTGGGCTCAATACTTCCTTTGGAATATTCCAACGCATTGCATGCGGGTCAACCGAATGAATACGATTGCTGCATTGCCTTGGCCATGCTAGTTTGTGTCCATGCTAGTTTCCGTATCCCCCCCCCCCCCATCATGGCTTGACCTGAACCATAGCATACCTCGGAAAGCTGAGTTCTGGGCACAGCTAGTCGCCAGTATCACTTCGATAATTAACTAACGTTTTGCAAGCTAAATGAAAACTAAATAAAATGCCGGTTGCGCTGTTCGACTTATTTATCGTGATACCGTGATTAGCTTCTAAATCAAAGACGCATTGAGTTGGTTGAGTGCGATAAGGGGGTGATGCCGGGCGTTCGCCATGTTGTTGTCATTGGAGCAATTGTATGGCTCCCGCTGACACATGGTCGTGGGGGCCAGCTCCCACACACTGAAGTGGGGGTCCACGCGACTCTGTGCTGAACACTGAATGCACTCTGAATGATCACCCGACCTCGGCGCTCCTCTGTTTTGCACTCAGAAAATGCATGAGCCCGGGGATACAGCATGGCTGTTGTCCACTCCTGAAACGTACCGGTTGTTATTTGTGTTTATGGTGCTTCGAGCAGTCTCTGATCATTAGAGCCAATCTGAAACTGACCTAGCTTGATAACTGCTAACTGAGTAGCATCTCAATTTTTGGTTGGCTAAATCAAGTCGTCTGACAGTCCAATGCTTCATTAGGCGAGGCACAAACCAATAGTATGCACATTTCAACCGCTGAAACAAACGACTGCAAATGGCCAACACCATAGTTGGTCAGCGTGATCTGCACACACTATGGGAGCCGCAGATTGCCTTATCACGCACAGCTTGGTAGTCCCATGGCCTATCAAATGTAGCTTCCTCTTGACAGCGAACGATTTGTTTCTGATCTAGTCTGTGGGAACGGCTCATGCTGTCGTCGCTGGTTCAGCGAGTGGTTCAATGTCTACCGCATTCAGCGAGTGGTTCAATGTCTACCGCATTCAGCGAGTGGTTCAATGTCTACCGCATTCAGCGAGTGGTTCAATGTCTACCGCATTCAGCGAGTGGTTCAATGTCTACCGCATTCAGCGAGTGGTTCAATGTCTACCGCATTCAGCGAGTGGTTCAGTGGTTGAAGGCGGCCAATTGTTGGCAGGCAAACCCTTTCAGATTGTCAATCGACTGCTCTTGCTTCCCCGGATGAGATATTGTGAGTACGGTCACGTGGATGGTCGTCGTGTACTGGCGCCCGACAAATACTGAGCCCGCTGCATTTACTTCGATGAGGGACGGAGACCGTCAATGCGTGCACCGTTGAGGGTCCACGACATCTCGTTGTTCTCTTCGCACCGGGTGTCGTTTAAGTTAAACGTTGGCCGTTATGTATTTGGGCTTCCAACGCTTGAGAGCCTCGCAGCTAAAGTAGGAATTGACCCCATCAATCCATTGATGGGGCCAATGGCAGCACGCACCTGTGATCAGGTGCATCACGTGTGCCTGCTGTGCTGTGTGTCTGCTGTGACATGCTGTGTGTCTACTGTAATGTGTGTCTGCTACGATGTGTGTATGCTGTGTTTTGTGTCTGCTATGCTGTGAGTCGGCTGTGGTGTATGTGTGTTGTGATGTTCATCTGCTGTGCTGTGTGTTTGCAGTGCTGTGCTGTGTGTCTGCTGTGCTGTACGTCTGCTGTGCTGTGTATCTGCTGTGATGTGTGTCTGCTGTGCTGTGCTGTGTGTCTACTGCAATATGTGTCTGCTATGCTGTGTTGTGTGTCTGCTGTGCAGTGTGTCTGCTATGATGTGTGTCTACTGTGCTGTGTGTCTGCCGTGTTGTATGTCTGTTGTGCTGTACTATGTGTATGGTGTGCTGTGTGTCTGCTGTGGTCTGCTGTGATATGTGTCTGCTTCCCTGTGTTGCTGCTGTGCTGTGTTTCTGCTGTGCTGTGTGTCTGCTGTGCTGTGTGTCTGCTGTGATGTGTGCATGCTGTGCTGTGTGTATGCTGTACTGTGTGTCTGCTGTACTGTGTGTATGCTGTGCTGTGTCTGCAGTACTGTGCATACTATCATTGCAGACACAGGTCCCCCCCGCTTCCCCCCCGCTTGGAAACATTCCCTCGTTTTTCAGGTTTATAAATCAGGCGATTCATCCTTGGCTTCCTCTTTCCGTCCAATTTCCATAGTTCCCACCATCGCTAAAATTGTAGAGCGTGCTGTACACCAGCAGCTCTACGGCTACCTGTCCTACAATCGCCTCCTCTCCCCTACCCAGCACGGCTTCCGTCCCAATCACTCTTGCGAAACCGCACTCCTGTCCCAATCCGACCGTATCCTTTCCGCCAACGACCGTGGGGATGTATCTCTTCTGTGTCTCCTCGACCTCAGCAAGGCATTCGATGTGATAAACCATGAGAAGCTCCTCGCCAAATTAAGCATCCACGGCATAGAAATATCCTGGTTTTCGGCCTACCTGAGTGATCACACCCAGAGCGTCAAAATTACTGATCGTTTAGGCAACACAAAAATATCTTCCCGGCTTCCCAACAACGTCGGTGTGTTCCAGGGTAGTTGTTTGGGACCGCTCCTGTACAGCGTGTTCAGCAATGACCTCAGCCTCTTTGTCGAAGAGGCAGAGGTCACTCAATTCGTAGACGACACGTCCTTACTCGTCAGCGGCAAAAAACGGGATCTAATATCCACTTCAACCACTGATACCCCACCCCTGATCGCCCGTCTCGAGCGCGTTCTGGAATGCCTTGATCAGTGGTTTCGCGCGAATGGTCTAAAAGTGAACGCTGCCAAGTCGCAACTTCTTCTTTTGGGCGGACCTCAAAATTTGCGCAACATCCCCGACTTTTCTGTAAAATTCCGTGATCAAAATCTCGTCCCCTGTTCTCAAGCCAAAAACCTCGGTGTCATTTTTGACCGCACGCTGTCCTGGACGCCCCATGTTACCCAGCTCACCGGCCGTTGTTTCGGCACCCTCATTGGTTTGTCACATGTGAGGCACAGCCTACCGTCCGAGATTCTCACTACCCTCGTTACAGCCCTGGTCATCTCCCAGATCCGGTACTGTATTTCGGTTTATGGAAACTCCACCCAAGAAAACACCAACCGGGTACAAAAAATTATCAACTTCGCTGCTAAGATGATTTTCGGCCGCAAAAAATTCGATCACGCCTCGGATCTGATAGAGGAACTGGGCTGGCTGAGGGCGGATGAGTTAGCCAGCTACCACACACTCACCACGCTCCATAAGATCCGTAGGCAGGGAGTCCCTGAAGAGCTGGCAGATTTGTTTCGAACGGTGGGTGAGCTGAGGGAGAGAGAGGTACCGCGTCGAGGCGATGACATCCATGTCACTCGGTGGCGCACCGAGATGGGCAGGCGCAGATTTCGGGTCAGGGCTCCCTTACTGCACAATGCATTGCCTCCGGAGATCAGAGAGCTACCTGTGTCGAGGTTCGGCCGAGCTTTGAAGCGCCATATTGTTGGCGGCAGGGAATGATTTATGCTATATGACCCATGTGTGTATACGGTTTTGTTTTTAACATCTCATTTTTCATATAGGCATGTATGCTAGTTTCACCTTTTAGCCTTTTATACCTGCATGCAGTTTTTAACTCTTGACTTTGAGCCGTAATAACCATGTCTTTATTGGATGGTTCAATAAACAGTCTGAGTCTGAGTCTGAGTCTGAGGTCGCACGCCTGTCGTACCATAGCTTCAGACACAGGTCGATCGGGAGGTGCCCCAGGAGAGTAGGGCGCGACCCGATACGACAACACTTGATTATCGACTTCAGCACAGCACATGCTACGATAGGGACGGAGAAATTAGAGGGGGCGCTGGACCGGAAATGTACACGACGTGTCGTCCTCATCACGCCCACGTCAAGTGATCGTGCTAACCGGTAGCGAACCGGTAACGAAGTAACCGGTAACCGGTAACCTAACCGGTAGCGAAGCACAGTCCACGTGATCAAGTTCGAAACGTAACTGAATACAGGCTGAACATGGCTCAACATAGCTCCGAACTTGAGTTGAACATGGTGAGCATAGCTTTGAACCTCATGGAAGAAAATGAATTGGAAAGCGTTGATCGAACAAGGCGCGGAAACGACAAACGATGAGTTCTAAAGAAATCATTTTCAATACAAGAAAATGCCTTAATCCCGGTTTCTTACATTGCGAAAGAAAGCAAAAGGCTGAAATAAGTTAAGGATTATACATTACCTTAACTACTTTGATGTAACCATTTTTTTTTTAATGGTTTATTTTTTTTTTTACACGCAATGTAATCATTTTCGACGATAAATCAATGCCAGTCGCGGTGCACACCTCCGTGGCGCTTATTGGTGTGTCGTATTATCTGCACCTGCTGCCAGTCTTGCAGTCTCTATCTAGTTTACTGAATGTAGCACCATTCAGTGACAAGATAGATGCATGCTATGACCAATAACGTCATGACGTATACATATATCTTTGTTTTCTTATGGTGAAAATATAGGACTGCGATGGACTCAGCAGCACGGCATCGCTGCGATATCAATAGCATTGCTATTACCGATTGAGTATGTATTACCTGTCATTGCAGCCTTCACTTCCACTTGGTCAAGAGTGGCAGCAGGCAGTGCGGGCCTAATTACACGTGATCCGACGCGGACAGGGCACGGGCCGTTTGCGATGCCACGCTCACAGACGTGACGTCAAGTTTCAGCCAGTTCGAGAGGCGGGGGGGGGGACTTTCCCCACCGCAGTGCTGGTCGTCAGCGCCGAGCCGCATACTCGGCGGCTCGTTCGCACGATGTTCCAGACAGACACCACCTTTAGAGGAACCACAGACACCACCTTTACGCCGGACGTCGGCTGGCCGCCGGCCCACTGTTGTGGCCGTGACGCCGGACGTCAGCTGGCCGCCGGCCCACTGTTGTTGCCGTGACGCCGGACGTCGGCTGGCCGCCGGCCGACTGTTGTTGCCGTGACGCCGGACGTCGGCTGGCCGCCGGCCCACTGTTGTGGCCGTGACGCCGGACGTCGGCTGGCCGCCAGCCCACTGTTGTGGCCGTGACGCCGGACGTCGGCTGGCCGCCGGCCGACTGTTGGGCCGTGACGCCGGACGTCGGCTGGCCGCCGGCCCACTGTTGTGGCCGTGACGCCGGACGTCGGCTGGCCGCCGGCCCACTGTTGTGGCCGTGACGCCGGACGTCGGCTGGCCGCCGGCCCACTGTTGTGGCCGTGACGCCGGACGTCGGCTGGCCGCCGGCCCACTGTTGTGGCCGTGACGCCGGACGTCGGCTGGCCGCCGGCCGACTGTTGTTGCCGTGACGCCGGACGTCGGCTGGCCGCCGGCCCACTGTTGTGGCCGTGACGCCGGACGTCGGCTGGCCGCCGGCCCACTGTTGTGGCCGTGACGCCGGACGTCGGCTGGCCGCCGGCCCACTGTTGTGGCCGTGACGCCGGACGCGGCTGGCCGCCGGCCCACTGTTGTGGCCGTGACGCCGGACGTCGGCTGGCCGCCGGCCCACTGTTGTGGCCGTTACGCCGGACGCCGGCTGGCCGCCGGCCGACTGTTGTTGCCGTGACGCCGGACGCGGCTGGCCGCCGGCCGACTGTTGTGCCGTGACGCCGGACGTCGGCTGGCCGCCGGCCGACTGTTGTTGCCGTGACGCCGGACGCCGGCTGGCCGCCGGCCCACTGTTGTGGCGGTGACGCCGGACGCGGCTGGCCGCCGGCCCACTGTTGTTGCCGTGACGCCGGACGTCGGCTGGCCGCCGGCCGACTGTTGTTGCCGTGACGCCGGACGTCGGCTGGCCGCCGGCCCACTGTTGTGGCCGTGACGCCGGACGTCGGCTGGCCGCCGGCCCACTGTTGTTGCCGTGACGCCGGACGTCGGCTGGCCGCCGGCCGACTGTTGTTGCCGTGACGCCGGACGTCGGCTGGCCGCCGGCCCACTGTTGTGGCGGTGACGCCGGACGTCGGCTGGCCGCCGGCCCACTGTTGTTGCCGTGACGCCGGACGTCAGCTGGCCGCCGGCCCACTGTTGTGGCCGTGACGCCGGACGTCGGCTGGCCGCCGGCCCACTGTTGGGCCGTACGCCGGACGTCGGCTGGCCGCCGGCCCACTGTTGTGGCCGTGATGCCGGACGCGGCTGGCCGCCGGCCGACTGTTGTGGCCGTGACGCCGGACGTCGGCTGGCCGCCGGCTACTGTTGTGGCCGTGACGCTGGACGTCGGCTGGCCGCCGGCCCACTGTTGTGGCCGTGACGCCGGACGCCGGCTGGCCGCCGGCCCACTGTTGTAGCGGTGACGCCGGACGTCGGCTGGCCGCCGGCCGACTGTTGTGGCCGTGACGCCGGACGTCGGCTGGCCCGGGCCCACTGTTGGGCCGTGACGCCGGACGCCGGCTGGCCGCCGGCCCACTGTTGTGGCCGTGACGCCGGACGTCGGCTGGCCGCCGGCCCACTGTTGGGCCGGACGCCGGACGCCGGCTGGCCGCCGGCCGACTGTTGTGGCCGTGACGCCGGACGTCGGCTGGCCGCCGGCCCACTGTTGTGGCCGTGACGCCGGACGTCGGCTGGCTGCCGGCCCACTGTTGGGCCGTACGCCGGACGTCGACTGGCCGCCGGCCCACTGTTGGGCCGTGACGCCGGACGTCGGCTGGCCGCCGGCCCACTGTTGGGCCGTGACGCCGGACGCCGGCTGGCCGCCGGCCGACTGTTGTGGCGGTGACGCCGACGCCGGCTGGCCGCCGGCCCACTGTTGTTGCCGTGACGCCGGACGCGGCTGGCCGCCGGCCGACTGTTGTTGCCGTGACGCCGACGTCGGCTGGCCGCCGGCCCACTGTTGTGGCCGTGACGCCGGACGCCGGCTGGCCGCCAGCCCACTGTTGTTGCCGTACGCCGGATCCGGCTGGCCGCCGGCCGACTGTTGTTGCTGTGACGCCGGACGCCGGCTGGCCGCCGGCCCACTGTTGGGCGGGACGCCGGACGCCGCTGGCCGCCGGCCCACTGTTGTGCCGGACGCCGGACGTCAGCGCCGCCGGCCCACTGTTTGGCCGGACGCCGGACGCGGCTGGCCGCCGGCCCACTGTTGGGCCGGACGCCGGACGCGGCTGGCCGCCGGCCCACTGTTTTGGCCGTACGCCGGACGTCGGCTGACCGCCGGCCCACTGTCGTGGCCGTGACGCCGGACGCGGCTGGCCGCCGGCCCACTGTTGGGCCGTGACGCCGGACGTCGGCTGGCCGCCGGCCCACTGTTGGGCCGTTACGCCGGACGCCGGCTGGCCGCCGGCCGACTGTTGTTGCCGTGACGCCGGACGCCGGCTGGCCGCCGGCCGACTGTTGTTGCCGTGACGCCGACGCCGGCTGGCCGCCGGCCGACTGTTGTTGCCGTGACGCCGGACGCCGGCTGGCCGCCGGCCCACTGTTGTGGCGGTGACGCCGGACGCCGGCTGGCCGCCGGCCCACTGTTGTTGCCGTGACGCCGGACGCCGGCTGGCCGCCGGCCGACTGTTGTTGCCGTGACGCCGGACGTCGGCTGGCCGCCGGCCCACTGTTGTGGCCGACGCCGGACGCCGGCTGGCCGCCAGCCCACTGTTGTGCCGTGACGCCGGACGCCGGCTGGCCGCCGGCCGACTGTTGTTGCTGTACGCCGGACGCCGGCTGGCCGCCGGCCCACTGTTGTGGCGGTACGCCGGACGCGGCTGGCCGCCGGCCCACTGTTGTTGCCGTGACGCCGGACGTCAGCTGGCCGCCGGCCCACTGTTGGGCCGTACGCCGGACGCCGGCTGGCCGCCGGCCCACTGTTGGGCCGTGACGCCGGACGTCGGCTGGCCGCCGGCCCACTGTTGTGGCCGTGACGCCGGACGTCGGCTGGCCGCCGGCCGACTGTTGTGGCCGTGACGCCGGACGTCGGCTGGCCGCCGGCTGACTGTTGTGGCCGTGACGCCGGACGTCGGCTGGCCGCCGGCCCACTGTTGTGGCCGTGACGCCGGACGTCGGCTGGCCGCCGGCCCACTGTTGTAGCGGTGACGCCGGACGTCGGCTGGCCGCCGGCCGACTGTTGTGGCCGTGACGCCGGACGTCGGCTGGCCGCCGGCCCACTGTTGTGGCCGTGACGCCGGACGTCGGCTGGCCGCCGGCCCACTGTTGTGGCCGTGACGCCGGACGTCGGCTGGCCGCCGGCCCACTGTTGTGGCCGTGACGCCGGACGGCGTGTCCAGCCGCCAGTGCGCCTCGCTGCAAATCCAGCCTGCTATCCGACCACCGCACGCGTGCCCCCCTCTATCTCCCCCACCCCCAGGCCATGACGTGGCGAGGGGATGATAACGTATTGGTCGCCAGGCTGTGACTCACGATAAGCCCAGCGTCGGCGGGGGGTGGCAACAGCGAGGTGGACGGCGCCGGACGGTGCGGCGAGTCCCTTCCGCCACGCCCGCTCCTGCTCTGGTCCACTGTGCGTCTCCGTCAAGCCGGCAAAAGAAACGGCTGTTGGAGATTCGAGGACGGATACTGGCGATCACACGGAACGCCAGCATCGCTGAAAATACACCACGCCCGTCTAGTCGAACAAGATTAAGTGCTTAAGGCTGCATTTAACCTTGTAACAGGCAGGACCCCATTCAATTCCAACCAATTGCCCTAAAAACGCGAACCACGCCGCGAAGAGCTGCCACAGTGCGTGTTGGATTTGTAAGAAGGGTCACGTGTGACACATTTGACACACACACACTCACACACACACACGCGTGACAGACGTGAAGGCGTATCCTCGGATGACGTACGGTTTGCCTTCGCCGTCGTGCTTGGCTGTCTTGGTCGCAAACTAGACGCACCCCGCGATGGCCCACGGTGAGCAGCGTCACTATGTCTAATACTATGCTTACTAATTAACGTAGCTACACATAGTGCCCAGTTAACTTCACAAAAGGGAAGCAAAGTTCTATTGTTCTGTACATCATATTGAAGTTGTAATGATTGAGACGAGGTACAATATTCATGCATTCACCGTGGTAGAAAGCCTCCTTTCTTTTGCAAATATCATATATGTAGTTCATATTTTCATCTTTATATTCCCACAACGTATCTCAGAAGATTACCAGCCAGTCGACTCAACGTTTGACACACACTGTCAGCGTGCCGCTACCCTGTGCAGTGTGCGATGCGCCCCTTAACCACAATAACTAACTAACTAGCTCAATCATCACTGCACCAATGTACGCCATTCCAGCCACCAGTGACTCACGTGCGAGGGGTCACACGCAGAGACCACCATCAGTAACAAAGCGGACAGTTGGCAGCACTCGTCCATTTGGCAGCGCCCGTCAGCTGCGATGTTTTCACATGCGAGGCGCTTGTGCGCCGTTCACGTTGGGGAAGTCCCATTACGCCCAGCACGCGACTGCAGCGAAAACAGACAACTTCATTTATCAATTCCACGCACCGGCATCTGGCCACGGTCGGCGAAAACGACCGCCTCACCGCCGTCCTGACGAGGACAATAATGCGACACTGTCTTGTAACGATGCCCCGCGACACTGTCCTGCGACACTGTCCTACGACACTGCCCTGCGACACTGTCCCTCGACACCTTGTCCCGCGACACTGTCCCTCGACACTGTCCCTCGACACTGTCCCGCGACACTGTCCCGCGACACTGTCCCTCGACACTGTCCCTCGACACTGTCCCGTGACACTGTCCCGCGACACTGTCCCGCGACACTGTCCCTCGACACTGTCCCTCGACACTGTCCCGCGACACTGTCCATCGACACACTGTCCCCGACACCGTCCCGCGACACTGTCCCGCGACACTGTCCCGCGACACTGTCCCTCGACACTGTCCCTCGACACTGTCCCGTGACACTGTCCCTCGACACTGTCCCTCGACACTGTCCCTCGACACTGTCCCTCGACACTGTCCCTCGACACTGTCCCTCGACACTGTCCTGTGACACTGTCCCTCGACACTGTCCTGTGACACTGTCCCTCGACACTGTCCTGTGACACTGTCCCGCGATACTGTCCCTCGACACTGTCCCTCGACACTGTCCTGTGACACTGTCCCGCGACACTGTCCCTCGACACTGTCCCTCGACACTGTCCCTCGACACTGTCCCTCGACACTGTCCCGTGACACTGTCCCTCGACACTGTCCTGTGACACTGTCCCTCGACACTGTCCCTCGACACTGTCCTCGACACTCTCCTCGACACTGTCCCTCGACACTGTCCTGTGACACTGTCCCTCGACACTGTCCCTCGACACTGTCCCCGACACTGTCCCTCGACACTGTCCCTCGACACTGTCCCTCGACACTGTCCTCGACACTGTCCCTCGACACTGTCCCTCGACACTGTCCCTCGACACTGTCCCTCGACACTGTCCCTCGACACTGTCCCTCGACACTGTCCCTCGACACTGTCCTGTGACACTGTCCCGCGACACTGTCCCTCGACACTGTCCCTCGACACTGTCCTGTGACACTGTCCCTCGACACTGTCCCTCGACACTGTCCCTCGACACTGTCCCTCGACACTGTCCCTCGACACTGTCCCTCGACACTGTCCCTCGACACTGTCCCTCGACACTGTCCCTCGACACTGTCCTGTGACACTGTCCCTCGACACTGTCCCTCGACACTGTCCTGTGACACTGTCCTCGACACTGTCCCTCGACACTGTCCTGTGACACTGTCCCTCGACACTGTCCTGCGACACTGTCCCTCGACACTGTCCCTCGACACTGTCCCTCGACACTGTCCTGTGACACTGTCCCTCGACACTGTCCCTCGGCACTGTCCTGTGACACTGTCCCGCGACACTGTCCCGCGACACTGTCCCTCGACACTGTCCTGTGACACTGTCCCGCGACACTGTCCCTCGACACTGTCCCTCGACACTGTCCCTCGACACTGTCCCTCGACACTGTCCCTCGACACTGTCCCTCGACACTGTCCCTCGACACTGTCCCTCGACACTGTCCTGTGACACTGTCCCTCGACACTGTCCCTCGACACTGTCCTGTGACACTGTCCCTCGACACTGTCCCTCGACACTGTCCTGTGACACTGTCCCTCGACACTGTCCCGCGACACTGTCCCTCGACACTGTCCCTCGACACTGTCCCTCGACACTGTCCCTCGACACTGTCCCTCGACACTGTCCCTCGACACTGTCCCTCGACACTGTCCTCGACACTGTCCCTCGACACTGTCCCTCGACACTGTCCCTCGACACTGTCCCTCGACACTGTCCTCGACACTGTCCTCGACACTGTCCTCGACACTGTCCCTCGACACTGTCCCTCGACACTGTCCCTCGACACTGTCCCGCGACACTGTCCCTCGACACTGTCCCTCGACACTGTCCCGCGACACTGTCCCGCGACACTGTCCCGCGACACTGTCCCTCGACACTGTCCTCGACACTGTCCCTGGACACTGTCCCTCGACACTGTCCCTCGACACTGTCCCGGACACTGTCCCTCGACACTGTCCTCGACACTGTCCCGCGACACTGTCCCTCGACACTGTCCCTCGACACTGTCCTCGACACTGTCCCTCGACACTGTCCTCGACACTGTCCCGCGACACTGTCCCTCGACACTGTCCTCGACACTGTCCCGTCGACACTGTCCCTCGACACTGTCCTGTGACACTGTCCCCGACACTGTCCCTCAACACTGTCCCTCGACACTGTCCCTCGTCACCGTCCCTCGACACTGTCCCTCGACACTGTCCCTCGACACTGTCCCGCGACACTGTCCCGCGACACTGTCCCTCGACACTGTCCCTCGACACTGTCCCTCGACACTGTCCCTCGACACTGTCCCTCGACACTGTCCCTCGACACTGTCCCGCGACACTGTCCCTCGACACTGTCCCTCGACACTGTCCCTCGACACTGTCCCTCGACACTGTCCCTCGACACTGTCCCTCGACACTGTCCCTCGACACTGTCCCTCGACACTGTCCCTCGACACTGTCCCTCGACACTGTCCCTCGACACTGTCCCTCGACACTGTCCCGCGACACTGTCCCTCGACACTGTCCCTCGACACTGTCCCTCGACACTGTCCCGCGACACTGTCCCTCGACACTGTCCCTCGACACTGTCCCTCGACACTGTCCTGTGACACTGTCCCGCGACACTGTCCCTCGACACTGTCCCTCGACACTGTCCTGTGACACTGTCCCGCGACACTGTCCCGCGACACTGTCCCGCGACACTGTCCCGCGACACTGTCCCGCGACACTGTCCTGTGACACTGTCCTACGACACTGCCCTGCGACACTGTCCCTCGACACTGTCCCTCGACACTGTCCCTCGACACTGTCCTCGACACTGTCCCGCGACACTGTCCCTCGACACTGTCCCTCGACACTGTCCCTCGACACTGTCCCTCGACACTGTCCCTCGACACTGTCCCTCGACACTGTCCCTCGACACTGTCCCGTGACACTGTCCCTCGACACTGTCCCGCGACACTGTCCCGCGACACTGTCCCTGGACACTGTTCCTCGACACTGTCCCTCGACACTGTCCCTCGACACTGTCCCTCGACACTGTCCCTCGACACTGTCCTGTGACACTGTCCCTCGACACTGTCCCTCGACACTGTCCCGTGACACTGTCCCTCGACACTGTCCCTCGACACTGTCCCTCGACACTGTCCCTCGACACTGTCCCTCGACACTGTCCTGTGACACTGTCCTACGGTACTGCCCTGCGACACTGTCCCTCGACACCGTCCCTCGACACTGTCCCTCGACACTGTCCCTCGACACTGTCCCGTGACACTGTCCCTCGACACTGTCCCTCGACACTGTCCCTCGACACTGTCCCTCGACACTGTCCCTCGACACTGTCCCTCGACACTGTCCTGTGACACTGTCCTACGGTACTGCCCTGCGACACTGTCCCTCGACACCGTCCCTCGACACTGTCCCTCGACACTGTCCCTCGACACTGTCCCGCGACACTGTCCCGCAATAATATCAATGGTGTTTCTCATAGCCTTATGATGGCAAGTGCTGTTCTAGTTGTGGAGCAGGAAGAGAAAGGATATGGTGGACATTACTGTTGTTTTATTTCTTTTTCAGCTGACCATTTCGCCATTTGGCTTACAGTGTCAGCTCAGAGAAGTACCGCACAACTTATGTCTCGTGAACTGCATTGAAAAAAGAAAACATTGCTAAATATTCTGATAAATATATATGATCTGGCAGTTGGCCTGAGAAAGGCGTGAGCCGGAACTTTGTCCCCAAAAATATGCTGCCATTTTCTCGATTCTAAAAATATGTCATTCGATCCTATTTAGGATAACGTACATGCCGAATGTAAACACTCATCCATACACAAGCATGCGCCTATGCGCACACATACTCGCACATGCAAACAAACGCCGAATATATATATATATATATATACATACGAGCATCTACACACACGCACACACACATAAATTTTGTGCCAAGGGATCACAGAGCTCACTTCCCCGACATTAGCAATTGATACCATGTATAGAAGGAAGTCATTAATTAAAACAGTAGCGTCGCTCCCTCATCACGCGTGTTCTGGAAGCCGGGAAGACATTGTTTCTGACACACCACGCGCCGCCCGCCGACCATGTGACCGCTGTGCCGTTGGGTGTGCAGCATGGGGTCATCTGACGGTGTTCTGGGATCTCGTACTGACCGGCTGACCCCTGTTTTGCAGTCCGTCCTCTGGGTGTGGAGATACTGGGGTCGTCGCGCACGTCCATGCTGGTGGGCAGGTCGTACGAGGTGGTGTGTCGGGCGTACGGCTCGCGGCCCGCGGCCAATGTCTCCTGGTGGATCGAGCAGCGGCACCTCGGAGGCAGCATATCTACGGTAATTGCTCATGGCCGCTTCATCATCGCCGGACTGGTGACCTGACCAGTGAGCTCAGAATTGTTCGTGTTCAGCGTACGGAAGTGCATCCGTGAGAATCGCATCACATTTCCACATTGCTACTTCAAATGCTATCCGATTTTTACATGCGTTTCCACTAACCTTCTCAGGCAAAATGCAATATGTATATTGTGGGACCAATATACATGTTGCTTCGTGCTCGTTTCACATTGCGTTTGCTAGGTACTTGCTCCATGACTGAACGATTTTAGCAAATCCGGATGGTTTAGTTTGAATGTTTAACTTACTTGTGCAATTTCAGCCGTTGTTGTTAAGTAGCTTCGCTTCCTGGAAGCCATGATTTACGCTTCCGACTCGTCTTCTCGCCAAGCGGCATATTTTCCACACCAATGATTGCTACCTCAGTCAGAGTGTGTAGCTCATTTTCCACCAATCTTGTCTCATTAAAACTTTGCCGACCTTTGATGCTGTTGGCGGTGTTTTATCAAGGGACGAGGCGTGGTGTTTTGGTCATCCACCTTTGATATTGCGCTTTGTCCCGGCAAGTAGGCGGTTGATGCTGTCATCACAAAAACTACATTGATATACGTGTTATGGTGCGTATACCTGCACAGATATTTCACAGTCAGAAGGCTGAATTGATAATATCAGTCAGGATGTTCTTCTTGCATTCCTCTGTCTAGGCAAACACATTTAGACAAAGCGGAAAGCAGTATATCATATGGTGGGTTTTGATGCGAGGCAAAGCCACCACGTATGGGAACATAAAAATTCGCATTCGCTATTCGCTACACTTGTTTTGAAGAACAGAACCAAGAAAGACACGCATTGTCTTGTTATTGTAAACATTAAATGTTTCTTTAGCGGCAGTACGAGGACGAACGAATTGGCCGTAACACATATTGGTCATAATTCAACAGCATATGGCGCAGTTTGCCGCTGGGTAGCTACACCGCCACGCCGAAATTCATCCCGTCTTGCAGTACGCCAGACCAGCGAACAGGCCATTCCCGCTACTGTTTTCCGCCAGCACTGCGCTTATCTACTCCAAGCTACGCACTGTTACGGCTGCTCGCGGGCATTTTTCAGCATATAGTGTGATAGCGTCGACATGCTCTTTAACTGAATTCGTTTGTCACCGGTCGGCGAATGGAATGCGCACAATCTGGCAGCGCGTCGTTCCGCCGACAGCGACTCGCCGCCGACAGGCATCGTTTATTCGGCCTATCGGCCGCCGCAGTTGAATGCAGCAGCTGATTTGGCAGCCGATCTGGCAGCTCTCGGCGGTCGAGTCGCACGCGGACGGCCGGCGTTTCCGGTCGGGCCGAGCTCGGTGCAGCCCACAACAAGCCAGGTCACTCGGCGTGAATGCCACGGATGGCTAGTCGTGGCTGCGTGACTGGTGCTGGCATGAGCGTTTCCGTCATCTCGGATTTTCTTTTCACCACTCATCGTCGAAAGCTGTGTTCAGACTAATGCTGGTGCTGGTTTCTGGTGGCTATTTTTCCGCGAGTTTCTCATTCTCATTGGTGGTTTTCTTACGGTGAGCTGAGTTGAGATTTTCGTTCTTGAAATAGGCTTTCACGCGGTTGACGGTCATGTTATTCTGTTACCGGTGTATAAGACGCTATGCATTGTGTGCGCCAAGTGACAATGATTGGACTTTCTATTGGCCGCGGGGCGCCGCCATTGGCGCCCGATTCCTTGCGACGCGACCTGGTCGAAATCTAGTGACTGTCAGAGGCCACCGACCACGGAGTCGGTCACCAACGAACACCATATCCGTGTTAAGTATATCAATGGATCAAAGCCTCTTTTTAATACTATTATGTAGCAAAATTTGATTGTTAATGGTGGGAGGGGGTTGATTATTCGGCCCATCGTGATATCTCGATAGCCAAGGGTTCAATAAAAAGAAGTTAAAAAACTTGTATATTTAGGTACATTTTTTTGTTTTAAAAAACCTCCAAATTTCGAAACCGGAGGATGTGGGAGAAAAACGAGGGGAATAATGCCGCTTTTTCATTCGGTATGACTAATCTCACATTCAGGTCCAATTACTGCCAACGACTACAAATTAATACTGCTTTCAATTGTGGGATAATGAATTGCAGGTATCCGAGGCTGACTGTAAGACTCATGTTATTAACTATCAGGAAGACTAATGCTGGTTTCATGCTGTTAACATAGTACATACTTCCGTCCAGCATATGTCAAAATCAACAGTATATTATGTAACCCATAGCGCTTGTTCAGCTTTCGTTTCCATCGAAATAGAATAGAAACAACACCTGAAGAAACCCATGGTTTAAATATACTGCTGATGTGTGCATATTTCAAACTAAGGTTCTATTTTAACAGCACGAGACTATGGCTAGCTTTCCTTATTGTGGGCAAGTGAAGGTCATCTTCAAACATCATAGGCACATCCAGGAAAATCCAAATTGGGGAAGACACCGTTTGCCAGGAAGTAATCGTATTGTAGTCAACCCACAATTTCGTCATAATCAAGGAGTATTTTAGTGATATTATACCGAATGTTTCTCAACAAATGAAACATTCATATAGGAGGTGAGGCCAGATAGGCATAAATAATGGTAACCCGTGAAAATACATTATATAATCTTACTCCTGTCGGCGATTTTAGCGGTTCTAGCGACTTTTAACATGTCGCATTGTCAGTGCGTCCTTTGGGACAGAAAGGGTAGTAAAACGTAACTATCTTCCATAGTTACCAAGGATTATTGCATGACAAAGAACGCATGCCCCTACGCTTAGTACACCTACGCCTATGCTAAGTACTTCTACCTTGCTGCAGTGATGATGCCAAGGAAAAAATATTTCCGAAAGGCGAATCGCTTCAGCACAAATTTGAAAAGCGTCTGAAAGGCCGTGTTATTTGGCTACCCTTCATCCGCCTCTGCCCATAACAACTTGTGTATAAATCAGTGCACAAAACATGCGCAAAACCGCATGCGTTCTGAAACCTCAAAGGCAGATAGGATCGCATGCTATCTAATTCCTATCACCCATGCTCCTTACGGAACAGGTCCAAAGCTGACTTTGATCCGCCTATGCCGGAAATTATTATCTTCCGTAACTACATAAATTCTCAGGAAATCAACAATGATGTGATGATGCGCTAGGAGCTCACTTTACTATCATTTTGACAACCACAATAATCCCCCCTATTTCCTTGCACTGGAACCGTCTACGCTATTTATGCGCATATTTAGTAACGCAAAATGTGCAAAATATTTGTGTTCTGCATCAAGTCTGGGTTACAAACTAGTACTTATGAATGTAACGTGTAAATACCTAACTGGCGTTGAAAACTCATCAAATTGTAAAAATTGACCTCGCATGGCTTCCATAGTCTCCGTCAGGTGCCGCCTATGATAACCCCAAAAAGAAACGTATGTTGGCCATAATACCTCCATAAAAAATGTCATGAGAAGTTACTAAGATTCAGAACTTTTTCGCAACGTGATAACAAGCAAGAACCAAAAAAAACCTGAAGGAGAATTCAGAAGCGGCCGTTAAATGATGGGGTTAAAGAGTTAAATGATGGGGTTAAAGAGTTAAATGATGGGGTTAAAGAGTTGTGTTTGGGAGGTGTGGCGAGCTACAATTGGCGTAGTGCCGGAGTTAGCCAAACTCCAGCTCACTAGCAATGCTAACCTAACGGGAAGTGTTCAATGACTGCACGGCATCGGCAATGGCTTAGTGCCGGAGTTAGCCAAACTCCGGCTCACTAGCAATGCTAACCTAACGGGAAGTGTTCAATGACTGCACGGCATCGGCAATGACTGGCGGTCACAGTCATTTCCTCACCCTCCTGCCAATTACTTCTTCACCTCACTGATTGCTTCACGGGGGCGAATGCACGGGAGCGGAACTGGCAGCATGTTCCCGTTCCCATGGAAAGGTCGCACCCCTCTGACCTGAGAAAGCGCCCCTTCAAGAATACTCGAGTGGGTCCCCACCCACGCTAAACGGAATTTTCAGCAAAAACAGGGAGGTTGCCTTTTCAGAAGAAAAGGCCCCTTTGAGACGACAAGGTTGCATCTCCTTGGTTTAGTAGATGTGCCACTGCCCATGAACATTCCTGGATCCGCCTCTGTTTCCTCACCCTACCCTGGTTACGTTACTGTAACAAGCTTATAAGCTTGGCAGCTTGGTGTTTTATGCTGGCTGTTATACCACCATTCATTGTGCTGTGCAGCGCAAGTTCTGTAAATGCATTTTTTCAACTATTCATCACATCATCTATTCTCCATGCTATTTCATGTGCACCATGTATCAAACCGATTCCTATCCGTCCAGAAATATAATCCAGATCCAAGTCAGTTGAGCCCATTTTGCAGGTCAATCGATTTAGCTCCATATGGCAATGATAAGACTCTCAAGTTGGAGGGTAGCTATTCCCATTGCCTTCGTCGCCCAATGTTCATACTATCATGATTATAACTGCATGGAATCGAGGGCAGCATCATTAGTGTCATCAGTACCATCATCAGTGTCATCATCTGTGTCACCATCAGTGTCATCGTTGTTTTCCGTGGCAGGAGTCCGGCCAAGGCAACATCACCACCAGCACGCTGTCCTTCACGCCTCGTGCCGCCGACAACGGCAAGAACCTCACGTGCCGGGCCGAGAACAACTTCGTCGTCGGCGGTACCACCGAGGACGTGAGGCCGCTCAACGTGCGATGTGAGTGTTGAAGGTAGTAGCCAACCCTACGTGTATATTTGGTACGCAGGTACGGTAGTATGTATGTACCACCGAGAACGTGAGGCCGCTCAACGTGCGATGTGAGAGCACCGCTAAGTAGATGCATTGCTAAAGTTGTTGAACTGTTTCCATATTTCAATGGGTGCTTGCACGCTCACTATGGTTCACTGTGGTTCGTTTCGAATCTGTCGCTTTGTGCAATAATGACCTTATCAAGGTGAAGGGCGGCTGCACAAGTGAATGCATGGCTTGACATTGAGCCTACACACCATTATCCTGGGCACAAAAGGACTAAAGGGGTTACCCACCTGCATAGGTCTTAAATAAATCATCAAGGCACTTATCCAGGGAGAACGACAATTCCTTGATCAAGGGTATGTAGCATGGGTGCACGACGCTCATGTCACCCACCATGGCGACGGCCATGTCACCGACCATGGCTACGGCCATATCACCCACCATGGCGACGGCCATGTCACCCACCATGGCGACGCTCATGCCACCTACCATGGTGACGACCATGTCAGTCGCTATGACAACTCTCATGCATGCAATTGCCGCACGCATCATCGAATCCAATCCGCCGCCTGTTTCCCCCACGAATCCACACCCTTCTGTGTCCGCCGAGTCGCCCGGTGTTATTCACCGGGTCAGCCGGGGCCATTCGAGTATCGGTACCCAGTGGTGTTCCGGCGCGCCATTTTAACGTACGTTGCTGCAGCGCGCGCCGTCACGGTGGTTTCTCCCGCGCCTCAGCTGGCCGCACCACGAGACCTCGTCCGACCGATGGGCGTCTGCAGTCGTCGGCCCGGGCCGGCCGCGGCCGATGCAATCGTTTGTATTCGTGACGCCGGTTAATGGCGCGCCATCCATCTCCATCGTGTTGTTCATATCATCTCGGCGTCAGACCGGGCCGGGCCGATTTGGCGGAGCGGCCCCCGACCGGCCGCCGCCGACGCCGTCTCGCCGCCGTCCGGCCGGCGTTCGGCCCGTGCGTTTGGCCGGCAGTGTGTGGCGGGCTGGCACGAGGGCCCGCCGTGCCGACGGGGCCGACGGGGCCGACGGGGCCGACCGCTCGTCCGTCGGCCCCGTCGGCGTTCGAAGACACGCCGACAGTGCCTGCCGCCGGCGGGCTTTGTCCGCGCGCTCCCGACGCCGCGCGCCGGCTCGCTGTGCTGCCGGGCGGCTGATGTATGCATTCGGATGCTGTGCGGCTTCCTCGGGCTTGCCTGTCGGCTTTGATGCTCGCCTGGATGGAGATGAGCGCCACTGAGGCGTCCGTCTCTTTACGTGACGAAGACGTGATAGAACTGATATTTACTGATTATATATATATATATATATATATATATATATATATATATATATATATATATATATATATCTGTGGTGTGTGTGTGTGTGTGTGTGTGTGTGTGTGTGTGTGTGTGTGTGTATGTGTGCATGTATGTATGGATTTGTACTGGTTGCGTTGGATTGGCAAATTGTGAGAACACAGATCAATCGGAACATAATTGTAATGTCAACTTTACTGTAATAATAGCATAATGCAACACAAATAAATTTTACAAGTCTACCACTAACAACAGGTGCAAGGAGAAGGGGTGTAGGAAGATGGTGGAATCCGCGTGTATTGCCACACGTCAGAATATCAATGATGTTTCGGGTAGTTTCAGGATTGCAAGTGCTGTAGCGGAACTAATTGCCGAATATGCTGAAAAAGGATAGGTTGAACGTCACTGTCGTACTTATTTGGATATGGGTTCGTTTTGAATTGACTATTTCACCATTTGTGTATTTAGTGTCATTGCGTGGAAGCACTGTATAATTTTCGTTTGATACAACGAAGAATGGCTCTTAGATGCTCCTGGGTTTTAGACATTACGTGTAAAGAAAATATACGACCTTCAATATACCAGGAGGTGCTCAGTTGATATCAAAAGTAACGATAAAGGTTATATAAATATTTTTTTTACAATTTTAAATATATCCTTTATCGTTACTTTTGATATCAACTCAGCACCTCCTGGTATATTGAAGGTCGTATATTTTCTTTACACGTATTATAATTTTCGTCTCGTGACCTGCTTTGAGAAAACGACAAGTGTTAAATATTCGCACGCAAGTACATCATCTGGGAGATAGCTTGGCAAAGGCGTGTACCGAAACGTTGGCAAGCAAATTCTGCTCAAATTGCTCGGTGTTCTCACAATGTATACATATATACATATATATATATATATATATATATATATATATATTTATATATATATATATATATATATATATATATATATATATATATATATATATATATATATATATATATATATATATATATATATATCTATATATATATATATATATATATATATATATATATGTATATATTATATATATATATATATATATATATATATGTATGCATATATTGTTACAATCCTTTTTGCTATAATCAGTCCTTGCCGATGAAAACTCAGTTTGGTCCTCTTCTGCTCTTGTATTGGTAATTGACCGACGGAAATGATCAGGAATCCAATTGTAGATGGAACGCCTTACTCTAATTGTGAATCAACGTAGCGCCCCGACTCCACTGACGCACAGCGAACGGGCCCACAACTGCAGTCTACACCGCCATCCCACCCGGACAGAATCCACCCGGACAGCTCCCGGTCGTCACTGTTGGTCCACCCGCAATGCTCTGATCCCACCGGCGCACGACGAATGGTCCAACAACAGGCAGGTCTCAACCATAGCGTCGATCCCACCGACGCCGTACATTAAGGCAGACCCACCCTACAGCGCACGACCCCACCGATACGCTGCGAATCGGGGACTGTCCCAGAAAGCTCACCTGTCCCGGAGAAGTGTCGGGCATAACTGATCGCTTGCTACTACGCACCGCCGACATGACCTCGGGTGGCAACTATCCGTCAATGAAAGTACAGCAATGTCGTGACTCATCAGCACGTTCGCTATTGACGGAGGAAGTGTGTCACAATATACACAATTTTTCCAAGTAGCATGTGAAACTAGTTTATTGTTTGGCGCAGTTTCACTTCTCGCAGGTACCGGAAGGCTTCTGTTTATATTTCCACATCGCCGCCACTAATATTTGAAGACAGAGGTGCCTCCGTGCACCTTAAAGTTAAGGGAAGCCACATCTCTGCCATTTGCAATCTTCTGCTACCTGAAACCCTGCAATGCCCCTGCGAACAAGCAGAACACCATAAGCTAAGCAGGCATAGCCTGCATCACCTGGCTGAATTCCGACGAAAGTGGATGTTAGCAACGTAACCAAAACTGGGCGGGTGGTTAGCTGGAAAGACTGTCGTTTAACTGGTGGCATATTTCAGAGGAATATCGTGGCATGCATTGGCAGCTAGTTAAAATGAGCACGACTGGACAATTTATCTGGCGAATTGCTGCGGTGCTGCTTGGTTGGTTAATTGTGTCCGACCCATGGAGCACAATGCGAGCTAGCTAATGGTTGCATCGGGTGCAATGAATATGTCTACCCCGAATCCAGAAATTGATGTAGGAATGGCTGAGGCATGTTGCCATGAGCTCCACTAGAATTTCAAATCAGACGAAAGGAGTACTGAATTGATGGTTGCCCAGGATGCGCGTGCAAGTTATCTTCACAATGGAAATATATCCGGAGAAGTGGAACGAACCTGGAGGCCTTGCTGTCTTCCCAGCTTCGCAGGCGATTTTGAACTTAATCATCTTTATCTAATAACCGAAGCTCCACAAAAAAGTTCTGATATTTTATCCAAAAGGACTAGCCCACTTTCTGTCCATGCCTTGACAAGTGTAACAGTTATGTTTACTAAGGACATCAGATGATATGCAATGTCGGCGTGACCAGATTCAAATGATGGTCGCTAATGATTAATGGTCGCTAATGATTGAATACGGCTCGAAATGCAAATAACAAACGGACAAACCAGAAGCAGATTGCTTCAGCATAGTGTCAGGATAATGATCGACGATGACTAATGCCTTGTCCTCCAATTGAGGGAAGGGTGAGGCTAGTGAAATAATTGGTTGCAATAATGATATCCCTTCATGGAATAATGGCAGCAATAAAGATATGCGGCGGAAGATGAGAGGATGTCCATTTTTATCGACAACAGAGTAGTGCAGGCTTGGGGACGTCGGGGGAGGTCAGGCTACCGCACCTAAACCTGTATTGCCGTCTTGTCAGACCAAAAATACACATAATTCCATCTTCCACGGCATATCCTTATTGCTACCATTATTACATGAAGGGAAGTCATATGTAGGTGTCGACGAGTAATTTGCATTGCATTAGCATCAATAATGCTCTTCCTTCCAAGATCAGCATTATCCAAGGGATTTATTTCATAGCATCAAGCAGGGACATTCAGATGCCTGTAATGGGCGAAAGATGATCCTGTAGTCTGCGCACGCTGAAGCACCTCATCACCAACCTCATCACCAGCCGCCTGGAGTGGGTGCCAAATGATCCTCTAGTCTTCGCGCGCTAAAGCACCCCATCACCAAGCTCATTACCAGACGCCTGAGCAGCCCAACACCAGAATGTTTCGCCAATAAATGGTATTTTCTAAATGCAGGGTTGGTACTGCAGTTTCTTGGTAACGCCGGCGAGAGATAGGCAGCTTACTGCTCCTTGAAGAGCGGTCGGCAGTTTCACCGCTGTCTTGCGGCACGAGTCACGACTCGTACAGCTCCACCCCTCCCCACAATAATGCACGTGTCAGGCAGCTTCACTGCTGTTCTGCAGTACCCTCGTACTCAAAGACCGTCGTAGCTCTCCAGTGTCCCGCTGCACCCCCGGGCAGCTTCAGCGCTGCCCGAGCATCAGTCAGGACCACCATATCTTTTCACCCACATCTCCAGCAGAGGTCGGACAGCTGCAGCGTTAACCAAGCACGAGCCAGGACCACCATGTCTCCTCACCCACATCTCCAGCAGAGGTCAGACAGCTGCAGCGTTAACCAAGCACGAGCCAGGACCACCATGTCTCCTCACCCACATCTCCAGCAGAGGTCGGACAGCTGCAGCGTTAGCCAAGCGCGAGCCAGGACCCTCATGGCTCCTCTCTCACATCTCCAACAGGTGTCAGGCAGTTTCAGCGCTGTCCAGGCGCGAGCCAGAACTCTCATGGCTCCTCACCCACTTGTCCAGCCCGGTCGGGCAGCTTCAGCGCTGTCCGGGAGTCAGGCTGGAGCTGGAGATACTGATGGCTCTCCAGCTGGGTGAGGCAATTGGCGGTTTCCCTGGCTGGAGCCTGCAGTTGTGGCACCATGACTGAGTGACGTGACAGTAATCACGGCAGATTACGTGACGTACGCCATGAATGTGTTTCAGTTGCGCCGACAGTTTCGCTGCAACTGGGGCCGGCTATCGATCCGGATGATATCCGGGAAGGAGGTGACATCTACTTCGAGTGCAGCATCCGAGCAAACCCGACTATTTACAGCGTTGTCTGGGAGCACAATGTGAGTGATGCAATCTGTAACATTATAGTTACGATCGAACAGGCTAGGGCTTGCTGCAATTTACAAACATAATGATCATCGACATCGAGTGAGACATATAGAAAGCCTAGAAAGGAGGCTGACAAGCGCGAAAGAACTGCCGTGTTCATCCAGCAGTCTTTATCTGAAAACCTGCTCTCGCTATATATATATATATATATATATATATATATATATATATATATATATATATATATATAAAAATATATATATATATATATATATATATATATATATATATATATATATATATATATATATATATATATATTTATGACTTTTTTCGCGACAGTCAGCTTTCTCTCTAGGCTTTTCATATGTCTCACTCAGTGTTGATGATCGCTATGTTCGCAAATCAAGCTTCCAAGGGACACCATTAATATCATACAAATTCGTTCGTTCATATATTATACAGTACACGGTTCGGCTGTCGCAAGCCATCTTCAGGTCGGGCTTAAGTTTATAAGTGCAATTATGATCACCAGTTGGCTTAAGTTAAGCGTACGGCAAGTATAGAGGGACCTTTAAGTGAAAACATTACTGATGCACAAATAGGCACGTTAAGAAGCGGATCCTGCCCACCAATATTGGTGTGCACCACTATGATGCATCGTAGAGCGCCAACGCGCTCATCATTTTGTTTTGTACGCTGTACTCTAGAATCCACGAATAATGAATTTACGTACTATATTGATGTTGTTTCGTGGAATCTGGCTTACGAACACAGCGATCATGGACATCAAGAGAGACATCGAAATCGAAATATGTACATAAATCTGAAGATGTCAGCATATTCGGCATCATCAGCTTCTATTGGTTTTTCCTTGCATTCGGGTATTGCGCTTATCATCTTCACTCAGGGAAGATGTTAAGTCATCAATAATTGTAATTTCTTCCATAGCATCTCATCCCAGCAATGTTTCGTGAACATCTCATGGCATCAGGCTAACAGTTGGAACGATAACGAATCACGCATAAGGGGTGTTTCCAAATATTGCCATCATGCCGGTCTTATAATGGCTTCTTCATTAGGCCACACTACGGTTAGGTTCCGAAGGTTCCTGCAGTGTTAGTTCTGTTGCTCCGGAATTCAGATGGCATATCAGTCGTCGTGATAAGCTGGTGGTAGTATGACCAATGTAGTTTGCATTCTCTTGAGGTTTGGAATCTTCTTATGTGCGTGAATATTTGTATGCTGCATTGGTCGTTTTAGCGCGACTTGCTTCGGTTTGTTTTGCATCATCAGGTGTGTCGTTCTCGTACTCTTGGGATATATCATGAGCTGATTTCTTCTTGTGCGTTGTTTTTCGGAGAAACGCTACAGCTAATTATATCTTTCTAACCTTTTCCGTCGTTGTTGTAAGCGCGGTCATTTGATTTGTGTAGAAAACTTTAATAGTGAACTGTTCATCATCGGCATTTGCTACTCCCTTCCCTTGAATCATTATGGTTAGGGACTAGTCTATTTTCTGGTCAATTTGCTTCCTTGAGCGCTTGTTTTAGTGAGTATCTGTTTACGGTGCCAGATTTCTTAATACCAGGATTGCCAAGACGTACACGTTTTTATGATTCGTCGCAGGGAAGTACGGACATTTCCCGTTTTGTAGCACTTAGGACACTCACTATTCGCATGCAGGCACCTCCCACCATTTGTAGCTTTCTCATGGATGGATATTTCGTGTTTTCCTTTTGAAACCTGTAGTAGATCGTTTAAAAGTGCTAGCTTACCCTTAGCACCGATTGCATATGTCAATCTTAAATCTGGAGTCTGAGTCAAATCGTGCTGTAATGCTTTCACGGAATCCTCGTCTTTTACTTCTTCAAAAATGTCGTAGGCATCAAAAAGAAACCACTGGTATGGCTATGGGTTCAACATTGGATGTCACGCTTGCCAATGCATACATGTATTGTGTTCAAAGCTGTTTCCACTCCTGGGGGAGGAGTGGAAAGAAGTCGTAAAATGACTGAAAATGACGGAAAGTCGTAAACGCAATCTTTACAAAGTTACTTTTACGACATTTTTGTAGAAGTAAAGGACGAGGATTCCGTGAAACCATTACAGCATGACTTAACTCGGAATCCAGTCCCATGATTCCGAACGAATGAATGAACGAATGTAACGAATGCAATCGTTGTTCAGTGTAAACTGCCATTCTAGGACGTTTTGCTGTAGGTGTGAGAAGGAAAACACGAAATTTCCATCCACAGAAAAGCTACAAATAGTGGGCATGATCTGACTCCCACTTCCGTTCTAAGATTCTCATATGCAATCGGTGTCACAAAGTCACAAAGTGTTAAAAGTAAACTAGCATTTTTAGACGGTCTACTACAGGTTTCAGAAAGAAAACCCCAAAATATCCTACCATGGGGAAGCTATAAATGATGGGACGTGCCTGCATGCGAATAGCGAGTGTCCTACGCGCTACAAAACGGGAGTTATCCGTACTTACCTTCGACGAACCATGAAAACGTGTACGGCTTGGCAATCTTCGCATCAAGAACTCCAGCACCTTAAACCGATGATCACAAACAACAAGTACTCAAGCCAGCACATTCACCAGGAGATAGAACGGTCCCTGAGCATGACGATTGAAGGGAAGCAATTAAAGAAAACCGATGACAAACAGTTGATCGTTAAACTTTTCCACAATAATATAATGAACCCAGCTGACAAGAAGGAGAAAAAGTGTTGAAGGGTATAATTAGCCGTAACGTCCCAACGAAAAAAAATAACGCAGAAGAAGAAATGAAGCTCATCATGCCTATAAGAGTAAGAGAACAACTCACCTGATGAACCAACACAAATAGAAGCAAGCCGCACAAAAAAATGAGCAATCTAGTTTACAAATAGTCATGCCTATATGAAGATATTGCAACCTTATTTCGCTTTTTAAAGGCTGAAGCCAATAGCTCATTCAGCCGAATGCCTTGGAGCGACGGAGGGGGGGGGGGGCAGTCTGAAGGGGTGACGGAGTGCTTGGGTGGAAACAAAAGTTGCACTCAATCTCGAAGACATATCGTCTGCAAGTACATCAATCGGATTTGTGCGAGAATAAGACCACGTTGATTCCAGCTGTCAAACTGGTCTTTTTCAGCCATTGAGTTCGCTCTCAAATGAGATATCACCATACATTGGTATATGTGTGCATCAGAACTGATGTTCGTGAGCTGGCGCGAAGGGTAAAAGTCATGAGCGTTCGCAGTACAGCAATGCTGCTGGCCAGCAGGGCACGTCTGTCGAGAGATACTGTGCCGTATTACAGGACCTGTCGGGAGATACTGTGCCGCATGGCATATCTGTCGACAGATACTGTGCCGTTTTACACACTGTCGGGAGATACTGTGCCGCATGACATGCCTGTCGTAAGATACTGTGCCGTACTGCAGGGCCTGTCGGGAGATACTGTGCCGCATTGTAATCCGTCCAGACATACTGTGCCGTATTGCAAGGCCTGCCGGGAGATACTGTGCCGCATTGCAGTCTGTCGAGAGATACTGTGCCGTTTTACAGAGCCTGTTGGGCGACGCTGTGCCGCCTCATGGAGTCTGACAGGCGACACTGTGCCTACCTACAGAGTCGGTCCGGAGATACTGTGCCTGACTGTATCAATTACAAGCGTGCTCATTGCTCAGCCGTGAAAATTGAAGCATGCAGTGCCTTCAAATTCAAATCTTGGTGGCTCTTCACCACTCGACCCAACAATTTTTCATCTGATGAGCCGAACATTGGTAGAAGACGTTTTGTATGTTATGATTTAAAAATAAACTTCTGTTCCGCTTGACCCTCTAACTTGAGCATTCGACCTGTTGCTGGTCTTTTAAAGATGAAAAAGCTGGGATTGAATCACCGTGGGTAATGCAGGGCAAAATAATGTGGACAACTCCTGATTCCTGCAATGTTTTATCAGGTCATATATTAATTAGGCGTGCTATTGTATGCGGCTATTTTGATTTCAATGGCATATATATACATACACACACACACACACACACACACACATATATATGTATATATATATATATATATATATATATATATATATATATATATATATATATATATATATATATATATATATATATATATATATATATATATATATATATATATATATATATATATATATATATATATATATATACATATATATATATATATATATATATATATATATATATATATATATATATATATATATATATATATATATATATATATATATATATATATATATATATATATATATATATATATATATATATATATATATATATATATATATATATATATATATATATATATATACATATATATATATACATATATATATACATATATATATATATAGGTATATATATATATATATATGTGTATATATATGCATGTGAAGGTGACTGCAACGTTGCACTTGAAGTGGTGTTGCTTGCAACGGCTAAAATTGTAATATTGGGCGTGGCGGGAGGTTGAATTTATATCTCGCAGTACTGCAGAATTGTCTGTCCCTCGTGGCGCTGAGGGGATCAATTTGATTCCTACTAACATTTGTTCTGAGCTGGATGAAGAGATGCGGTAAAAGGCATGATGTAGATCTGTCCTTGAACTTTCAAAGCTACTTGAACTATTTTATTTTGCCATTTCAGATATCCATCCAGCGTATGTCAAATATAGACGGCGCGTGCAGTAACTCATCCGTATTCGCCATAGTTTTCATGCTCTGGACGTGGAATATATGCGATTTCGTGATTCCAAATCGGTGATACGCTACCTGAAGTCATATCCTAACACCATGACACGAATAAATGTGACAGACAATCGTGGATCAGGTCAAGGCCCAACGGGAGAGGCGTGTAGCACAAGAAAGATCTGCTTTTCGCCACCCCCACCCCAAAGCCACGGAAAAGCGTCGCCCCATGACTGAAATAGATGATCGTCCAGGGACTCTCGGGCGCACCCCCACTCCTTGAATATTTCCGTTAAATGCGTACCTCTGAGTAGAAAAGGTGCCCCTCCGGGAACACCGGAGTGCACTCCCCTCAAGATGTTCTCAATCAGTGGCGCCCCGCCAGGGAAACTGTGCCCCCCCTCAGACTGGTGCTCCTCCCCTCCCGACCATAATTCCTGGATCTACCCCTGAATTTCATCACAATACAAATTATCGAACGTGAGGTGCACTGGAATCCATCATCAGCATCCTACCGTCAGCAGCAGATCGCACCATTTCTTCGCCGCATGATTGCCTGCGAGTGTCCCCGGGCGCGGGGAGCTGACGTCATCCGCGTGCGCGGCGTGTGCAGCGCCGGTGACAAATACCGGCCATCGAGGTGGCCGCCGTCGGCGACGAGCGATCGCCTCCGCCACCGCCGCCGCCGCCGTTGCTGGAGGCCGGCCGGCCGTCCCGGCCGGTCTCCGGCCCGAACCAGGATTCCGCGGATAAGCGCGCGCTCGTTTGTCACGGCGGCCGTGGGCGTGCATCACACCACCGATTAGTCATTCTTCGCGCGTCCGGCGGCGCGTCGAGGGCGCGCCGCGAGCGCCGTCGGCGGCTGTTTAGCGGCGGCGCCGTCCGAGTGACGGAGTGGCCCGAGCGAGCCGGCCGGCCGGCCAGATCCGCCGTCGGCCCAGATAACCACCGCCGCGATGTTGGCTTACGAGCGCCACTCGGCTCCGGTATCTGGGTCGGGATGGACCGAAGCCATCATGAAGTGAGTCGGTCACCGGCTTATAAAGCCATCAAATGCCGCGCCTGCTCCCAAGAGGAGGATCTGTGGCGAGCTGATAGAGCGACGCCAGTTCAAGTTCGATTCGCGGCGTGTTTTATATGCGTCGTCCTGTGTGATCCGAGTCGTGTGGTGATGTGCTCGGCGGTGGCATGGCGTTCGGTCGACTGCTCCGTCATCGACCGCTCATGTGAAGGGAGGGGGGGGGAGATTGTGACCCAGAGGAGCCTGGGCCGATAGTTCCGGAAGAGGCAATTCTTCCATTAACTCAACCTAAGCTTTGTCTAGCGTATTTGTATCGCTGTTACGAGTAAGAGTATAAGAGTAGTAAGTAGTAGCAAGTACGTAAGAGTATGTAGTAAGCAAGAGTAGTAAGACTAAGAGCTTGACCCATATTCGGTGTCATTGGAACAGAGCAACAACCGTCCTCATTGTCAACCTTAGCATGTGTGTATCATCCCCAACCATTGGCACAACAAGTTTGTCCCCGCAGTAGCTCGATCGATAAACAAAAGCTCGATTGGACAAATGGTATTGCAGTGAGTCTCGTCGCTACCTGAACGGTGGTCGAACCGCTTGTGTAACTGGAATCTCAAGCATAGTGTATCTTACTTCACCTTGATTTATCAGCTTATAAAATCTAAATATTTTAAGATGTTCTGTTTATCAAACATCAAAGTGAACTTTGTGCTGTGTGGAATCCAAGTGCTGAAAAGCAAAGTGATTAGTTGCAACGTATTGTCCGCTTCCCAGCGCTTCCTGCTGCCGTTCGTTGCAATACTGTCGTTCATTCTGCCAAGTAAATTGGCATTTGACAACCGTCTGATTTCATGTCATCGGATGTCTAAAGATCCAAATGTATTTCGCTACGTAGTTATTGAGACGCCATTTCAATACAATCGCGTGGTTTAATTCATTCAGCTGATTGCAATACTTCGTCTCTACTCGTGACAAGGTGTGCTTCCCTCATCATGCTGATACGCTTGCTGTTTTGAAGGGTGATAAAGCAAGTAGGGTGGAAGTAAGATCCAGCAGGGCTGGAGTCCATCAGGACTACCTGTTTTTGAGGGCCTGGAATCACGCTTGAGGTATGGGTCGTTTTTTTTAATTATAACAAATTTCACCAATCCTGGAACGGTTCATACATTTCAACCTAGCTTCTTTATCCCCATTTGTAATTACTTCGCGACATTGTGCACCTTTTCAAGCATAAAGAAGAGCATAGCATAGTAGCATAGTTAAAGTAGAAATTGCTGTTGTATATATTGGGAGCAGTGCCAATAGCTGTTGTCTCTGTTGGAAGCAGTGCCAATGGCTGTTGTTTATGTTGGAAGTAGCGCCAAAAGCTTTTGTTTATGTTGGAAACAGGGCCAATAGTTGTTGTTTATGTTTGAAGCAGTGCCAATAATTACATCTCGCCTGTTCACAGCATTTTCTCACTTTCCTCGGTACTGAAGGGGAGAGCATGTTGTACCCCCGCCCCCTCCTGTTAGGGTTTCAAAACGGGGAAAACTTGTGACGTGGAACGAAACCAGCACGTTGCATCGAACTTGATCTCATGATCGATACCCACTTTTCGTATCTTGGTGCGATGGTTGACCCTCCATGTCAGCTTACATATCAGTCTTGTCGGAACACCCAAAGCCAGAATGCTCAGTCTGAATCGTTTCGCATTAAACAGCAGTAACTGATACACCCTATAAACTTTAAACTTTGAGCTTTGAGCCCTTTAAGCGTATTGCTCAAAACCGTGGAATGTGTCCAATGTGCGGTTCGTTATCATCCTTCTAACCGTAATTCAAGGATCGGGTGGTGGTAAAATGATGGCCCTCGCTTTTGACAGTTCCGAAATCGTTTCCGAAAACACCGTCGTCTTGCATCCAGGAGTATAATAAGCCCAGAATTAAGCTTCGGCGTTCAGATTAACGCCAGAGACACACAGGAATAAGCAAAAGGGTCATCTGAGTTCAAGATGGGCGGTGACTTCTGACTTAGGAAGCGAATAGTCTATGTAAAATCGTTAGCTGACAACTGTCAGCAGAGCTGACAGTTGTCAGCTAGCTGAGTTGTTATCCTACAGCATCAAGCAATGCATGTTTTGGTAGCAGCAAGTAATGTTAAGTGCCGATAATGCGCGGTTTCTCACAAATGCGCACAAAGCGGCCCGACATGTTATCACGTATGACGTCACAGCTCAAAGACCCCGCATGACACCCTAAGAAATTATATACTGTGAGATCGACTACGGGTGTTCCATCAGTCATGCCAAGAGACGGCGCGATAATACCGCCATTTGTTGCGTAGTCGCAGGAAAACCTCTGTGGTCGTTGTATTAACGAGGGCTGTGTGATCAATCTCACTTCCACATCAGATATCTCAGCAGCATTGACTTTGCATCCGTTAGCAAACATAGAATATGCGTATGTCTATTCGTCATATGCACAACGCATGCTGCTAACGTCTGATACTCGGCGTATGCGAGTTTTTCTGAAGACTTATTCTGAGCTACTTTACAAATTCTTAGGCGATGTTTGCTTAAGCGAAGCAAAGTTCCCAACCAAAAGCATTACTGCATCGTGGACGTGTTCGGATAATTGATCGTGGGCGGGTTTCAAGGGTAGCTGGTTTGAACATTGTTTACCAGATTTTCATAATGAAGATGATTATAAAAAGTAACCAAATGCTCATATGCTTTTTATGATCATCTTCAATTCGACTATGGTCAACACAGCTCTCCGCAACATTATCAGAATTTCATAATTCTGCAACTTCATTTCGGGTGCACTTTTTGTCATATATTTTGATGAGACAGCGGTGAAAATTATTCAATCTGGACGAAAAATCAATTCTAACTCGATGTGTACTCTTGCATGCATCCAAATGTCTCATTAAACATGATTTATAATTCGAAACTAGTTTACCTCGTTTACTAGATGGGCCTACCTCGTATGCTGGATCAATCAATAACACTGGTGTGAGCATGGATCTTAAAATCTGGAAGATAACTAGTTACGTGCCAGATTTTGATGTCATCTTTTTGAAACCAATGTCTATGATACTATGCATGTATTAATTATCCACCTCAAAATTCACAGTTTTGTTCAAAACTTGCAATTATTGATAGCAATGCTAAGAAACAAATAGCCTAAGTGAAGTGGTAGTCAGTACTGTGAACTAAACCAGTACAAATTAGTTTGCTGAAATTGACCTTCATCAGAAGTCACGCCGTCACGCGTGGCTTCCTTACCCATGACTTCCACGACTTCCCTACCCATGACTTCCATGACTTCCTTACCCATGACTTCCATGACTTCCCTACCCATGACTTCCATGACTTCCCTACCCATGACTTCCATGACTTCCCTACCCATGACTTCCATGACTTCCTTACCCATGACTTCCATGACTTCCCTACCCATGACTTCCATGACTTCCTTACCCATGACTTCCATGACTTCCTTACCCATGACTTCCATGACTTCCTTACCCATGACTTCCATGACTTCCCTACCCATGACTTCCATGACTTCCTTACCCATGACTTCCATGACTTCCTTACCCATGACTTCCATGACTTCCTTACCCATGACTTCCATGACTTCCTTACCCATGACTTCCATGACTTCCCTACCCATGACTTCTATGACTTCCCTACCCATGACTTCCATGACTTCCTTACCCATGATTTCCATGACTTCCCTACCCATGACTTCCATGACTTCCCTACCCATGACTTCCATGACTTCCTTACCCATGACTTCCACGACTTCCCTACCCATGACTTCCATGACTTCCCTACCCATGACTTCCATGACTTCCCTACCCATGACTTCCATGACTTCCCTGCCCATGACTTCCATGACTTCCCTACCCATGACAGTGCCCACTTGTCTGCTGCAATCAGTTGCCTAAGCCCAGTAACGACACAAAATCGTGGAAACGTAAACAAATCGACCGGAACACGTGCCCCGCCTTGAGGCAGGATATGTCTGGGTAACTGTTTGTTTGCATCTGAGATATCTGACGCACAAGCAACAAAGCTAACACGGGCCACGTTATTTAACGGCTACTGAGGCTCCGCAGCAGAACTGCCGGGCGGACAGTTCTCAGCCAGCTTTCAGGCAGAGTGTGTTTAGAGTCGTGCCAGACCATAGAGCTTATTTGCGCCACCTTTAAAGCGAGCGGGTTTTGCATGCAGGTTCAAGGCAAGTGTGCATTTACATTAAAGTAGTTGCACGTCATAGTGTATGCGACGTTGAATACTGCAGGCGCGTGGGGTGGGGTGTGTGGGGGGGTCGGACGGCTATCTCCCAGATGACCGAGACGGCTTTGATACAGCGTAGTTTACTTTGCATACTCCACCACAAGATATTTTGTATATTGGGGTGGGAGAGGGTTGGCAAGAAAGTTGATTTTGCCGGTGTGTTTTTGCCAACGTCGGCATTACCCTACTCTTGTCGAAGAGCGCCGAGGGATCCGTGCGGGAAAGCAGATAATTGTCCGCACCGTCGGCACCTCTGACGTCGGCTGCCGCGTGCTAGTAGCAATTAGTAGCAATCGTTTAGTAGACGAAACCGAGTAGCAATCGTTTAGTAGACGAAACCGAGTAGCAATCGTTTAGTAGACGAAACCGAGCAAGATTAGTTTACCCACTCACGAAGGCCAGAACCACCCCTGTAATTTATATGATTAATTCATGTCCATCAATCCTTTAACCCTATCCCATGCGACTCTGTCGGTACTACGGCAACGTGCGCAGAGAAAACAAGATCTCGAGCACTGTTGATCTGATTATGACTCAAAAGTAGCGTTCGGTTCGTCGCGACAAAATATACATCACTGAGGCACCAAGGGAAAATTTTGAAGCAAAACGGTACGAAGACAAAAGAAATTCCAAAATACTTGGGTATTTTGAGCCGTCACCGTGCACATGCCTACCAGCTGATTTTTACGAAGGAAGCATGGTTCGATGTGTAGAATAAAACTCCTTGCGATATTCATGGTATACATATAGCGAAAGTAACAAATTATAGGCTGTACCAGGCAGGGGAAAATGGAAAATTATCGAAGCAGAAGTTCATGTGTTTTCACTTTTTGGTGGCACAAGGAAAACATAAGTAGTACGTGAAGATCAATAATCAATCAGTTCAATGGGCGGACACAGGTACGTAATATGGGGAGACACTACAGCAACTTTTCAACAAAAAATGTCCTCCCAACATATCAAAACGGAAGAAGAGAATATACCAGGGCACAACTCCTAAATACAAGCAAGGGCTATTGGTGTACACAACTGGAAGTGAATGTTTTACCATTCGTCTTGCAATCCATAGAACCACCTCTGGTATCAACTTATGCTACTGTGATACATCAATAGATTCCACTGCATGATAATTATATTAAAACAATTTGACATAGCTGTCGGTAGTACGAAACAAGCAAGTGATACACTATGTGCCCCTCCCAATTTTGAGTTCTAGAGTGCGCCTCAAAAATGGTTTCGTTCATCTTCAGCATTCATTATCTCAGTGCCATAAATAGCTTCATGATCTTTATTTTGCCTAAGAACATGTTGAAGGTACGTTGCCACCAACTTTTCAGTTTCGTTTGCCTCGCGCACTGTGGATAGCTTCTCAAAAGCGATGGTCTGGAGCCACATCGGATGTACCGATATGTTTAAGTTTTGATACGACACACGAATATCAATGTGTGGGAAATTCATCATATTTTGCCGCTGCGATAATCGGTTTTGGATTGGCAAACAGCAACTCATTGGGAGCAGAACCAGCTCCACGCGATGATTAGGTATGGAAGCATACTGGGCTTTAAATGACAAAAAGTTATTCGCGGAATGCTACAACTGCCCCACTAAGTATCGTCTTGAATACATATGCTATCAGCTGCGCTTCCTAGGTTGCAATGGGACCATTTGCGGTGTCAATTTCTGTTTGTCCCGCCCACCCTGTAGTATATATTACGTTAGAAAATCTTCGCTTGTTTATTTGTTGGCTCATGACGTACTGCATGCAACATCACGGCTAATGGCACCGTCCACCCTGTTTTGTCGGTGGGCCGCGACGATGGGAAGCATTTCGAATAGTGTGTGCATTGAACCCGGGACCCTCGCATCCAGAGTCCCGCACTCTAACCGCTCGGCCACCGCCGCCCCGCAATTTAATATGTTCGATGCGTTTGGTGCGCTGTCTAACTACGCATCGGTGTCCCTTTGATCTTCCAGCAATTAAGTAGTCCGGGTATTGGTAGGTTCTAAGCTTGGCTGCAGGACGCGTTTACTTCAGAATGAGAAGCTCACTAATATACTTGCCGTGCAAAATATTGGCAACATTGAATCGATTGCATGCCAGGTTGCTCGATGGTTCGTGCTTCATGTCACCAGCTACATTTGGATTCATGCTGAGGACAGAGAGATGGCTAGATAGATGGACGGGTGGATGTCGTGGAACTCCACCCGATCTACAAGTGCGTTACTGGGTAGCGGTATTGATCGTGCGGTGCGAACGAACAGCGAACAACAGGTGGTCATCAGAAATGACGGGCAGAAAAAGTACTCAGTCTGTGATTGAATTTCCACCGACAGACTCCTTTTGTCTTTCGGTTTCCCGTTTCTCCGGCACATTTTCTCTTGAGTGACTCCGGTGTTATGATCTGTCACCATTATCATGGTCTGTCTCTGTTTGTGCCTGGTAGTGACAGTGTCGGAAAACAGGACTGGCTTTCTCTCCGCTCACTGAAGTTCCTCTCGCGAAAATTGAATGTCGGCCGAGCGCGTGACAAAATGTCGCAACGGAAACTTATGCCGAGAACTTACCCGACGGGCATACGTCGGTCGTCCAGAGCTGCTGCAGCGGCCACACAATCCACTTTGCGAGCTTCGCGAGAATTCTGTGCTCTGGGGAGTGCTTCCATCAAGAACATTGAAATGAGTCTACGTGTGATGGAGCGTTCCTGTATTGCGGAACGCATAGCAAGTGCGTCCACACCGAAAGTCAGACTCGCTGGCATACATGCAAGCGTTTCCAATAGGAGGCTGAACTTTCCTCGTGGCCAGGCCTATTGTTGTGAGTGTACTCAGCTTATCGCATAACCAGTCAGAAGCAATATCGATCATGTGTGATTATCTGTTGGCAGTGATGCTAACCACATGCGACGCTGTTAGGTAGCGGTGCCAAACACGTGCAACCTTCTGGTGATAATGCCACCGATCACTCAAGATACTCTGTTGAAGGTGATGCAGACCACGTGTGAAACTCGTTTGGTAGTGATACCGACCACGTGTGATTCTCGTTTGGCAGTGATACCGACCACGTGTGGTCCTCCATGGAGTGTGATGCCGACCACGTTTGATGCTCGTTTGACAGTGATACCGACCACGTGTGGTCCTCCATGGAGTGTGATGCCGACCACGTTTGATGCTCGTTTGACATTGATACGGACCGCGCGTCGTCCTCTATGGACAGTGATGCCGACCACGTGTGGTCCTCTGTTAATAGCGCAGTTCGTTGTCACCGAGCGTGCGGTCAGGAGTCGGCGACATGGTCAGCATCAACGACCGCAGCCTCATCGTCCGCAACCTGACGCGACGCTCGTCCGGCGCCTACCTCTGCAAGGCGTCCAACCCGGAGGGCGAGGGCGTCAGTCGGCCAGTGCATCTGAGCGTGCTGTGTGAGTGCCTACACCTCGCCCGATCTCTGTGAATAAGGAGGTGTATCAAAACCTCCACAGGTCGTAACCTCCACAGTGCATAACCTCCACAATTTCAACATACCCAAAACAAACATTCAGACGAGTGGATTCAGGGTGGGGGGGGGGGGATCAAAGTCAGCGATCCAGGTGCACCCTCCACCGCATGGGGTTGGGAAAAATCGAGTTGGTGTGCATTCCTCATTCAGAGGTCCCCAGCAGCAGCTTCGTTTCCCATGCATTGGTGTACTCTGACATTTTCGTCGCGGTGCCGATTCGCGATGCAGGGTGCCCGACATCCGGAGAACCTCCGACCTTTCACCCTCCTACTTACCTCATGCCTTTGACCTTCAATCTCTTACTGTCTGCACCTGCTACGTGTCAGTAGACCAAACAAAAGTAACTAGACTCATCTAAAGACAGGCTGTCTAGTACTTCACTGTACTGAATCTGGTACGTAGCATTTTACTTGGTATCAACTCCACTGGCCTAGTTAGGATGGTTGCGCGACTGGCCCATTTTACATGATTCACATCCCGGTGGCTGCTTTCTGACAGCCCAGCTTGACTTGGATTGTGGAATCATTTATGACTGCTTAGGAGTGTGTTTCCATGTGTTTTTCTTCTATTATTTGATTGCGTGGATAAGAGCTATTCAAAGGTCAACATGCTTCTCCATGGATGCATTCGCACTTATCAGACGTACAATTGTTATTGCGAGTGAGGTCAAGTACGCGAGAGTCGTGCGAGTCTTCTCCATTGTATATTTTTGTATATATTTGTGGTATATATGCATATATGTATATTTACATTCATTGCAGAGAACACAAATAGGTAGGACACTGAACCAATCGTAGTCAATTGCTGGAACATATATGACAAACGCGTGAGTGAGCGACCCGATCCCGACCCGACCCGACTCGACCCGACCCGACCCGACCCGACCCGACCCGACCCGACCCGACCCGACCCGACCCGACCCGACCCGACCCGACCCGACCCGACCCGACCCGACCCGACCCGACCCGACCCGACCCGACCCGACCCGACCCGACCCGACCCGACCCGACCCGACCCGACCCGACCCGACCCGACCCGACCCGACCCGACCCGACCCGACCCGACCCGACCCGACCCGACCCGACCCGACCCGACCCGACCTGACCCGATCCGATCTGGGAACTTTCCGATCCGATCGGAAACTTGGCCTGCTAAATGCCAGTTTGATGAAGGATACCACGCCGATCGTCTATGCGTGGCATAAACTGACTGGGAAAGCAAAAACACGTCATATTGTTACATATTCGCGTACTTGGTTTCGGCAGTTGGCAATTGTACGTGTAAGTTTGAGATAAGTGCACCACATCTGGCAGCATAATTTGGACAATAGTGCGGCGCAGTTTGGCTCAAGCGGATTAGTTTTCAATGCATGTGTAACGGAATTGAAGACGCTATTTTTGAAACTAGACTCTTGAGCAAAGTATGGTGCACGCATCCGAAATTAGAATTACACTGCGCGGAACAGTCTGAATAGGCTGTATTTACTTCTGAAAAGCATCCGCATCCGCCAGAATTGGAGGAAATTGGGTGCATGTTCACGGACTGCCAGGACAGTGCAGCTGCTGTCGGTCCACATGTTCGTCACCCCAACTGTACTATGTCCTATCAGGTACCTGCAGCGCAAGAGGGACATAACCGGCCTGGCCTAGTGCCTACCCTCGTTCGTCCAGACCCATAGCGGCCACCTATGCTGGTGATATTCTAGTAATGTGTGCGAAATTCAGGTGATAATTTGGCGTGATGTCCATAGGGACGTCGCAATGATGTGTGATTTATGCTGATGAAATCCCCTTCGATGCATACTTGTACATTATACACAGGTAATTACGTTTGGCTAAAAAGCTGCTTATCTCAATTGGTTGACATCCCCTCATAATTATCTGGGTCAGTGCAAAATTTAGCATGATGAATATGTGCCACTTCACCATCGAACACCCCATATATCTCCGTAGTACTCTCTACGTAGGCAACGATAGACGCAACTTGCTGTTCTTATGCCCGTCATTACGAGGGAAGGCAAAGTTCGATCGAATGTGCCCGGTATGTAGGACTATGCGACATGAATGTCTGTGCGACAAAAGTGTGTCTCAGCGACTCTCAGCGACTCAGCGACTCTCAGCGACTCAGCGACTCTCAGCGACTCTCAGCGACTCTCAGCGACTCTCAGCGACTCTCAGCGACTCTCAGCGACTCGGCCCGGCCTGGCCGCGACACTTCGGAACTCATAGCGCTTTTGTCACAGCGTTTCAAGTCCTAACTTCTTCATCCCGAACCTCATCTTCTCACATGCATTCTTTAGCAGTGTTTTTAATCGCAATATTCCACTTCCACTTTCACCAAGAACGTGCATTTGCTGTCCAAAGAAGAGGATTCATAGTAGACCTTAGTCGATTCTGGCTGTACCGAAGCTGACTGAGGGCCAGACAGCTGTCGGTCATGTGGCTATGTAGTCAAGCCACGCGACTGGCATGTCCCAAAGACGCCGACTGTGCGGCCAGTGTCCGTCCGATGGAGGGTTATTTCGGTACGATTGCAGCCAATTTCGACTGAAGCAGTTGCCTTCAATGCACATACTCCAAAACTGAGCATACCATTTCGGCAATCCGACACCCTCCTCCACCAAATAGCGAGCAAGCATCCCAAATTGTAATACACAGTGTCGAGTTGTCCAAGTACATGAATGCCCGAAAAAGCGTCATTGTTTCCGAAATGTCTGCACTTCCGTGAAAATGAAACGCGTAAACGCGCATGTTTTCGCCGGTTGACAAGAGCGTGCATTCGCGGTCGGCGCCACGTTTCCTGTCGCGGAGCGCAGTGCACCATCCCGTGCCTGCAGCAGGGGAGACTGGTGGCCCGTCTCTTGACCTCTCTCGACCAGCTCCTCTAATGACACTGGTTAAACATCAGCTTCAGGAAGAATCATGATTGGAGGGCAACTTTGCCAACTTTGCACACAGACAATGCCGCTTCAAGGTCGGCAGAGGGCAAGGACAATGCCGTGGACATTATTCAAGGACAATGCCGTGAGAGGTCGGCATCGAACACGACCATTGTTCGCCTCTAAATTTCCTCATTCTGCCCTCTAAGTTGGTTGATGCTTATCCAGCGAGAAGTTGGACAATGCCGCAGCAACCGGGAAATGTTTACATTACAACTCCCCCTCGGCCTTCATCTGAACGTGCTCGAAGTTTTCAGCTCGCTAGCGGCAGTGGATTGGTTGCAATCGCAGGCAACTCGAACGGATGGAGATGTATCATAACCTCCACGAGCTGTGGAGGTTGCGATCGTTTTGGGTATGTTGAATTTGTGGAGGTTATGAACTGTGGAGATTATGACCTGTTGTGGTTATGATACGCTGTCGAACGGATGGGCGGATATAGAGGGCAAGCACATTGGTACCCCAGTCGGCGGTAGTCTGAGGCTTCACGGTAGCCATTGCGCCGCACCGCGACATCAGCTCGTCGCCGGAGGGCACGGCGCGTGTCCGATGAGCTGCGGCCGGACTTGTCACGTGGATCACACCGCGACATCAGCTCGTCGCCGGAGGGCACGGCGCGTGTCCGATGAGCTGCGGCCGGACTTGTCACGTGGATCACACGGCGAAGGCATGGAACGGCCGCGAGCAGCCTCACGCAGGCGACACATTCTCGCGAGTGAGTGGAAGTGCAGCGTTGCCGCCAAACACGTGAAACACAACGTACACAGATGCTGTCTGGGCCGGTTGTCAAAGCGTGTCACGTGTGTGGCAGATTCGCCCGCGTGCGTTTCCGGTCAGAAGGTGCGCTACGGCACGGCACGGAACGAGGCGGCGCGCGTCTCCTGCCGAGTGGACGCCTACCCGGCCGACGTCACCTTCAAGTGGCAGTTCAACAGCTCCACCGAGACTCTCGACCTGCCCTTCTCGCAGGTCAGTCACCACTCTTCCCACTCACGGGTCGGTCTTCCGTCTGACTAATTCAGTCAGGACACTCCCCTCTCACAGGTCGGTCTTCCGTCTGACTTGTCAGTCAGGACACTCCCCTCTCACAGGTCGGTCTTCCGTCTGACTAGTCAGTCAAGACACTCCCCTCTCACAGGTCGGTCTTCCGTCTGACTTGTCAGTCAGGACACTCCCCTCTCCCTCTACTTGTCAGTCAGACACTCCCTCTCACAGGTCAGTCTTCCGTCTGACTAGTCAGTCAAGACACTCCCCTCTCACAGGTCGGTCTTCCGTCTGACTTGTCAGTCAGGACACTCCCCTCTCACTGGTCGGTCTTCCGTCTGACTAGTCAGTCAAGACACTCCCCTCTCACAGGTCGGTCTTCCGTCTGACTAGTCAGTCAGGACACTCCCCTCTCACAGGTCGGTCTTCCGTCTGACTAGTCAGTCAGGACACTCCCCTCTCACAGGTCAGTCCTTTCCCTTTTCCGTTTTAAACTCCTCCCCCGGTCTTAGGCCCTCCCACAGATCGGTATTCCGTCTGACTCGTCAGTCAGGACACTCCTCTCTCACAGATCGGTCTTCCGTCTGACTTGTCAGTCAAGACACTCCCCTCTCACAGGTCGGTCTTCCGTCTGACTATTCAGTCAGGACACTCCCCTCTCACAGGTCGGTCTTCCGTCTGACTAGTCAGTCACCGATTGATCGACTTTCATATGACGGTCACCCCTCTCACAGATCAGCCACATGTTCCACAGATCAGCACATGTTCCACAGGTCAGTCACATGTACACTCGCCTGCAGTGAAATGTTCCAGGGGAGCCTTAACTATGGCTGGCCGATAGGAACGTCGGCTGTGCCGCTCCACCAATAATTTCTGGTAGGCTGTGCCGCTTCACAGTTATGCGTTGCGTGACAGCTTAACCACGGGCATGTGTCCGAGCAATAGGTGACAATTTGCCCTGCAGCCATGAAGTGAGAAACATGGGTATACACCGTTCCCGCCTTGCATTCCTCTGTCGGCTAAACAACATTGGCAGTTCAACGAGCAGGCAACCAATGGACTCCCGTCGACAAGCCACAATTGAAAGCGGCGGATTTCTGACTCGGGCAACACAGAATGAGCTGGAAAGGTTAGAAGAGGCTCGGTTGCAAAGATGTAGTGAAAGGAGATTGGAAGTTTATGATGTCAATGAAGCATTATCTGGCCCAAAAATAATAATAGAATGTCCAACTTGTATACTTTTTAGAAATGTTGTTCGAATTCTTGCTGGGGCGGCTTTATGGACCAGGATCCAGTTGCTAAGCAGAGCTTGTTGTGTGAACCCTGGCCTCACCACCTGATCCATGAATTGCAGTTTTACAGTATAAATTTGGCAAAATGCTTCACGTGCTGTCAGTGCACCGACACGGACACTCCGGCAGCTCGCTCTCGATCTTATCGCGCCAATTGACAACTGATCCTCCCGTCCGGGGGATAAAAGCGAGCGCACGAAGCGACTCGAACCCAGTCTCGCCAAGACAGGGGAGACCGGCGCGGGATAGCGCTCTAACCAACTGAGCCACCGGTACGGCAAGCCCCAGGGAGGCACTTGCTGGCTTAATTCAGATTCACTAACACGTCGATTAGTTGCTTGATTAACTTACGTCTATTTGATTGTGAATCACAAGTTCTTGGGCGTCAGGCATATGTTTAATGATATATTAGTATTTATTGTATATGTTGCGCACTGCATTGCAAGCGACATACTCAAATTTCCGTGAGGATAAAGTATTTCTTCACGCAGATACCATCCAAGTTTACCGTGAAAAGATTTTGCTTATATTGCTTCAGCATGGCATGTAACGGGCCATCCGTCATTCTTAGTGTGAAACCACCGTTAATTATTGGAAGACTGAGCAGGAATTAATGCCATAGTTGTCTGTTGAATTGCAGCATGGGGATCATCAATAATGCCCCATGGGGCCAGTACAACAGGCTTTCCAGCACCAAGGCGTGCTTTTGAAAAATGTCGGGAATAAGGACAAACTAATTTGCAGCAACCTGGATCGCTTACCAGATTAAATGGCTTCAACGGTGTGGTGTGTGCGTGTGTGCGTGTGCGCGTGTGCGTTGAACCACTTTCTATGTTTCTATGCTTTCTATGCCATGTTTTCAATGCTGCATATAGCATGTTGTTGATCAATGCTGATAGCGATTAAATATTGCTTCGACGTTCGACACACTTGACCTTTGATTCAATGAAAAATGTTAATTTCTGTAAGTATTCTGCAATACGACAGGAAATCAGCCCTTAAGCAAATATTGCACACTAGGAGAACATCTTTTTCTCAGTTCAACGATTTTAAGGCGCGTATTTTGTGATCCGTGTCGGCGCCAAGCCGAGGTTATAGCGTAGGCTCTGATAACATAAACCCAATGGTGCAAATACAGGTTAACATGTTACTTGTGTCCCGAATTTAGCGTGTCGTCATGAATACTTCGATACTGTAGTCTTACTAACCATGAACTTCCTTGGCCTGTTACCAGCCCACCCTCGCCGGGTCACATGATAAGCGCCGGATGCGTATAAGAAACCGAACCCTCCTTGCCGTGACCTGCTCGATTTCATGGTGATGATGTTGAGAAAGCTGCATTGTTCAATGCTTAATAGTTGCGAATTTTTAGCCTATGAAAGGCGATGTGGCTTGCAGGAGCCGAGTCAACCTATGGCGGCAATTCAACTTGAGAAAATTCAGCTAGCTTAGGCAAACCTCCGGTCTCCAGTCTCCATCGTTCAATAACATCCGAAGAGGGTTCAAGGGAAACAACCACATTATATCAACTGGTATGTCAAGTGTCACCTTATTCCTTTGCATCGTTTCCCACGGTCTTCGAAGCACATCATTTACGCATTCAGACACCAAGTCGCATGTTTTCAAAGAAACTGCAATCTGTGAATATATATATATATATATATACATATATATATATATATATATATATATATATATATATATATATACATATATATCATTGCTGAGCTTTCGCATGGAGCCTATGGGAATTGTCTGGAAATAATTACTTCAAAACACCTTTGAATGAATCGCTCACATCCAACATTTTTGTTCAGCATTTCAACCCGTGCATAGCACCCCACTGTCGTAATTGAACAGAAAAGAAAATGTCCGAGGCTTCCATGGGTTACTGATCCGAAGCGTAATTCTACACAGCATCATCACACGTCACGGTTCGTTGGAAAGGTTCAAACTGCACAAAGTACGATAATAAGCAAATAAGCATTGAAATCCTGAGTATGTCCTAGCTACGAAGAGCCAGTAATGTTACTAAACATATTGCATGCATTTAAATGTCATGTAATTATGCTTGCAAAGTGATACCGGCTACAATAAATACTCACATCAACAATTGCAGCATCTTCCTCTGGAGTGGTTGTCCGCTTGCGGCCAGACCCTCCAATTATTCTGTCGCATTCACTGTTACTGAATCATAATTCCTTGAAGTTGACTAGTTTTTCCTTTTCAAAATAATTTAAGTGGTAGCCCATGTCTGCGTTATAAACAATCCAATGCTGTCGGTGCGACTGAGGCGCAAATGCAGTAACATCACTGACCTGCCTGTCCTCTTAAAGGCTGCAGAGCAAGTGGTCACGTGATCATCGAAGAGGCAGATTCCCATCTATGGACACTGGCCCATGGTCAATCTGGTAGACTGTCACGTAACGCCTAACTGTGAAGCGGCGCACCAAGAATGGCGGATGGACCGGTTACATTTCGTGCTGAAGCAATATAAACTAAACATTTCGTGTTGTAAAATTGTTGGATGGTATCCGCTTGAAGAAATATTTTACCCGCGTAAAAATCTGAATATGTCGCCTCCAATACAGCGCACAATGTATACATAAAGCATAATTATGTATCACACAACATAGGTATATAAAGCCACACCAGCAATAATTCGAACTAAATTTCTAAAAAGTGTAGAGATTAGAAATTACATTATTATTTTAGGGTAAGAAAATGCTCCGTTGACATCATAAACCTCTCATCTCCTTCCACTACATCCTTTGTAACCGAGCTCCTACTAACACTTCCAGCTCATTCTGTGTTGCCGAAGTCCGAAATGCTCAGCGATCAAATGCTGCTTGCCTAGAGGGCTCCAGTGGTGGACCGCTTGCTGAACTGCCAATGTTGTTTGGCCGACAGGGGAATGCAAGGCGGGAACAGCGTAGACACGTGTTTCTCACTGCATGGCTGCAGGGCAAATGACCACGTGACGACCGCACAAGCGAATACCTACGGCTGGCCAGTAGTAAATCTTGTAGACTGTCACGCAACGCATAACTGTGAAGCGGCGCAGCCTACCAGTAATTATTAGCGTGAAGCGGCACAGCCTACGTTCCTAGCGGCCAGCCATGGTTAAGGGTCCCCTAGAACATTTCACTGTGGGCGAGTAAAGGTCCGACCGCAACCCAAGGTCAGCCACATGTCCCACAGGTGAGCAGCATGTCCCACAGGTAAGCCATGTCTTTCACAGAGCAGTCGCGTTTCTTGCACATCAGCTAAGTCTCTCACAGGGCATCCGAGTCTCGCACAGGTCGGTCTCGTCTCCTACAGTTTAGTCGCGTCTCCCACAGGTCAGTCGCGTCTTGCACAGGTCAGTCTCTTCTCGCATAGGTCAGTCGCGTCTTTTACAGGGTCACAGGGCAGTCGAGTCTGACACAGATCAGTCGCGTCTTCAAAGATCAGTCGAGTCTCATACAGGTCGGACGCATCTTTTGCAGGGTCAGAGGGCGGTCACGTCTCACTCGGATCAGTCACATCTCACACATGTCAGTCATATCTCACACGGATCAGTTACATCTCACACGGGTCAGCCACGCTGTCACAGGTCATTCACGTCTCTCACAGGTCAGTCACCCCTTCGGAGATCGATCGTAACACCAATCAATCATTGCTCTCACCTCTAGTAATCCCTCCCACAGGCCAGTAATTGCCCTCGCTTGACGGCTATGCCTCCTCAGCTTAGTCGCGTCCGAACTCTCTCAAGGGTCATTCAGTCCGCGCACATGCCATTGAACTCCTCTCATTAGGAAGACGCTAATTATACAGATGCAGTTACTCCTTTCACAGGTCAGTCGCCCCCGGCTATGCACATGTCTGACGAGTGTGAATGGCCTGCAGGCCAAAACGCTTCTGGAAATCTTGTTTTTAATCGCGTAGAACTGGAGAAGATGTGATTGTGGTGATTTGATCCCAAGTTCTCCTACCCACAAGTGCCTTCCACTTTCCGTCACTGGAATAATCAGCTGAAATGTGTGTGAACAGCCTATCTCCTCACTCGTCTATTGCCTAAATCACAATGCAACGCCTGCCAAGTTGAGCATCATTTTCATGCCATCATTTCGTTGAAATTATCTCACCACTAAGGTTTGATGAAACTAGCCATACATTGATTCGTAGTTTTTGAGCCATGAAATCGTAAAATCTTGTGCATGTTTTTGAAAGCGTGCTTTTTTAAATCATTGAATATATTTTGTTGAAACTAGAATTCACGTTTAACGTACAAAAAACCTGCTGAATCGCAAAATCATCAATTCGTAATATTGATGAAACTGGGCCCTGATCTAGGTCTTTTGGCCTTCTTATGCGACGCATCACCGATTACAGGAGGAACTAATTATCTGAGTGTACTGCTGATGCGCTGGCAGCACCACTATGGTCGAAAGCTTCGGTTCATGTCAGATCTGAATGCATGGATGATAGATGGACGGTCAGGCTTTTCTACTTTTGCTAAGCACGGGTTAGCCGAGGACAGCCTTTCCGCGGGTCCAGTGGCTTGCCTTGCCATTCTCACGCGACGTTGGTATACGTCCTGCCACCTAGCTGGAATTCGCTTCACACGCGGCGCTGCGGAATTCCCGCAGCGCCTCCGCCTGCCTGCCTGCCTCCGCCTCCGCCTGCCTGCCTCCGCCTGCCCGCCTCCGCCTGCCCGCCTCCGCCTGCCCGCCTCCGCCTGCCCGCCTCCGCCTGCCCGCCTCCGCCTCCGCCTCCGCCTCCGCCTCCGCCTCCGCCTGCCTGCCTCCGCCTCCGCCTGCCTGCCTCCGCCTCCTGCCTGCCTCCGCCTCCGCCTGCCTCCGCCTCCGCCTGCCTTCCTCCGCCTCCGCCTGCCTGCCTCCGCCTCCGCCTGCCTGCCTCCGCCTCCGCCTGCCTGCCTCCGCCTCCGCCTGCCTGCCTCCCTCCGCCTGCCTGCCTCCGCCTCCGCCTGCCTGCCTCCGCCTCCGCCTGCCTGCCTCCGGCTCCGCCTGCCTGCCTCCGCCTGCCTGCCTCCGCCTCCGCCTGCCTGCCTCCGCCTGCCTGCCTCCGCCTCCGCCTGCCTGCCTCCGCCTCCGCCTGCCTGCCTCCGCCTCCGCCTGCCTTCCTCCGCCTCCGCCTGCCTGCCTCCCCTCCGCCTCCGCCTGCCTGCCTCCGCCTCCGCCTGCCTGCCTCCGCCTCCGCCTCCGCCTCCGCCTGCCTGCCTGCCTGCCTGCCTGCCTGCCTCCGCGTACGGCAGGTACAAAATCGTGCTCAAACGCCTGCATAGGTGACGCTGGACAGAGAGTGGTCCAGTGACCCGACTCGGCCCGTGGCGGGAGCGATCAGCTGAGTCAGTTTAGTCGTGTGGACGTCATGCGGCAGTTGCGCTGCGCGTCAAGTTCCGCCTGTCGGCAAACCACCAGAGCCGTTCGAGGAGCCAGTTCCGTGTTCTCCCGAGCCGTGATGGGATGTTATGGGTGCCGGCCAGGTCTGCGGCGTTCGAGCCATACTCGATTGGGATTTGCGTGACGTAATGCAGGCGTAAGATACGCTCGGGTCTGACCTGCCTAGCATGAAGCGTGCAGCCTTGGGAAGTCGCCGAGATCGCCGTTGAAAGAACACTGCGAAACGAACGGGCGACCCAAGTAGAATTTAATCCGCAATAGTCATTTTCAGAAATAAAAAAACAGAAGACTGTCTGAACCCTCGCATGGGTCATTCAGCCCGCGCGCATGCCATTGACCTCCTCCTGTTGCGGAGACGCCAGCTATGCGGATACAGTTGCCCTACCGAACTTCAAGAAAGGATCGCAACCAAGGACCGGAAATTCCCGAATCCTAATCCTGATCATCCGTGCAAGCTATATGGTGGCCCTCGGATCACAGTTCGTCTCCCAAAAGGCGCCAGTTGCCACGTATTACATCTGCATACTTCGTGTTAGTTAGATTAATGTGCGATGATGAAGAACAGGGTACGACATATGGCAGCCCTACCGACGAAGTATTCTGCTACCGACAGTTCTCTGTGTCATCATCGCTTACCCTCCCCCCCTCCCCCCGCAAGCCAGCCGTCCAAGTTATTGATGGTTTCCTCGGATAGTTAACACGGCGAGCTTAACCTGTGGCCCGATGATTGATTGATTTTGGGTCGTGGACGTCGAGGCTAAATGGGGGAAGGCTATTTTGCGATCGGTCTTAAAGTTCGCTCGAGATTCGACCGCGGTGCCCATTTCAGCGCTCTGAAGGAGAACGAAGGCAGCTTGTAGCGACAAAGCGGGTCCACATCATCGGATGTAGGTTGTCCCTTAGTGACGGCGAAGGCAGTCATACGTAGATACTTTCCATGACCGGCTGCATTTGTGGGTGTCCACTTCGGTCTTCGCTCTGTACCCTGCTGAAGAACGACGACATGAAGGTTAGGTTCATCCTTCATGAAGGACAGGTTAGGACCTATTCAACTACCTTTGTACTGTTCATGATCTTTATAATATCGATCAATATCTTCACAAACACTCGGCTATTGAACGAATCGCAACGGAGGTATGCATACGGAATTAGCTTGTATGATGTAGGTACATATTCTAATCGCAAGTCACTTCGCGGCCACACTGGTGAACCCAGGGGTGGGGACCAAAAAAGCAAGTATCAATATCCTATGATTGTCCTAAAGGCTGGTCTTGGATGCATGGGGCCACAACAAAGTCCAGGCACCAACCAAAAATATGCGTGTAAAAAAATAATTATAATTTTATATGTAGCTTGAACCAACGGCAGAAATGTAGCAACTATTTCTGCAGCACCACGCATCAAAAACACAAAACCAATTATGACAATTATAGGACATTGACAATTTTGCCACGTGACCAAAATATTTGTTGCCCCTCCCAAGCGAGTCAATGCTCAGTCATATCAATCTAGATGAAATAATATGAATGCACCACTTGAATTGAAATAACTTGTCTTGGTTGAAACCGATAGAAAGGGGAAGGGGAGGAGGATGGAATGTCTCCACCATGGTAAGCAAATATTAATCCCACCAAGCCGTATGTTGACCAGATTTTGGAGTGGGGGAGAGGTGATGTCGATTCTTCTCGAGGATTTGATTGTCGCGTTTCGCGACAAACAAATTTGTTTTGCTGAAATTGATTTGTTCGCGTCATTCTGTTGTGTTTTCAGTGAAGAAAGCCCCCACTCTGATGCCCGATAACTAAGGCATGTCGCACGCACCGTGGATACGAAAACCCATTTGCAACATCTCTGTAAAAATTTTACCCTCACGACCATTGACGTCGTGTCATACTTTTCTGGTAGCCGACTGTTTTGCGTCAGCTTAGAAGGTGGCCAGTCATTGTTTCTAAGCATAGATGCATCCTGAATAAAGACAAGCTGGGGCGTCATAGTTCTGGTATTTGGTGGCTTTTCCTTACCTGAGTACACCTAATTTGATAGCCCTCTCTCGCGCCCCACTCGGGAATGTCTCCACTTTTGCAATGTCATGCAGGGATCCACTATTGCAATGTATCCACCCCACTATTGCAATATCACATCCCAGCATGATGCGAGTACTATTAGGGATAATAATAGGGAGGAATGGAATTATGGGAACATTGGACATTTTCAGTCAACCAAACCTGGTGGATGTTGATTTGATGTGTAGATACATACCACTCTGAAACTAGGGCACGAGATACCAAATGGGCTGCAATGCTTCTGAAGGTGGCATTTTGAGACCATGTTCCGATCCGTCCCTCCCAGCTCCCCCCGTCAGACTAGATCCATCCCTCCCAACCCCCCCGTCAGACCAGATCCATCCCTCCCAGCTCCCCCGCCAGACCAGATCCATCCCTCCCAGCTCCCCCGCCAGACCTGATCCATCCCTCCCAGCTCCCCCGCCAGACCAGATCCATCCCTCCCAGCTCCCCCGTCAGACCAGATCCATCCCTCCCAGCTCCCCCGCCAGACCAGATCCATCCCTCCCAGCTCCCCGTCAGACCAGATCCATCCCTCCCAACTCCCCCGTCAGACCAGATCCGTCTCTCCCAGCCCCCGTCAGACTAGATCCATCCCTCCCAGCTCCCCCGTCAGACCAGATCCATCCCTCCCAGCTCCCCCGTCAGACTAGATCCATCCCTCCCAACTCCCCCGTCAGACCAGATCCATCCCTCCCAGCTCCCCCGTCAGACCAGATCCATCCCTCCCAGCTCCCCCGTCAGACCAGATCCATCCCTCCCAACTCCCCCGTCAGACCAGATCCATCCCTCCCAGCTCCCCCGTCAGACCAGATCCATCCCTCCCAGCTCCCCCGTCAGACCAGATCCATCCCTCCCAGCTCCCCCGTCAGACCAGATCCATCCCTCCCAGCTCCCCCGTCAGACCAGATCCATCCCTCCCAGCCCCCCGGTCAGACTAGATCCATCCCTCCCAACTCCCCCGTCAGACCAGATCCATCCCTCCCAGCTCCCCCGTCAGACCAGATCCATCCCTCCCAGCTCCCCCGTCAGACTAGATCCATCCCTCCCAACTCCCCCGTCAGACCAGATCCATCCCTCCCAGCTCCCCCGTCAGACCAGATCCATCCCTCCCATCCCCCCCGTCAGACTAGATCCATCCTCCCAACTCCCCCGTCAGGCCAGATCCATCCCTCCCAGCTCCCCCGTCAGACCAGATCCATCCCTCCCAGCTCCCCCGTCAGACCAGATCCATCCCTCCCAACTCCCCCGTCAGACCTGATCCATCCCTCCAACTCCCCCGTCAGACCAGATCCATCCCTCCCAGCCCCCGGTCAGACTAGATCCATCCCTCCCAACTCCCCCGTCAGACCAGATCCATCCCTCCCAGTCCCCCGGTCAGACTAGATCCATCCCTCCCAACTCCCCTGTCAGACCAGATCCGTTCCTCCCAGCCCCCCGGTCAGACTAGATCCATCCCTCCCAACTCCCCCGTCAGACCAGATCCATCCCTCCCAGCTCCCCCGTCAGACCAGATCCATCCTTCCCAACTCCCCCGTCAGACCAAGACCAGATCCGTCCCTCCCAGCCCCCCGGTCAGACTAGATCCGTCCCTCCCAGCCCCCCGGTCAGACTAGATCCATCCTTCCCAACTCCCCCGTCAGACCAGATCCATCCCTCCCAACTCCCCCGTCAGACTAGATCCATCATTCCCAGCTCCCCCGTCAGACCAGATCCATCCCTCCAAACTCCCCCGTCAGACTAGATCCATCCCTCCCAACTCCCCCGTCAGACCAGATCCATCCCTCCCAACTCCCCCGTCAGACTAGATCCATCCCTCCCAGCCCCCCGGTCAGACTAGATCCATCCTTCCCAGCTCCCCCGTCAGACCAGATCCATCCTTCCCAGCTCCCCCGTCAGACTAGATCCATCCCTCCCAGCTCCCCCGTCAGACCAGATCCATCCTTCCCAGCTCCCCCGTCAGACCAGATCCGTCCCTCCCAGCTCCCCCGGTCAGACCAGATCCATCCCTCCCAGCCCCCCCGGTCAGACCAGATCCATCCCTCCCAACTCCCCCGTCAGACCAGATCCATCCCTCCCAGCTCCCCGTCAGACCAGATCCATCCCTCCCACAACTCCCCCGTCAGACCAGATCCATCCCTCCCAGCTCCCCCGTCAGACCAGATCCATCCCTCCCAGCCCCCCGGTCAGACCAGATCCATCCCTCCCAACTCCCCCGTCAGACCAGATCCATCCTTCCCAGCTCCCCCGTCAGACTAGATCCATCCTTCCCAGCTCCCCCGTCAGACCAGATCCATCCATCCCAGCTCCCCCGTCAGACCAGATCCATCCTTCCCAGCTCCCCCGTCAGACTAGATCCATCCCTCCCAGCTCCCCCGTCAGACCAGATCCATCCCTCCCAGCCCCCCGGTCAGACCAGATCCATCCCTCCCAACTCCCCCGTCAGACCAGATCCATCCTTCCCAGCTCCCCCGTCAGACCAGATCCATCCCTCCCAGCTCCCCGTCAGACCAGATCCATCCTTCCCAGCTCCCCCGCCAGACCTGATCCATCCCTCCCAGCCCCCCGGTCAGACTAGATCCATCCCTCCCAACTCCCCCGTCAGACCAGATCCATCCCTCCCAGCTCCCCCGTCAGACCAGATCCATCCCTCCCAGCTCCCCCGTCAGACCTGATCCATCCCTCCCAGCTCCCCCGCCAGACCAGATCCATCCTCTCAGCTCCCCCGCCAGACCAGATCCATCCTCTCAGCTCCCCCGTCAGACCAGATCCATCCCTCCCAGCTCCCCCGTCAGACCAGATCCATCCCTCCCAGCTCCCCCGTCAGACCAGATCCATCCTTCCCAGCTCCCCCGCCAGACCTGATCCATCCCTCCCAGCTCCCCCGTCAGACCAGATCCATCCTCTCAGCTCCCCCGCCAGACCAGATCCATCCTCTCAGCTCCCCCGCCAGACCTGATCCATCCCTCCCAGCTCCCATCAGACAAGATATATCCCTCCAAGCTTGCCGTCAGACCAGATCCCCGTCAGACCAGATCCATCCATTCTAGCTCCCCGTCAAACCAGATCCATCCCTCTCAGCTCCCCCGTCAGACCAGATCCGTCCCTCCCAGCTCCCCCGTCAGACCAAATCTATTCCTTCCAGCTCCCAGTCAGACCAGGACACACACTGGCGCAGCATCCAACGCATCCCTTAAGCCCGTAAACAGCATCATCGCATTCTCTTTCAGATTACATCTGCCGGCCTTCTCAGTCGAGCTTCCTACACGCCAAAGACCGACCTCGACTACGGCAACCTCGTCTGCAAGGCGACGAACGGCGTCGGCGAGATGGCGCGACCCTGCGTCTTCAAGATCGCGCCGGCAGGTGCGCGAGCCATCCGGGGCACCGCACTCGTTGTCTGCGGGACATATCGTCACACCGTGGCCGCAGATCCCGTCGCCGTGGTCGGGGGGGGAGGCTTGTCCGCTGGCTGGATCGACAGCAGGTTCAGATAGGGAAGGACTGCTGAATCGATAATGCGTCAATATCGTGCAATCACTCTCGATGCTGTTTGAATACGGATTGTTGGTTTGTTTGTTTGTTTGTTTGTTTATTGAGTGGCTCACGACACACTTTATGCACATTCACGGCTAATGGCACCGCCCATACTGTTTTGCCGGTGGGCCGCGGGATTGGGAAATGTCCCGGGCGGTGCGAGTGTTGAACCCGAGACATGTTGTGCCCAGAGCTCAACACCTTAACCATTCGGTCATCCCCGCTCCGTCTGAACAGGGATGCGGCCGATGAATGGCCGCATCCCTGCTGCTGATGCTGAATCCCTGTCCCTGAGGATGAATGGTGGTGAGGCCGAGATGGCAAGAGACGAAATTGTGTTGATCAGGTGCTCCGGCAACATAGACATAGCGGTTCAGTTGTTGTTGTTGCGGTGTGGTTGTGCAATGATGCAACAATCCTTCAGTTGTTGTTGTGGTGTGATGGTGCATGATGCAACATTCCTTCAGTTGTTGTTGTTGTGGTGTAATGGTGCATGATGCAACATTCCTTCAGTTGTTGTTGTTGCGGTGTGGTGGTGCGATGATGCAACAATCCTTCAGTTGTTGTTGCGGTGTGATGGTGCATGATGCAACATTCCTTCAGTTGTTGTTGTTGTGGTGTAATGGTGCATGATGCAACATTCCTTCAGTTGTTGTTGTTGCGGTGTGGTGGTGCGATGATGCAACAATCCTTCAGTTGTTGTTGTGGTGTGATGGTGCATGATGCAACATTCCTTCAGTTGTTGTTGTTGTGGTGTAATGGTGCATGATGCAACATTCCTTCAGTTGTTGTTGTTGCGGTGTGGTGGTGCGATGATGCAACAATCCTTCAGTTGTTGTTGTGGTGTGATGGTGCATGATGCAACATACCTTCAGTTGTTGTTGTTGCGGTGTGATGGTGCGACGATGCGACAGTCCTTCAGCTGTTCGCGTGGTCCGGGGTCGCGCTATACGTGTGTCGCGGTCCGGCGCAAGCCAACACCGCAACGCGTGCTCGCTGCTCGCCAGGGCCTCCCGAGCCGCTCGGCAACTGCACGCTGCTCAACCAGACGTCCAAGTCGCTGGAGGTGCAGTGTGCGGCCGGCTTCGACGGCGGCCTGCCGCAGTTCTTCGTGGCCGAGCTGTACGACGTGGCCGGCCGGCGGCTGGTGCGCAACGTGACGCGGCCGTTCGCGCACTTCTCGGTGACGGAGCTGCCGGCCGGCCTGGAGCTGCGCCTGGAGCTGTACTCGGCCAACGGCCGCGGCCGCAGCCGGCCCGTCACGCTGGACGGCTTCACACTGAAGGCGGCCGAGAAGCGCATCAGCAGCACCTCAGGTCAGCCGATGGCGCAGGTTACTGTGCCGTAGGTCAGCAGGCTAGAAGACCGGCATTTGCTTAGTTTGTATTTATATACTTTGGCCCGTCTTGGCATATTGCAGGTCCACTGAGTTGGGCTCCCAGGCCCAGATGGAAGTGCTGCAGAGCTGATATTTGAGTTGTTAGCCTGCAAGGGGTTGATCGGCGAGCACCCCGTGGGACTTCGTGTTGAGTGTTCGTCACAACTTCAGGGGGAGTTATGTTTTGGGCGTGCCGGACCATAAAGGTCATTTGCGCCACCTTTATAGCGAGTACTTTGCATGTCTGTCTATTAAGGCGAGTATTTGCAAGCAAGGTGCAGAGAAGTGTACATTTACGTCAAGGGAGTTTTACGTTATAGTTTGTGTGATATTTTCGATGCTGAAGGCGGGGGCTGGACTGATGTCTAAGTGGTTTTACTTTTAATTTGCTTCTCCGCAAAATAATTTATATTTGGGATTGGGGGCGGGTAGGTGGTAAGTTAATAGGGGTAGGTGTTTTGAGAGTGACGAGAAGTTGATTTTGCCAAGGTGCCGGCTTTAGCCTACTCTTATCGAAGAGCACCGAGGGATCATTACCGTGCGAGCAAGGAGGCAATTGTCTACACCGCCTATCACGCCGGCCGCCGCGTGTTAGTTGTTTGTAGCGGGTTAGTCTAGGCATGTCATGCAGAGTTGTCAGTTGGGTTAGTAAGGTGTTTTGAAATTCGGCTCATCTACGTCCGCTGTATCTTTGGGTAGCCGTTCTATGTTATGAGTTGCAAGGCAAATCGACTCATCCACGTCCGGTAGCTCCTCTGGGTAGTCGTTTTACGTTATGCTATTTTTCTTTTATTTGTGTTTTCCTAAAGGAATTCGGCTCATCTATGTCCAACGGCACCGCTAGTTAGCCATTTATTTTTAATTTGGAAGCAAATCGTCTCATGTACATCCGACGCCATTCGGGAATGGCTATTTACGTGTCTTCTACGATTGCTTCGCGGGCATGCATTGCATGTTGATGTGAGTGTTGGTGGTGTGGTGTCTACAGTGCTCCTGCTAGTTTTGTGGCGTACATATATTCAAATAGTAATTGAAGGAGTTCTGGGTGTTTGTCACCGAGAAGCGATGGAAGCGACAGGGTGATGCCCTGTCTTTGGCAGAATGCCTAAAGTGGTTGTCTTTGAGAGTTAAAGCTACTACAGTCTTGTGGGATGTGGCCTATGCTTGACGTGGTGTTGCAGGTGTCGCAGTGAGGTGTTGTATATTGGTCACCCTCTAGTTCAGGCTGTTAGTTTTGTGCAACCAGTTATAAGTCTAGGGAGGGTGACCTCATTTTGTTGGTGAGATAAAGACTTAAAAAATGTACGCCACTTAAATATGACCTCATTTTGGGAATTGATGTCTGAGCCCGAATAAAAAGGGTATTCACGCCAGGCGAACGTAAGTTGGGTTCTTATTTTTCAGCTATGTCGTCGAAAAAAATGCACACTGACTTAGGCTGAACCTGCCATTATCTGATTTTCGCGCCTTAAATATTATTGATTACACGACAATATGTCGCACGACATTATTGACCTAGTGACAGGGTTTGAGAAATGGGCTTCTCATGAATTTTGGTCCTCCAGAACATTTTCCTTTCCAGAAAAGTATCCTATTATCTTTTATCATATCGAAATTAATTGATGCCGTTTGACAGGAACTGCTCTGTAACAAAGTGTTCAAGATTCATTGTGCAGTGCAAACTGATATTCTGACGTCACAAGTTTGAAGACAAATATCCTCTCCGTATACGACTACCCAACAATTTCACTCTCCACATCCAGGATTACAAAGCACAACAATCCTGCCTACTGCGTCACTCAGGGGCGTATGTTTTATGCCGTGAGGCTCGGTGCAACACCCAAGTCTGCCGACACCTGTGTTCGGCTCCGGTTGCCTTCGGTGCTACCCAGAAACGGGTGTGTTATGCCGCAACACCTGACCTGTTGCTGGCAAACGTGTCTGACTCGTCGCCACCTGCTTTACGATCCCTCCGTCTTCGTCTGATGTCGTGTGCCGTGCGACCTGACGACACAATCGTGTCACGTGCGCCGTGCGACCTGGCGACACAATCGTGTCACGTGCACCGTGCGACCTGGCGACACAATCGTATCACGTGCGCCCAACACTGAACCGGTTGGTCACAAGCGGATCGCGAACGCGCATCCTCGCAACGAACACGCGATGCCGATGCGATGCGATGCTGATGCGATGCCGATGCGATGCCGATGCGATGTGATGCCGAGCACACGCTTCCGCCCGTGTGTCATCCGCCGCCTCTCCGGCGCACGTGCCGGACCTCAAGTGACCTGCCAACACGTGCGACTTGTTGACACGTGCTCGTGCTGACGTGTGTGCAGGGCCGCAGCCAGAGGACCATAGGCTGACTGTGACGCCGATCCTGGGCGTGCTGATCGGCGTCGTCGCCTCCCTCATCATCATCGCCATCGGCGTGGTGGCCTGCATGAGGGGCAACAGGTTAGCCAGAGTCCCTCTGTGTGGGTGACTACTGACTGAGTTCTGGCAGTAGCGCACCATGTCAGAGTGGGCGACTACTGACTGAGGGGTGACAGTAGCGCACCATGTCTGAGTGGGCCACTACTGACTGAGGGGTGACAGTAGCGCACCATGTATGTGTGGACAACTATTGACTGAGGGGTGACAGTAGCGCACCATGTCTGTGTGGACAACTATTGACTGAGGGGTGACAGTAGCGCACCATGTCTGTGTGGACAACTATTGACTGAGGGGTGACAGTAGCGCACCATGTATGTGTGGACAACTATTGACTGAGGGGTGACAGTAGCGCACCATGTCTGTGTGGACAACTATTGACTGAGGGGTGACAGTAGCGCACCATGTCTGTGTGGACAACTATTGACTGAGGGGTGACAGTGGCGCACCATGTCTGTGTGGGCGACTACTGACTGAGGGGTGACAGTGGTGCACCATGTCTGTGTGGGCGACTACTGACTGATGGGTGACAGTAGCGTACCATGTCTGTGTGGGCGACTACTGACTGAGGGGTGACAGTAGCGCACTATGTCTGTGTGGGCGACTACTGACTGAGGTGTGACAGTAGCGCACTATGTCTGTATGGGCGACCACTGACTGAGGGGTGACAGTAGCGCACCATGTCTGTGTGGGCGACTACTGACTGAGGGGTGACAGTAGCGCACCATGTCTGTGTGGGCGACTATTGACTGAGGGGTGACAGTAGCGCACCATGTCTGTGTGAGCGACTGCTGACTGGGGGCTGAGAGTAGCGCACCATGTCTGTGCGGGCGACTACTGTGCGAGGGGTGACAGTATCGCACCATGGAGAATAGTGCCGACCAGAGCACGGCGCCGTGTTTTAGTTGGGTTCGCGGTGGCCCCTGAGGTTTTGCATGGGCCTAGAGAGACCCAGCTAGACAGGCGCTCTGTAGCGATCGTGGGTGTTTGTAATTGCATTCGTCATGATCTCTGGAATGACAGCACACAATCTCATGACACCCATAGGTAGGCTGTGAATAAGAATAAGCACAACTCTTCCCCGCCACCCATAATCACTCGGATTTGATGTGTTTGCCATATATTCTGGAGTATTTCTCTCAATATTTATAGACTTAATTTAATTTTCAACGCCTTCTCAACGCATTCAGCGTATTCCGGCATAGGTGCTCCAAGTTAAAGTTTTTCTTGATTGTTGATGGTCCGGATGATGACCGCTGCGATTTGTTTTTTGTTTACTTATGGCTTTTTGGTTATTTTCATGGGCAAGTATGGTGGTGTTCTGCACTAGATTTGGTGCAATCGGGGTGTGGCGGTGGGCGAGGCTTGCATGTATGAGTGGAGAACTAGGTGGCGGATGACAGGTGAGGCGAAGCGATAATGATGCATTGGTGTGGCCAATATAGTGTACGTTTTTCTAGAATTTGCAACCCCCATCTTGACATTTGACATACACTGCATCGGCGGTTTTCACGTTCAGTTAAGATCGTTAGTTCGAATCCCATAGCCGGCGGGATTGCTGAATGCACCGGCGACCAACCGGCGTGAGAGGTTGACGACGCCGTATGGCCCCGCAGTCGAATGCCTCGTAAAAGAACACATGTACTTGCCTACCACACTCAGCTACCGGCCTATCATGTACACTCGCTTTCGGTGGGATGTTCGGGGGTACCCTTAGCATGGCTGGCTCACTAGGAACGTAGGCTGTGACGCTGCACACCAAAAATTACTGGTAGGCTGCGCCGTTTCACAGTTATGAGTTGCGTGACAGTCTAACAGCTTCGCCACCGGCCAGCGTCCGAGCCATAGGATTCGCGTGTGTGGTGGTCACGCGACCAGTTGCCCTGCAGCCATGCAGTGGTAAACACGGGTCTTCCCTGTTCCCGCCTTACATTCCTCTGTCGGCGAAACAACATTGGCAGTTAAACGAGCAGGTTACTGGACTTCTGTCGATAAGCAACAATTGATAGCTGCGGATTGCGACCCCAGCAACACAGAATGAGCAGGAAAGGTTGGAAAAAGCTCAGTTGCAAAGATGTAGCGAAAGGAGATGGGAGGTTTATGATGTCAATGAAGTATTCTCTGGCCCAAAAATAATAATAGAATGTCCAATATTTATATGTTTTAGAAATGTAGTTCGAACTCTTGCTGGGGTGGGTTTATGAACCAGGATCCAATTGCTAAGAAGAGCTGGTTTCGTGAACCCTGGCCATGATTCCATGAATTACAGTTGTACAGTCTAAATTTGGCAAAGCGCTTCACGTGCCGTCAATACACCGACACGGCGACCGCGGCAGCTCGCTCTCGACCTTATCGTGCCAATTGCCAACTGACCCTCCCAGCCGGGGACTAAAAGCGAGCACGCGAAGCGACTCGAACCCAGCATTGCCAGGACAGCGGAGACGGGTGCACGACAGCGCTCTAGCCAACTAAGCTACCGAGGCGGCAAGTCACAGGGAGGCACTTGCTTGCTTAATTCAGATTCATTGACAAGTCAATTAGTTACTTGATTAAATTGCATCTACTTCATTGAGAATCACATGTTTTAGGGCGCAAGGAATGTGTTGCATGATATCATATTATTGATTGCATATGTTGTCCACTGTACTGCAAGCGACATATTCAGAATTCCGTGGGGATAAAGTATTTCTTCACGCTGATACCATCCAACTGTTTTACCATACAAAGATTTTACTTTACATGAAGCAATAAGTGATTGTGGATTAAGTGCCACGAAGTGCAGGCTTGAAGGGAACGACGAGCATAGGATCAGCTTTGCCCAGTATTGTACCGATAAGGTCGCTCGCTGCTAGCGGTCACACATTCTTTTCTAGATTTTGTAGCCTTTCTATTTACACTGAAATCACCATCTGATGTCACCGTTTTTGTCGAGGAATGCTATTTTGTTTTGTAAGCCAATCGCACAAGTGAACTTGAGCACCGAGTACTTTTCCATGTCCTGTCGGAACTTCTACAGCAGTTCAACGTTTACGATTTGCATAACAGTGTCGGCAACATATCTCTTGTAACTATTGGGAGGATTTGTTTGTGGTAGTGCTGAGAACCTTTGAGTTCACGTTGCTCCCGTCGGCAACGTTCGCAGCGAGTGTTTCATAGGTACGCTACTTGGCAAATCCGGTCCTCGGTTAGTCGTTCACTTTAAACCTGCACTTCGTGGCATGCAATCCATAAGAAGCACCAAATTACTGGATAAGTTCGTGTGCACAACTACTGCTGCAAAGTTTAGCATGATAAAATGAAGAGAGCCCTTCACTTATCCCTAGCTAAAGTCAAGCAGGCAATTTTAGTCAACACCACGAAGATCAAAGATACGCTGTATTAAAAAAAACTAGATGATGACAGTCATAAGACGGGAATAAATGTATCATCAAAAGTCAAGTATCCACAGTGACTGGAAGCAACTTCACCCAAGTAATTACTTACTACAAAATAGAAGCACGTCGTCTACCGTCATTAAAAATAACGAATACAAGCAACCGAACATGAAGGCCACCAACGTACTGTATGCCTATAAATGTCAATATGGAGGTTCGCCGGAAGAAAAAAAAAGTGCATGCTGCATTGGCCACACCCATGCGTCATAATCACATCGTCATATCGTCGCCTCACCTATCATCTGCAACCTGGTTCTCCACTCATGCATACAAGGATCGCCCACGACCACACCTTGACTGGACGAAATGTAGTGCAGAACACCACCATACTTACCCATGAAAATAACCGAAAACCAATACAGCTAACGGAAGCGACTAACATCCGCTCATCAACAACAGTCATCCACCATCAACAATCAACAAGAACATGATAGTGTCCTGACGCTATGGCATATGTTTAACTAGAAATTAGGCCAATGTCTAAGCATTTACCTTTGAAAGTTGTTGCCAAAAACTGATCGTGCATGCCTATATACATTTTGTACCAAGATATGTTGTTTCGATATACTAAATTTGCGATTGAGTTGTGTATGAAGCTACCATGACCGACCGATCCGAATGAAACATAATGCTGATTGTTGTTGTTTGTGGCCTTACGACGCACTGAATAGCTGAGGTCATATTGGAGTCTCCTGCCTCTCACCCTGGCAGGAAGCGCGGTCTCCGCGGGGAATCGAACCCCGTACCTCTGGCATGCCAGACATTAATTTGCTTGATATGTGACTGTGTACCTACTATTCTTGCAAATGTTAGTAGAAACGAAACGAAACACTATTCCGCCTCATCGAGCAACAGAGAGACATATCACAAAAGGCAGAAAAATAGAAGCATACAGATGCATTGCGCCCAGCTGGAAGGGTCAGTTGACAACTGTCTCGATAAAGCTACCGAACAAGCTACCGAGGTGCCCGTGTCGTTGCATTGACGGCACGTTAAACTCTCGGTCAAAATTATGCCGTTAAACTGGAATTCATCGATCGAGTTGTGGGGCCAGGATTAATGCAACAAGCTTTGCTTAACATTGGTGCCCTGGAACATAAAGCCACCCCAGGAATAAATGGCACTATATTTATGTTAGCACATATATGCATGTATGCAGGCATATATATACATATATGCACACACATATATATATATATATATATATATATATATATATATATATATATATATATATATATATATATATATATATATATATATATATATATATATATATATATATATATATATACATATATAGATATATATATACATATATATATATATATATATATATATATATATATATATATATATATATATTTATATATATATATATTTATATATATATATATAGATATATATGTGTGTGTGTGTGTGTCGTGCGGCGCGTGCGTGTGTGTACCTATGGGTTCGACGAACCTTCGACTATGATGGCATCAGTTTCCCTGTTTGACAGTCGAAAACTTGGCAAGCCGGCGCAGCAGGCGGACCTGGTGAGCTCGTCACTGCTGACCAAGCAGCGCACTCGGGCCGGGTGTGGGCTCGGCCCCGCCCAGACGGCCGGCAAGGCCCTGCACGACGGCGAACACAACCCGGACGTGGTGGCCAGCACCGGCGGTGAGCTGCATCGGACGACCCCGGACCTGCTTTATCACGTGCTTGCACGCGATGCAAAATTTCAGCTCAATGACCACGATCGATAATTACCTCACTTCTCAGCCGGGCGCAACACAGGTGCACTGCACCTCAGTTGGTGAACACTCACCGCGACACAGCAGATCCGAGCGCCGGTGCAGGGCGGTGGGCATCGCTGTGGTGCTGCTTCATTAGCTGGGCTGTATGGCGGCTAGTCGGCCACCGGCACCCACTTAAGGGCGTCAAGGGGATCGGTGGGGGAGTGTGCGAGCCTGTCAAGGAGGTTCGACTCAGAAGCGGCTGATTACCGCAGTACCATAGCTGACCAGGCGACAACTACAGTCGTGTGCAACAGTTGCACAGCCAGTTCAGGGTTCGAAAGAACTCTGCAGTGTGCAAAATGAAGACAGAATCCGGACGTGACAGCCCTGAATGTAAGCCGCATGGCAGTCAACTCAGGAACCTGTCGCTGGAAGGTGTATGTAGGTCCGATGAGGTGGGGAGGGGGCAGGGTGCATATATAAGCTACTAAGCTACTTTATCATATAGCAAACATAGGGATAGCGGTTAAGACTCCCGAGAGGCAGAGACACTACTCACGCTCTCCCTCGCCGTGCTGTCATTTGACCCCTCTCACGCTCTCCCTCGCCATGCTGTCATTTGACCCCTCTCACGCTCTCCCTCACCCGTGTTCTCATTTGACCCTTATCACGCTCTACCTCGCCCGTGTTTTCATTTGACCTCTTTCCCAGTGCATGCACTATCACTAGTATAAACGTCTGCAAAATAATGGCCTTCTATCTGATTCACAGATTCGCACTACGCCAACACAAAAACGTGGCAAATGTGGCAAATGACATTAAGCCATTGGTTAAGAAAATCGACAAAAAACGCCGATCTGTCCTCAACCTTTTCAAACATACTCCAAACCATTTTAATCACCAAAATATAAGGCCTGTTCCAGAGGTGGAGTCCCCTGTCCCTCTAGAGGGGGCTCAGATCCCACAATGTTCGGTCGGGCCCGTCCAATATGCGCACATTTTAACATGGAACACCATGGGCGAAACCCTCAATGAACGTTGAAATCAACGGTGCTAGCATTGCTGGGTCGCACATATAATTTAATTCAAGGTCCGCATCTGGCCCGTTCTTAACTCGCCATCACATACATGAATTATGATGTCCTTATCAAAGCTTGGTGCTAAATGTCGTTATGCCAGTTGTTTTTCATTGCTGACGTACATGTCCCAACGTCACTCAGATCCTGGATATGAGCTGGTGCCTGCGGCCCGGCTCCTGAATCACCTGAACGTGTCCAGGAGCAGAAACAGCTCTCCAGTGCCGACGCCGCCTTCCGGCACGCCCCTCAAAAACAACATCAGTCAGGTGGGTTTGTTGTGCGCGTGAAGACCGTCACGGATCGGTCATCCGCTGCGGCGTCACGGCTCTGAAAAGGCGGTATTGCTCGCAAAATTTGCTGCCTATTCTGGCGCGCGCCTCTGTTGTCACTCGGCGCCAGAGTCCGGGGTACGGGACACACCGCCAGCGCGTCCGAGGTTCTGCTGGCGCCGCCCTGACATTGTAAATCGAGGTCGAGTGGCCACCGAGCTCGACGAGTGCTGTGCTGGTTGTTGTGTCGTCCGAGGTTCTGCTGGCGCCGCCCTGACATTGTAAATCGAGGTCGAGTGGCCACCGAGCTCGACGAGTGCTGTGTTGGTTGTTGTGTCGGCGGTGTCCAGGAGGGTCGTGATGTGGGACGCCGTGAGCCGTCCTGTGGGCGGCCAATGCTCACATCCCGTTACATAACCCTGCCGAGCGTGGTCACCATTGCGGGACCGGTTAGCCACGCTGCAACGCGTGGACATTGTCGTTTTGATGGTAGGCATGCCTGTGTGTGCCTTGATATGCTACGGCTGCGTATTTGACCTTATTTAGGAATCAATCTTGGCATGATCAATATCTCCCGCTGTCTTTTTTTTAAAAACATTTTTACTATTTTCCTCCATCCGTCTCCCTGTCTTCTTATGCACGAAAGTATGCTCGTAATACCCTGCGGAGTGGCGTGTTGACTATTTTAACATTTGTGAAGTTGTGAAGCGCCAAACATTTGTGAAAAGTGTTGGAGGAAGGACAACGGATAAAATAAATTGCATAGACCCGTGCGAGTAAGTCAACATTTGAAATCAGACCTTCGTGAAATCTGGTTCAATTTTGTCCCAGCAGTGCAGAGGGAGGGAGAGTCAATTTGATCCCTCCGATGTTTTCTCAAGTAACTCCTAGACCGTGCACGCTATCGCTTTGCAATTCGGTACACCTTCCGCTACATGATTTTGACACATTGTGCAAAAGCATTGCGTTCCAGGCTCTTAACATACTGGAGTTCGGGCGCTTGTAGAAGTCAGGCAACGACATCGTTTCAATCCCGCTTTTAGATGTACACTAAGACATTTTTCACAAACCAACCATGTAAGATGCAGTCAAATGTGAAATATCAATATATGGACAAATGAAGAAGAAATATTCAAAATACAGCATGTGACTTCGTGTCGAATCCATGGGTGAAATCATCATCATACCACAAATTTTCTTGCGTGTGACTCTTTTCTTGAGCAATAATACAAAAACACGAAAAATGTGTGGTGACAAATCATGTCCTCAAAACACGAATCAGGTTTCAAGCCGTTATCAGATCAGGTCACCGAGATACGGCTTGAAGCATCCCTAAGATCCCAATATTTAAAGTGCTTGAAGGCCAAAATACGGACTATTGCGAAGTAAAAATAGCTAAACTAGGGGAATTTTGCACGCTAAGTTTATTTTGATGACACTGATTCGTAAATTATATTTGAAATGTTGGAATTTTTATTAAAAATTCGCAAAGATGGTACACATGGTTTCGCTTTGGTGGCACTCATTGCTTTTCCATGGGTGGCATCATTCTCGAAAATGTTCATCATCAAGAGTCCATCACATGATTCCCGGTATTTCATCTTGACGGCATCGGTGACCTTGACCTTTCCATGTGTCATCTGTGGCAGACCAATCCTTCAGTTTGCATATCATCAATATTGAAGCACGAAATTGCATTTGCTTTACGACCAAGGTCCGAAAACTACGGCGAAATCGGGTGACTGACCGCCCCGACATTTGTAGGGTTAGACGAACAGTTGCGTTCCAATAGTTTATTCCAGAAATGGGTAGCCTGATTGGCTCGTGATCGTGCCAAGGGATGTGACATCACGTGACATTCTGTGCGCATAATCATGAGTTGACTTAATGTGGTGTAGCAAGGTACCGATATTCAGACAGAGGAACAGACTTTGAGCGGGACGAGGCTGTGAATAAAAATATTCAACGATTAAGCTGGCAACCTCAAAAACATTGTAGGGTCTTCCACATCAGGTTCCATGATAGGATCCGAAATGATTGGGGGCTTGGCGCGATCATCTGAGGGCGGATAACGCGAACCCCTCCAAAGACATCGCAAACTCCACCCAGACGTGCTCATCGTCAAAGTGACTTGAACTGGAAATTACATACTAGTGAAACAAGCTAGTGCGATGCTACAGTACGACGTTTGGGTTATGCCCTGCTGTGACTATAACCACACGGTAAAGCTGGCCTAAAGTGCATGGGTAAATTAGAAAATGGAAATAGATACGGGAGTATGAAAACTGAGGAGGTGATGTGCCCCAAGGGCATGCAAAAGTTACACAATTACACCACCATGCAGTTGACTCTTGATCCTTCGCCAATTAACCAATTCATTCTTAATCAATAAACTAACCCAGATCCACTGTGTGTGTCGAAGTGCTAAATAGCCGCTGCATATAACCATATAACCACGAACGCGCCGCAGCTGTTCGTGGCCGGTCTGAACCGAACACCGACGCCGCTCCGCCTTTACAGGACGACGGCATCGTCTTCTGCGAGCTGACCCTGCCCCGGTCAGGTCAGGTCGGCAAGGTGGCGCGGGCGGCACACGAGCCGGTGCCGACGTTCGCCACGTTCAGCCCGGGTCGGCCGAGCCGTGACCCAGTGGTGCGGACTGTCGTCCTGCGGGACCAGGAGAGTGTGGTATAGGACCGCTGAGGTCAGCCGAGGTTACCCGAGTTCAGGAGAGTGGTGTGGGACTGCTGAGGTCAGCCGAGGTTACCCGAGGTCGGGAGAGTGTGGTGTAGGACTGCTGAGGTCAGCGAGGTTATTCGAGGTCGGGAGAGTGTGGTGTAGGACTGCTGAGGTCAGCGAGGTTATTCGAGGTCGAGAGAGTGTGGTGCAGGACTGCTGAGGTCAGCGGAGGTTATCTGAGGTCGGGTGAAGTCGGTCGAGGTCAGCTGAGGTCGTCCGAATTCAGCTGGGGCCAGCTGAGGTTAGCCGAGCTTACTGGGGATCAGCTAAGATCCACTGTGGTCAGATAAGATGGGTCGATGTCAGCTGAGATCAGCCGGGTCTAACTGCTGTTCGCTGACATCGTTAGAAGTTACCTGAGATAAGCCGAGTTAGACAGAGACCAACTGCTGTTCTGTGACTAACAGTCTGTAAGCTCGGTGTCACATGCCGATGGTGTGATAGACCGAATGGCTGATGCTGCAGCAGACTCCCTGTAAGGAAGACGCACAGGAGTATTGCACAAATTACCTATAGCGAAGACAGCTGCAGTATCCTCCAAAGTTATCTCTTCCCACAAGTGGCATCATATGACAGATGAGTGTCAGATACATGACAGACAGGTACGGTCCCATGGCGGACAGATGCCGTTGTGTGACAGACGAGTGTCATCATGAACAGGCACACGTGGTAGCATGACAGACGAATGCCATCATATGACAGAAGAGCGCCGCCACATGACAGACGCGCGGGATTACGAAACATACGAACGCCGTCAAACAGCAGACAAATGTCGGCCTGCCATGACAGGCGAACACGGTCGCGTGAGGGACGAGTTCGTCACATGACAGTGACAGACGGAGCCGACGCAGTCGACAGGGGCGGTTCCCCGGCGCGCCGGCGGCCACTGGCGTCCGTGACGGAAGTCGGCCGCGTCCGATGGTGCTGCGAGTGCGGAAACGCGGCGGTTGGCCGGCGCGCCAGCGGCCAGTCACGTCCGTGACGGAAGTCGGCGGCGACAGATGGCGTGGCGGGCGCGGAGATGCGGCGGTTGGCCGGCGCGCCAGCGGCCAGTCACATCCGTGACGGAAGTCGGCAGCGACAGATGGCGTGGCGGGCGCGGAGATGCGGCGGTGCGTCGTGCGCCTGTGTGCGGCTACCGGCCGGCTCGTGTGCGGATGTGGAGCGGCTTGGTTCGGTTAGGCTAGGTTGGGTTAGCCTCTGGCACAGGACGGCCGGTCGTGCGGCGCTGGCAGCGAACGGCCGGCGACAGCTGCTGTGTACGCTGACGCCGGTCGCGGCCTCTACGCTGGCGTGACTTGGTCGCGGTGGTCACGTTGGTCACGCTGGCAGGTCACGATGGTCACGCTGGTCACGCTGGCAGGTCACGATGGTCATGCTGGTCACGCTGGTCACGCTGGCAGGTCACGGTGGTCACGCTGGTCACGCTGGCAGGTCACGGTGGTCACGCTGGTCACGCTGGCAGGTCACGGTGGTCACGCTGGTCACGCTGGCAGGTCACGGTGGTCACGTTGGTCACGCTGGTAACGCTGGCAGGTCACGGTGGTCACGCTGGTAACGCTGGCAGGTCACGGTGGTCACGCTGGTCACGCTGGCAGGTCACGGTGGTCACGCTGGTCACGCTGGCAGGTCACGGTGGTCACGCTGGTCACGCTGGCAGGTCACGGTGGTCACGTTGGTCACGCTGGCAGGTCACGGTGGTCACGTTGGTCACGCTGGCAGGTCACGGTGGTCACGTTGGTCACGCTGGCAGGTCACGATGGTCACGCTGGTCACGCTGGCAGGTCACGGTGGTCACGTTGGCAGGTCACGGTGGTCACGCTGGTCATGCTGGCAGGTCACGGTGGTCACGTTGGTCACGCTGGCAGGTCACGGTGGTCACGCTGGTAACGCTGGCAGGTCACGGTGGTCACGCTGGTCACGCTGGCAGGTCACGGTGGTCACGCTGGTAACGCTGGCAGGTCACGGCGGCGCAGTGACAAGGTCGCCGCGGCTGTTGGGTGTGCGGCGCTGATCTCCTGTGTGCGTGTGCGTGTGTGTGTCCCGGAGAGACGGTATTGTAATTTGGGCGTGTCGGCGAAGAAATCGCCGATTGAAAAGTTCGGTCGTGCACATCCATCATGCTGCGATCCCCGTGAGGGAAGTTTCATCAAACACGAAGATTAATCTTAGTTCATGAGGACGAGCTAATAAGGAGCCAGGTAATGGCTGATCAATATGTTCGTAAATCAGTTCTAGCCCAGGGTGCTTTTTATACGCGTGTTGGGTTACTTCCCTCTTCGTGGCTCATGTGGCCCTCCATTATCTTCTGAGCCGAGCAGGGGCTAATCTGGAACTGCTGCCCCCCCCCCCCCTTATTCTGGGCAGCGTTAAAGCTAATACTACACGTGTCAGCCCGGAATCGATTTCGGAGCAGTCGTCTCGTGATGTCAGCTTGCGTTGAAGTGACACCGTCGACCAGTAACGACGCGGGTCACGAGGCCAGTAACGGCGCGGGTCACGAGGCCAGCAAAGGCGCGAGTCACGGGGCCAGTAACGGCGCGGATCGGCCCAATCGGAAATGCATATGTTACCATTTATTGAACTGCTCGTACTCAGCTTACGTGTATGTCGTCTATGCCGCGTATGTCGTGTATGCCGTGTATGCCGTATATGCCGGTGTCTTGCAGGACGGTGCTCGCCGGCCTCGGTGCCATATTCAGCTGGACACTTCATTCCTATCGGACGAGCCGATCGCTGTGTACATGATCGTACGCTTACCCACTCGCTGCGCGTGTGCGTGCACGCGCGCGGGCTGGTGTGTACCAGCCCGCGCAAGTCCATCTGGTGTGTACCATCAGCAAGTCTGCCGTCTTCGCACTTCATGTCGACTGTCTCTGAATGTCGCTGCGCGTTGACGTGACCATCCTCTTGCGTGTGTGTGCTGATGTGACGAAACCATAGGTCGTCATCGGAGGTGCACATTTTCTGAAGGATCGTGAGAGGGGCTCGAGCAGTTTCAAACTCGTTTTGATTTAATGCACACCCTAGTCTAAAGGTTAAGGATGACAATTATTGGAAGATCGAGCCCCCCACCCCCGCATACGGAAAGTGCCACCTCTGTTTTGCTATTTTGTATTTCCTTTTGTTTTGCTTTGTAAAGCTATTGCTACTCCTAGTCGAAGAGTAGTTCGGTACACATGTATACAGCAGAAGCGAGGTCCCACTCTCGCTGTCCTCCATAAGGACTCGACAATCCCAAATGTGTCTCATAAACTCCAGCAAGACTTCGCAACATGGTGCAGCTTCATGTATCACTATATGGTGTGTGCTTTTTAACGACAAACATGGGCTTTCTATGTATTAGCTGAGCAATCTTGAGTCAGAAGCCAAGATTGTACTGTGTCACCTTGAGGAGGCCTTTATAATCGATGTATCATCAACCCAGCTTCCGTCAGGTCTCATGCCATCATTCATTGGATCTCATTGTGCTGCCACCTTTTAACGTACTATCATTTGACTTTGCACTCGTCAGGCATTTGGTGAAGGCAGCTGCATTTATATTCGATGCGTCTTGCCCGGTGTACGGTGCGTCTCTGTCGCTCTCTGTGCTTCGTCGTCGCCGCCGACAGGGCTGCACGTGTGCACGTGTACACGTGAAGCAGCCAACTGCAGCGGCGAGTGAAACTACACGTGCCACTTCAAATGTTACTTCGCGTGCAAATGCACGTGTGAAATGTTACGCTAATTTTCAGTTGTCGCGGGAAGAGGACGGGCGTTTCGCACGGTCACCGGACGCGGACCCAGGGCGTCGCAAAGGGTGTCGTGCAGCCGAATCCGACTACGTCCGGACACCTCTGAACCGATCTGAGCAAATCGCACTTCTCTCGAACGCGCTGGCACTCACTTCAATTTTCCAGAGGAAAGGCTTTGCTTTTATCTCCCATGAGGTCTGAGAAACTTCACGAATTTAGTCGTGCAGTGGCCACAAGCCACAAGTCAATCGCCAAGCCGACTGGGGAGACTGGAAGGTCACGATCGTCTGATCCCCCAAACACCGCACTCGCTCCAAGGAAAGCTGCGAAAAAGAAAGAAACTCGTGCTGACATTCCAGCTGCATGCACTAAAAGCAGGACAGGCACCCATGTATGTTAGTTTTTAGGTGTGTTAAGGACGCTTCGCCTAAGGACTTGTGGTCATCTATTTAGCGGTCGTGTGTTTTATCAGGCCAGATTCTGGTGAGAGACATGACCACGTGTTTTATTAGGCCAGCTCTGGTGAGAGGCATGGCCATGTGTTTTATTAGGCCAGATTCTGATGAGGGACATGACCATGTGTTTTATCAGGCCAGATTCTGGTGAGACATGACCATGTATTTTACCAGGCCAGATTCTGGTGAGGGACATGACCGTGTGTTTTATCAGGCCAGATTCTGATGAGGGACATGGCCATGTGTTTTATTAGGCCAGTTCTGGTGAGAGACATGACCATGTATTTTATCAGGCCAGATTCTGGTGAGGGACATGGCCATGTGTTTTATCAGGCCAGATTCTGATGAGGGACATGGCCATGTGTTTTATTAGGCCAGTTCTGGTGAGAGACATGACCATGTATTTTATCAGGCCAGATTCTGATGAGGGACATGACCATGTGTTTTATCAGGCCAGATTCTGATGAGGGACATGGCCATGTGTTTTATCAGGCCAGATTCTGATGAGGGACATGGCCATGTGTTTTATCAGGCCAGATTCTGATGAGGGACATGGCCATGTGTTTTATCAGGCCAGATTCTGATGAGGGACATGGCCATGTGTTTTATCAGGCCAGATTCTGATGAGGGACATGGCCATGTGTTTTATCAGGCCAGATTCCGGTGAGAGACATGGTCATGTTTTTATAGGCCAGACTCTGGTGAGAGGCATGGCCATGTGCTTTATTAGGCCAGATTCTGGTGAGAGACATCACAGAGGAAGGCATACGGAACGGTCCCGACCACCGAAAAGTAATGCACAACGCTTCCATAATGAATTGACTTTCTATCATTGCGTAGGATGTCTTTGTAAGTCCGACTTTGTGTGCCACCCGCAGGGCACGGTCTGCGCTCCTTTGCCAGTCATTGATAGATGAATAGCACATGACCATAACACATATATAGGACTGATAATGAAGATAACACATGCCATATGGCTGTTGTTATTGGGGTCTAGGGGCGCATCAACTGCAGCGCCAATAACTAGGTCAGTCGAGTCAGGTATAAACGTACCGGTGACACGTAGGCGAGATAGTACGCATCACAGCATGCTATGGCATTCCATGACCTCGCTATTTTTTCAAAGCCAGGTGATCTACATATATACATATGATACACTTGACGGCGGGAGTACACCACATCAAACACAACAGCAGACAGGAATGGCGAGGGTTCAGCGACGCAGCGTGAACCATCGCCCAGCAATTTCACAAGGGTGCACGGTGTGGCTCCTAAGAGGCGGCGACACTCCGTGTCCAGATGGCGACATGCGATGAGAGACAGGCCGCATACAGGTTTTCGCCACAACGTGGACAGGCTGATCGCTCTTCCCCGCAGAGGAAGAAGCGGTGTGAAAAGTATGCATGTCCCAGACGTAGACGACACAGGATCACTTCCTCACGCCTCGATGGTCGCGAGCACGACTGTCATGCACCCAAGCGAGGCTTTATTGTTTTCAGCTTGCTCACCAGGACAGCATCCCAGGAATATTGCCACTCGTTCGTGATATATGACATGACGTGACATATGACTATAACACGACTATATATATATATATATATATATATATATATATATATATATATATATATATATATATATATATATATATATATATATATATATATATATATATATATATATATATATATATATATATATATATATATATATATATATACAATATATATACATATATATATATACATATACATATATATATATATATATACATATATATATATATATATATATATATATATATATATATATATATATATATATATATATATATATATATATATATATATATATATATATATATATATATATATATATATATATATATATATATATATATACTAACTATAGTATATACATGTATATGTATATATATATATATATATATATATATATATATATATATATATATATATATATATATATATATATATATATATATATATATATATATATATATATATATATACATGTATATACTATATATATATATATATATATATATATACATGTATATATATGTACATGACCATAATGTCGGTGTTCCCGAGCAGTGGGGATACACGGCCTCCCGCCGCCACACAGAGGGTATAGCCGTAGGTGACGAACGTGCGGGGCATGAGCAGTTCACTCCGAATCACATCCACCCTCCTGGAGCCACGACGATACGAGAACCAATTCCGGAGTCGTGATTTGAACGCGAGCAACTTGCGTGAGCCCTCCGTCCCAGATGCGTTGCCACCAGGAAGGCATGTGGACTGTTACCTCGAGATATGGGGTCTGACCGGAGGTGGTGTAGACGTCCGGAGGTGCCTATTATATATATTTATATATATATATATATATATATATATATATATATATATATATATATATATATATATATATATATATATATATATTGATTCAGGCCAAAGGCTCTCCTTGTATGATGTACAAAAACAAATAAGGATATGTTTGTAGTGTGACACGCTCGGAGCTCGATCCAGACTGTGTATTCGGAGCGAAAACCCCAGCCGGGCGATCGAGTCCCGCCCGAGGGCTGGCCCGACCGGTCACACTCAAGGGAGCGTCAGGCAGTACATACAGGGTGTAACACACGCCCCAACCTATTGCATGTTGATGAACTCCAAAATACTGATCTTGGTGCACTTAAATTGTCAAATATAAGTAGCCTTAACCAGGTGGTCGTGGCTTAAAATATGTTGCGTAAAACCTGAGCCAAGGCATGCTAAAGCATCAGTGTCTTATATTTGTTTACTCCTGACAGGCAGATGCCTGCTGTTGATGATATGCAATGGAAAACCACTGGTGTGTTCATTGACAACAGGACACTGAATCACATTCATGGTCATGACTATGGATGGGCCATCAGTTGAACAATAATGCACGCGTATAGCATTCGGCGACCTTCATCCGCCACGGCTCGCTCTCCACGCTTCACAAATCATTGAAAATGGCGGCTTACTTTCCAGTCCAACTCCGCCATTGCCAGACTTCGCCGCTGTTGCCAGATTTACGGCAATTCTCGTAGGTGTTGGCATGTTGTAGCTCATCACCGGCTCGCTCCGATGGCACTCGGTTCTCGCCCCGATGGCCGCCGACGCTACTACCAGGAGTGTGCCGCTTACTGCGCGGTTGTCTCGTTGCATGTCGAATGGTGCGGACGTCCCATCTGCCCCCGCCTTTTGGAATGCCAACAAATCTGTCGGCGTGCTATCCCAACTGAATCTTCTAAAAGTTGCCCGCTCACGTTTTGCATCTCGACGCTCTGCCAACTGCCAGTGAACAGGACATGGGGCGACATGGGACGACGTGGTTGGTTGGTTATTGGTTTTACGACACGTCGACCGTTGAGTCATGTAGGGTCGCCAATCTCTCACGCCGATTGGTCGCGGGCGAAGAGTAGCGACAGGTGAGACTCGAACCCACAACCTTTCGATTGTGAGACGAGCATCTTACCCCTAGACCACTCGTCCCGGGACGACGTGGGGCGTCCGACGTTCACGGTAGGCACACACCGGCCGGCCACAAAAACAGCGACGAAGATTGCTCACACAGCAGCGAAATCATTCCGGAAAGAGGATTTCACGTTGGTCTTAAACACTTCCCAATCCAACTTCACCTGTCGCTACTCTTCGCCCGCGACCAATCGGCGTGAGAGATTGGCGACGCTACATGACTCAACGGTCGACGTGTCGTAAAACCAATAACCACCACCACCAATCCGACTTCTTGAAATTCCACTTGAGGGGAGGGGGGTCCTCAAGTCAAACAAAACTCCAGCCTGATACTCTAAAAATGGGGTCATTCCTGAGAGCATTGTCAGACACTGGCCATGCCAAACACTGCGACAAACGTGAGCCTTCAAGACTGAGATCAATCGTAGATGAAAAATTCCACGGAAGCGTAAAGTGAGCGTCCGCACCTTTGCTTCGAAGACAGAGGGATTCATCGGGAACAAAATCATCCAATGACTGACCGCAATAGTTGGTGGCATTGCATGCCCAGGCGACGTCACGGGTGTTGAAGTCGCCAGACAGTAAGGCTGGCGCAGGCAGTTCCAGTACGGACGGAATCGGAATTCCCGGGAAGGATAAATCGAGCGAACTGTTATTTTATGGCGACTAAAGCCACTTTAGTGGACAGCGCTTGAATATTGATGTGAAGCACTAGCTCCTGATGGGCGCTATATTATCAATGCCGTCGATGCTCCCTCAAGTCCAATTAACTAGCTAACCAACTGTCTCTACATGCGGAACAATGCGACTAGTTGCCAGAGACTACCTCATATGCGACTGCGTCCGATGGTATGCTCTTCGTCAGCACCAGTTAGCCTTTGAGAGAAGAGGACAAGTGTAGTGTAATGAAACCAGCTTCGGATCCATCTTTCGGAATGCGTTTGGCCGCTATGTGCCCGGACTCGTCGAGTCCTTTCATGAACGATCGGACTCGTCGAGTCCAGTCATGCACGCTCCGAGCGGAAGCCGTCGCCTGTCGGCCGGCGCGCTGACATCGGCACTTGACGCCTTGACTGTTGGCCGGCGCTGACATCGGCACTTGACGCCTCGACTGTCGGCCGGCGCTGACATCGGCACTTGGCGCCTCGACTGTCGGCCGGCGCTGACATCGGCACTTGACGCCTCGACTGTCGGCCGGCGCTGACATCGGCACTTGACGCCTCGACTGTCGGCCGGCGCTGACATCGGCACTTGACGCCTCGATTATCGGCTATGGCCGGGAGTGTTATGCCAAGTTAGTTTCCCTTCTCAATGGCGGCGACGGCCGGTCGGCGGATGCTGTGTCACTGCGCCGTGTCACCATTGTGACACCCATGTCAATGTGACCCAGCGGTGTGCGGGGCAAACCCTGGTCAGGCAGTCGTCACCAGGTAGCGGGGGGGGGGCAGAGACGCGGCTGAGCAGCAGAGGTGAACGAACCGCCGGGTTGAACGGCTGTCCGCCGCTGGTGCCCGTGGAAACTTGGAGGCACAATCTCGCTGGTGCTTGCTTTTGTTGAATTGAAGAAACCAATGAACTGTTGTTCAAGTAGGCTCCGTTTGGTTAACACAATCATCATCCCGGTCATCACAAGGGAAGTAACGGCTAGTAGATTTTGGAGAGCCTGCTGGAATTGAGAACCAGTTGCCGCACAAGCGAGGCAAACACTAGACGTTCACCGCTGGATGAAACGAACTGCTCTACAGAAGCGACAGCTTCGTCTCGTGAAGCATGTAGTAACTGGGCATCGCTTGTTGAAAATCGGATCCAGATGAACCAGGTTAGAACGGATCCCTCTGCAGATTCCTGCAGGCGTGCTTCATCGAGTTAGCTAATCAACCGGATAAAGAAACAATTACCTGATGGACTAGGATCGATTGGAGTAGGCGTCTAAAACTGTCTCAGCTAGTCACGTTGCAGCGCCGTCAGCACGCGGCCCGAGATGGCCGCCAGGTGCAACCCGGCCGCGGTCTGGGCGACCCCCGCCTCTCCTCCAGAGGCGACACCAGCCAGAGCAGAAGGCGCTCCCTCAACCCGGCCGCGGTCTGGGCCACCCCCGCCTCTCCTCCAGAGGCGACACCAGCCAGAGCAGAAGGCGCTCCCTCAACCCGGCCGCGGTCTGGGCGACCCCTGCCTCTCCTCCAGAGGCGACACCAGCCAGAGCAGAAGGCGCTCCCTCAACCCGGCCGCGGTCTGGGCGACCCCTGCCTCTCCTCCAGAGGCGACACCAGCCAGAGCAGAAGGCGCTCCCTCAACCCGGCCGCGGTCTGGGCGACCCCCGCCTCTCCTCCAGAGGCGACACCAGCCAGAGCAGAAGGCGCTCCCTCAACCCGGCCGCGGTCTGGGCGACCCCCGCCTCTCCTCCAGAGGCGACACCAGCCAGAGCAGGCGCTCCTCGGCCCACGCCACACTGCACGGCGACCACGTCCGAGCGACACCGGCCCGGGACGGCGGTGGAGGAGGATTCGTCTTGGTTAAGTCGCGGGCGTCGGTAGCTCAGTTGTTAAGCTGAGCGTCCGGCACGCCAGAGGTACGGGGTTCGATTCCCCGCGATGCCCGCCCTTCCTGCCAGGGTGAGAGGCAGGCGACGCCATATGGCCTCAGCTGCTGAGTGCGTCGCAAAGCCACAATCCAATTGGGTAAGTCGTCCCTCGGGGCTGCGGTGCTGGGCGTACAACCCGCCCACCTACCGGGGGAGAGTCGCCGCCCTTGGAGGAACAAAGTTGTCAACTGCTTGGTGGCTTGCCACCAGGGAGCCCATCCACATCCACAAGACGTGCCGGCTTGGCCTCGCGGGCGCGCCTTTCAGCCTCCTGGCGCTGGAGGGCCACGTGTGGCACGGCAACCGGACAAATGTACGCAAAGCAAATGCACGTATGGCAGATGTACATATGGCAATTGTACGTAAGCACAGATGTACGTATGGCAAATGTACGCAAGCGCAAATGCACGTATGCGCAAAAATACATCAGCGTAAATGTACGCATGCGCAAATGCATGTAAACGTACATGTACGTAAACGCAAACGTGTGTAAACGCAAAAGCGCGTAAGAGCAAATGTATGTATACGCAAATGGAAGTATGCGCAAATATCCCAGCACAAATGCATAATATAATATACAAGCGCAAATGTACGTAAACGCAAAGGTATTTAAGAGAAAATCTACGGATAAGCCAATGTACGTACATTTGAGCAGAGTACATTTGCGTTTACGTACATATGGTTAGGTGCATATGCCGTACACGCATTTGCTCTTACGTACATTCCCAGAAGCACATCTGTCATATGCACTTTTGTGCCCACGCACATTTGTGCTTACATACATCTGCCACACTTACTTTTGTTCATACGTACAGTTGTTTACGCACATTCGAAAAATGTACATTTGGTTACGTACATGTGGTTACATACATTTGCTTGGGTATATCTGCCATACGTACACTTGCGCTTAGCAGCGTTTGGGTTACGTACATTTGCATTTGCATACACTTCATCTAACGCATTTTTGCGCTTACGTACATTTGAGCATACGTACATCTGCGCTTACGTACACTGGCTTACGTACATTTGCTCTTGCTTACATATACCATGCGTACTTTAGTCATACGCACGTTTGCGCTTACGTACATCTGTCAAACGTACTTTTGCCAAACGCACATTAGCTTACGTGCATCTGCCACCCGGACATTTGTCCCAGAATCGTTGGGCACAGATAGAGGCCCATGCCGCTGAGGATCGGTGGCACTGGCCCATGCACCCTGCATCACACCAGTCGCAGCATCTTCATGCTGTCTACTGGGAGAGTAAGGTAAGGAGTGCTGAGAAGCAGATGCGTAGCCAAGGGGCCCCCTTGGCTACGCATCCTTGGTATTATCACCAAAAAATACACTGGGTCCAACGTGAACTTTTTGTTATATTTTAGTACCACGTAATCACCTAAATTAGGGTATATTTATGGTTTATTAAATCTTATTACATTTTTTTTTTGCGGGGGGGAACCTTAGGAAAATCCTGCCCACACCACTGCTTAGAACAATGGTTGAGTTTCACGGGCCTGGACCTCTGGACTTGGCTCCGCCCATCTTCTTGTGAGCCACTTTGCACTGCCAACGTTCCGCCTACGGTTTCCGATATAATTCTGCTGTCGTTCTAGAGATTTGGACCGATCCAGGCGGCGCCAGTGACCGATCCAGGCGGCGCCGGTGACCGATCCAGGCGGCGCCGGTGACCGATCCAGGCGGCGCCGGTGACCGATCCAGGCGGCGCCGGTGACCGATCCAGGCGGCGCCGGTGACCGATCCAGGCGGCGCCGGTGACCGATGCAGGCGGCGCCGGTGACCGATCCAGGCGGTCACCTACGCTGCCCGCTGGCTGACCCGAGTATCACGCGAATGAGTGGCTCCACTCTGCCTCATCTCTGCAAGGGGCGATGTCGCGCCTCGCTCCAACAAGGGCGAGGCCTGACCGCGAGTCCAGAGGACCGCAACAGGCAACGAAGTTGCAACACAACTGAGCAGCGCAGACAGGCTGCCGTTGAAGGGAACGTGCCATGTGCTACTCAACTTCGCAGCGTATGAAGCCTTCATGAAAACTGAAACTTGGAAACTTTCGGATGAAGATCTTCGCAAAGCACCCTCCTTATTTGTCGGAAAGATATTTGTCTGGGGCATTCCATGGCAATAGTATCCCTCTCCTTCACATGCGCTGGACAGGCCCCGTCATACGCCGTACGTAGTACTTGGGTCTCGTCTCAATTCACACACCCAGTGTTTCCCAGACGCTTCTGACGGGTGTGGTTAAAACGCTGACTACACCCAGTGTTTCCCAGACGCTTCTGACGGGTGTGGTTAAAACGCTGACTACACCCAGTGTTTCCCAGACGCTTCTGACGGGTGTGGTTAAAACGCTGACTACACCCAGTGTTTCCCAGACGCTTCTGACGGGTGTGGTTAAAACCTGGTGTGGTTAAAACGCGCCATGTTTCCCAGACGCTTCTGACGGGTGTGGTTAAAACGCTGACTACACCCAGTGTTTCCCAGACGCTTCTGACGGGTGTGGTTAAAACGCTGACATGCCGCATGCCGGGCGGTGGCAACAACACTGAGCTACATAGGTGTCCGCATCGCTGGCATTGAACACACCGCAGAATGTCGGGCGGTGGCAACAACACTGAGCTACATAGGTGTCCGCACCGCTGGCATTGAACACACCGCAGAATGCCGGGCGGTGGCAACAACACTGAGCTACATAGGTGTCCGCATCGCTGGCATTGAACACACTGCATATCACTGGGACAAGCACACGCAGCTTCACTGTGACATGGCCAACATACAGTTATGATTAGAAAAAAAACACGCACCTCACTGTGCATGGAAATATTGCGCAGGCAGATGCAACTATGATATCGGGACAAACCGAGCTTCACGACATGGCCAACATGTAGTGCCGCCGGCAGACCTGTCGAACTGAATGTCCAGGCTCTGTTACTAGTCAGCTGTAGATCAACGTACTGATTCTTACTCTGTCTTACTCTGACTCCGTGGGTTTTACTCACATCGCACTGCCGACAATCCATCCACAATTACCGTCCCGGAGACGTCCTTCAGGTTACAGCAGCTAATTAATTACGTCGCGCCTCCTGCCCTGCTGTCGTGTGCTGTATTTAAATTGATATATTCCCAACGCCCCTGAGTGTCATGAGCCTTGTGAAACTCCACCACCGTGCCTCCATCACGTGGTTTTTCGCAGCGAATTAAGTCTCCCAGGCGGTCGCAGTCACGTTCATGCTCAAAGGGTTGCAGACACGATAAAGTCTTTGCCGTGTCACAAGATTAACCGAACAGAACACGTGGAGCTGGTGGCCTTCACTCCGAAGTACTCTTATCAGCTGGGTTCCCACGGTGAGAGACGTCGGAAAATCAGGAAAAGATGGTTGTCAGACAATTAATTGTATTTATATTGATGACAGCACAAAATCAGTACAAATCACGCATCAATAGCACTCGCGCCCTTGCAGTGGTTTCGCCTTGTGACGTGCAAGCATTGCGCATCGGGAACACGTGATGATCATCATTGTCCAGGAACTACGTGGTAACCATCATACGAGACGGCGCGTCACATGTTGCAAGTCGCGTCCATGCGTCGCTGGTCGCACACATACTCAGTGTGATGGACAGGTGAATAACGCGGAAAGTCCGGAATCATCGCTTCAGAGCTAGATGTGTCCACATCGGCACAACAGTGCGCAGACAGCCGAGCCCACGGGTGTAGCTTCCAGGTGTTAGGAGTCTTTGCGCCGGAACTCTCTGGAGTTTGAACAATATCCCCATGGCGCTCCTGATAGAGAACCAACATAAAATTGCCTTGGCCCCCAGGAACTTTTCGAACGTTTTTGTGAGAAGCTACGCCAGTGGTCAGGCTATCCACGCCGCGATGTAGGCAACGGTAGCAAAGCCAGCCAACATGAATACACGTCCGAAGAGAAGTAATTTCAAGAAGCCGCCAAACGACATCGCGACCAACCGTGGACGACACACAAAGGAATGTGCACGTGGGTGCGGCTTCCTCAGGACCGCTAGGAATAATACGAGCAGATGTTCTCTACCCCCCACTCGCATGTACATTTGCTCTCAGACATACCCATCAGGCTCGATCTGAAAGTCGCACGGGACGCCGACAACGAACCTCATGAGGGCCGGACTGTCGATTTGACCTCCCAGTACCAAAATCACACGCGAAACATACGCGACCGGTCGCGCTACCTGCAATCACGGATACACTTGCTGTCTTCTGAACTTTGGTGGCAGAGCGTCCGTTCGGTCAGTGTCACCTGGCAACGCGCACCTCCATTGACTGCCAAAAGCGCGAGGCACTGGTCATCTCCGGTAGCATCAGCCTACCCACGTCACTGCGAGGCAGGCCGCGTCCAGCCCCTGCGGGTGTTCCCTGCTTGTCGCCTGACGACGACCGATCACGTCCCGACGGACTGGCGCCTTCACACCGGCCGGCGGGTCAGTGTCGTGTCAGTGTCGTGTCAGTGTCAGGTCAGTGTCGTGTCGCCGCCTCGCACTCGCGCACATCGCGCTCGTTGGCGGTCCAGGCGCGTCACGAGCCGCCCGTTCGCGCGACGCTGCCGTGTGACGTGCGGCGAGGCACGGCGCACCGTCCGGCGTCCGCACATCACAGCTTCGGCTGGCGCGTGCTGGCATCCGCCGGCCGGCAGACCGGCTGCACGGGCTGATCTCTGGTCCGGCGGAGACGATGCCGCGCCGCGCCGGGTCGTTCCCGGTCGCCGCGACACCTCCCACGGCGGTAGGCGGCGCCGCCGCCGGCCGTGACCGACGCCTCAGGTCACGGCCGGGTCGCCCGCTCCCGTGGACGGACCGGACACACCACTGGCCGTCTTCCGCCGCCAGCTCGCTCGCCCTCGCACGCGTTCGCTCGCCACCAGCACGCGCCCACCGCGCTCACCGAACACAGACGCTGCCGCCGCCGCCGCTGCTGCCGCTGCTGCTGCCGCTGCCGCCGCCGCTGCTGCCGCCGCTGCCGCGCCGCCGCTGCTGCCGCTGCTGCTGCCGCTGCTGCCGCTGCCGCCGCCGCCGCTGCTGCCGCTGCTGCTGCCGCTGCTCGCTGCCGCCGCGCGCTGCTGCGCTGCTGCTGCCTGCCGCCGCCGCCGCTGCTGCCGCTGCTGCTGCCGCTGCCGCCGCCGCTGCTGCCGCCGCTGCTGCTGCGCTGCCGCCGCCGCCGCTGTGCCGCTGCTGCTGCGTGCTGCCGCTGCCGCCGCCGCGCTGCTGCCGCTGCTGCTGCCGCTGCCGCCGCCGCCGCTGCTGCCGCTGCTGCTGCCGCTGCCGCCGCCGCTGCTGCCGCCGCCGCGGCGGCAGCCGTCACTGCGACCGCCCACTCCCTCCACTCACCAACTTCCGCCGATACGCGCAACGTTCGCCTTTGTCACTGGCGACCTGGCCGCCATACAGCCTCGACGGGCGCCGCCCGACGCCGTTCCTTCGGGCCGCCCGGCAACGCGGCAGCCATCGATCCCCCCATCCACCCGACATGGTCGCCGCAAACCAGATACAACAGACGTCCGTCCGGCGTGACGACGTCCGCGACCGCGTCACGTCACGTCACGTCACGGGCTCGGCTAGAGTGCCGTAGCGGCGGTCGACGCCGGTCGCGAGAAGAGCTGGTAATCTGCCAACAGTATCTGATTTGCGTCGCACTCCTAGCTCTGCAGTTCGTACCTGGAAGTGGGCGCTGGTGTCAGTGGCGCCGCGCTGGGACCCCGGCCGACCCGCTGGGACCCCCGGCCGACCCGCTCGCCGTCGGACCCACTCCGTTCGCCCAGTGATATGGGGGACGGGAGGGGGGGGGGGGGGAACAGCAAACCGGTAGCTGCGATTGAACCAGATAGTTAATGCAGCGTGACAACCGCCCTGCAGTTATTTGCACTTCTAAAGGCTGTCATGGACTTGCAAATTCTGGACTTACAGATTTTGCCGACATCCACTGCCCCGAAAATAAGTTGTGGTAGAATGGAGGACGTCAAGCGAGGATTCAAACCCCCACAAAGCGGTAAATTAAGTATACGAGATGACAGGTACACAACTACGTTGAAATGCTACAGAAAATGTCATTTTTCCGCACAACCATAATGGCAAATCGGAAATTCAGAATGGTGCGACCAGTAGCGCAGCCACATGGGCGGCTAATGGGTTTATAGCTCCCCCCTCCGTCATCCTGAGGGCTCAATTTCGGCGCACTTCGCGCACCGAAAATTGCCACCCACTGTCTGTCGGGGCTTCCTTCGGTAATTGCGCTCCATATTATGCCGCGGGCCATATTCGAGACCCCCAGCCCTTTCCAGTGTCGGAGACTCTGCTGCCTTTTGCCAAATTCGGCCGTCGGGTGCCTTCCTCTGTTAGGGGTCGTTTCCGGGCTGGCAGGGGTGCCTTTGATTGCCCGGCACAGACACGGGGCAGGGACAAAGCGGGCAGTCGCCCACTCTGTCGTCGCCCATGCGAACAGCTCCCAGAGACGAACGGGCCTCTCGATCACGTGCTGGTTTAGACTGCCCACCCTGTCGTCGTCCACACTAACAGCTCCCAGAGCCGAACGGGCCTCTCGATCACGTGCTGGTTTAGACTGCCCACCCTGTCGTCGTCCACACTAACAGCTCCCAGAGCCGAACGGGTTTCTCGATCACGTGCTGGTTTAGACTGCCCATCCTTTCGTCGTCCACACTAACAGTTCCCAGAGCCGAAGGGGTCTCTCGATCACCTTCTTGCTTAGATTGCCTGGACATGGAAGGGGGTTCTGCCCGCACAAATGAAAAAAATAGACCTAGAGTGCCAGCAGGTGTACGAGGGGCTTCAACAATCCTTCAATGGTCTCTTCAAGCCTAAGAGGGACCCCTGTGGATGTTAGAGGAACCCAGTAAATATTACAGACCATTTCAGGCCTCAGAGCTGCTCCTGCAATGCTTTACAATGCCCTCGTAGGCCAGCTCGTGGTCCTGTAGGTGAGACGGGGCGTCACAAGTCCCTGAAGGGCCCACTGGTCTAAGGTGATCCCCTATAACCCTTCGAAGGGCGCAATGCGTCCACAATGAACCCACTGTCCTGCTGCGGTCAGTGGGAACCTCAGGCTTATGGGACACTTTGAATGGCTGTGGCCCTTCCTCTATCGGCCGGTGTGCTCCTCAGAAACGGGTGCCGCTTTGCATGTATCTGGAGGTGCATTTGCCCTGCCTCCACGCCCATAAAGTGAGCAAGAGTTTGGCAATCAAACTGAGAAAAATCACAAACACTTTTCAAAGAAAGTTCGCCGAACACATTCGAACATTCGAACAATCGACAAACACAAAGTTCGACGAAACCTTGCGTATCAAAAAAGCTTATGCACACTCACAACCGAGCGTTTCAAGGGACATGGAATGTTTAGACCTCTAGCGCTCGAAAGGTTAAAACTAGCAAAATGCAAAGGAATATAAGTAAGTGGTCCATCAAAACAGTATAATTCTTCTCCTGAATAGAAATGAATACGCATTTGACGGAATATATTGTAAGACGGCGGATATTGGTGTTCCTGAATTTCGAAACAGCCTCGGCCATCAGCGCCCATCTCGGCAATGCAGGCGTTCAACATTCAACCGATATTCAGCAGAAAGTAACGACCACTTGGTCTCTGATGAAATTTCACATACCGATGCAACGTACTTGAATCCGCACCTCTACCGACACATCCAAAGGGTCAATGCCATTCTTACAACCACATGACCGAACAGTCTACACATTTTTGCTTTTTTTAGCCTTACAGTTACGTTGACGGATACTTACACATGGGACCATGTGGAGGATACAATGGCCTCCTCGACATCTATTTAAATCGCACGTCGTCGCTCTTGGATAACCTCGCGGGTAATCCTGAAGCCATTCCATGGCAAATTGAAAACTACCCTGCCTAGGACGCTTAACCCTGAAGTCATTCCATGACACATTGAAAACCACCCTGTCTAGGACGCTTAACCCTGAAGTCATTCCATGACACATTGAAAACCACCCTGTCTAGGATGCTTAACCCTGAAGTCATTCCATGGCACATTGAAAAGTACCTCGTATAGGGCACTTAACCCTGAATTAATTCCGTCATATCGAAAACTACCCTGCCTGGGAGGAAGTACGCAATACAATTTCAAATTATATGCCATACCTACAAAATACTGAACATCCCATACGCTTGAGAGTGGGACCAGGAGGACGAAAGCCACGACCATTATATATTCTTTTAAGCAAAAACAGGCAAAATGTGGCTCATCTTGCGGTTGACAAAGCGACCGCGCAACCAATGACAGGCGACGGTCGTCTGCAGAAGCAGGGTCAGCGGGCTGGGAGGTGAAGATGATCCACACATTGTACTTCTACCTAATGGTAGACTTGTCGGCTTTAACATGGACCCCAATTGGGGGGGGGGGGGGGGGGACGAAAACCACGATCGCTGCTCTTTAATTTCAAATCGCGTAGTGCCCCACCCCCTGACTGTGGTGCACTTAACTCTGAAATCCTTCCACTGGACATTGCAAACTACCCTGTCTAGGAGAAAATGTCCACTGCAATTGCAAGGTTTTGGCATGGTGATTAATATCTCGTATGCTTGAACATAGGAGTCGCCATGCACGACGAAAACCACGACCCACGTTATGAAAACGTGGAGGCCTTTACGAAAGTAAGTGCAGCAATTTCCCGAAAATTTGTACATGTGATTCGTTGGATGTTACACCTGTGAGGTGGAACATCCCGGCACTGACAACCGTGACCTGCAGACGACCCGGCAGAGGTCGCCACGTGGCAAGCGAACAGCAAACTGCACCACATAACCGGGGACATATATCTGAGTGAGCGATAGTCAGTAGCCGACATCGCTGAGTACCGCCGAGCACAGAGAACAGCGCCACGGGCCCCCCCCGCGCCCGTGAGTAGGAGGGGAGGGGGCGGATAGTCAGTAGCCGACATCGCGGAGTACCGCCGATCACAGAGAACAACAGCGCCACGGGCCCCCCGCGCCCGTGAGTAGGAGGGGAGGGCGGATGTCGCAGGAGACCTTAGCGGGCTCCAGAGGCCCCCTCGAACTCCAAGGGGTTGATTGATTAATTATTTGGGCTTAAGGGCGCGCCGACTACAGGGTCATTTGGCGCCCATGAGCTACAAGGAGCCTCTCCTCCCGTATCGGGGGCCCGTTTTCCGTTCTTGGGGTCTCGGATTTCGTCTGAGGGCCTCCTCTCGTGGGCCGTTCGGCCATGTAGGGTCAGAATGGGCAATTAGCCCTTTAGGTGTGCCAGTGGAGGTGCAAATGCAGATATCTTGCATTGGTATATGACGTTTCGGTGAAATCCAAGTCATGGTTGATTTCTGTTGAATATTACCTTAACAATGGAGGCTTGCATCACGGAGATAGGCATTGACGGTCAACGTATTTTAACCTTGAGCAACTGCACTGTCGCACACGCCATTCTGTTTCATATTCAGGATAACATGTCCATTGTATTGATTATTATTTGTATTATTTGCTTGCATCACTGTAGATTTCATCTGTTGACCGCTAACCTCTAGAGGTCAGAAAACGCTACGCCTCGTCGGACGAGTTGCTCTCATGAAACGTTTCGCTTAAATCAAAGGGGTCGTCGACTTCTACTGAATATGGATGTCGGGTTCCTGTTACCTTTATGGACGTTTTAACCTCGAATGCCGAATCATGCCCACGCGAGGTTGAGTGATAAACCTTCAGAGCGCATGCACCCCACCGCTTAACATAATTCGTCCGCAGGTGCACAGGACCCAGAACAAGAAGATGGCGACGCCGAGATACCTATTTTTGGAGGTGGTCCATTCAGCATGGGGTCCACAAATCAGGTTGACCCCCCTCCGAATGGAAAGTGCTTGTTGCGCCTGTGTGCAACTGGTATAACTGCTATTGAGACTGAATGCTGGATTATGTTGACAGGGGTCTGTCCACAGCAGGGTTCCGCTAGGTGTCTGCTTCCACATAACCTTATACGATGAAAGTGATGCTGGCACCCGACAGTGAAATGCCAGGAATACGCGCCATTTATCTTCTCGCTGCCCGGGATGTAATCAATACTTTCACAACCTGGAAAGCGATTATTTATTAATTTACGGGAGTGTTCTGAGCAGCCATCATTGTGGAGATGAGCCATCGTACCAACACAAGGCGCCACCAGAGACGCTGGACGAGCGAGGGCAAGAAGCCAGCGCACTGTGCGGTTCATAAACCCTGCCTGGACGAGCGAGGACAAGATGCCAGCGCACTGCGGGGCTGCTAATATCAATTGTGGAAGTAATGCCTCCAATTTCGCATGTGTGCATCGGAGACCAATCTAACACAGCCGAAATTGGCTGCTCTACTTTGCCGACATCAGCTCGGTCGCCGAACACAACGCACGTGTCCCACGTGTCCCAAACTGCACGCCCTGCGCCAACTCGTCGGATCAGCACAGGTGCCAAGCTGTGCCGTGTCAGTCACTTCTCACAGCCACCGCGCTCGGTCTATACCGCAGCACATATCCTTGCAGCGCGATGCGCAACCGGCGACTCACACTGCGGGCTGAGGGGCGCGCAGGTCACGTGGTGACATGACACCACAAGGGTCAGCCGGCCGTGGCTGGACCCGGGGCAGACGGCGGCCGCCAGCCACAATGCGATGTGCACTGTGAGCCGCCCGCGCGGGCCGTGCCGCCGCAGACCACTTACTTTGATCACATCGAGAATACTGCACGAGACATATGGCGACGGAAGTGCATACATTTCCAGGTGAAAATGGCAGATGTCTCTGAGTCAGAAAACTACAACTAGAAATGCTGCAATCAACGTGAAACGCTGCTGAAAGTTGCCCACGAGCGCAAGAACTGCTGGAAATATTTCCCTTTGAACAAAGATAAAGAGCACCTCATGATGAACATTTAGATCAAACTTGAAGGCACAGCTGACTCTGACTGCACACTTTAAGACGAGAAATACTGGAGCCAAAAAGAAGCTAAGGGTTCAAAAATGTAGCAGTTGAGCCGGAAGGACGGGGTCGCAGAGTTGAACTTTTGCACCGCATGGATGGTGGCAGATTCACTCGACCTTCACCCTTACTCGGAACTAGGAGCAGGGGTGCCCGGCGAGTCTACTCTCGTGTGCGTGCGACACAATTCGCCTGAGGCCCGACCGAACCCTGATAACTTATTTACTACAGCGTTTCAAGTCCTCGTTTCTTCATTCAGAATTAGACATAGCTTTTAATGCTGATTTTTAGCAGCTTCCACCAGAATGTTCTCCTTCAAGGATGCGTTTTGTTCAAAGAACAGGTTTTACAACGGAACTTACACCGTACCGAACGGACCTGCACCGGCAAGGGTCGGCAGGTCAGCCGGCACGGGTCGGCAGGTCAGCCGACGGTCGGCAGGTCGGCAAGGGTCGGCAGGTCAGCCGACGGCCACGTGGCCAAGTCGTCACGCCGCGTGACCTGCGTGCCCCGAGTCTGTGTGCGACTGCGTGGCTGGTGTCAGTCCGATGAAGGGCGCCGCGCTAAGTGGTTGTATGCGGCACACACTGAGCGGGAAGACTGCGAGAGACCGTGGCACAGTGGGCACCTGCGCTGATTCAACAAGTCGATACCGTGCGTTTCAGTACGCGAGACGCGAACCACAGTCGAACGATCCACTCCGGAATAACTGCAGCCATTGTCGGCTGAAGCCGACTGTGCAGATGCAGATAGGCTACGTCGTTGCAGGCGCGATTTCTGCAATCTGGCTCCTCTGCCGAATGTCGAAAACGCACCTCAAATTGGCATGAATCAGACGAACTGTTGAAATAGGCTTCACTGCTGAAATTCCTGCACTGCGCGATAATTGGGCACAAGATGCGTGCCTGCGCGCGCTGTTAAGACAGCGGTTGCGGTCGGCCCGCGCGCTTCGCGCCTCGGGATGATGCCCTCGGGATGATGCCCTCGGGATGATGCCCTCGAGATGATGCCCTCGGGATGATGCCCTCGAGATGATGCCCTCGGGATTATGCCCTCGGGATTATGCCCTCGGGATGATGCCCTCGGGATGATGCCCGATGCTGTGCCTGCAGTTGGGGAGTCCCATAGCTCGTCTCTTGACCTCGTTCGTTCAGCAGCCCTGATAGCGTCTATCTTGGTTGGTCTTCGATGGGGCTTCTGACCTCATACTTGACATTGACAGTAAATAGCGTGCAGCACCAAATACGGTAGACTCTCACTCAAAACAAAAACCAAATGAAACAAATAATTTACGATAAATATGCAAAAAAGCCCAGATGGAGGGAAAGCACCACTGACACCAGCAACCAAACAAGCACATACAGAAGCAGCGCAGCAACTCAAATAAAGCAGCACAAGCGTTAACTTAAGATGGAATGTAATCAAACTAATCCGACTAGTATTAGACGCTGCTCCGTCCGCTTCGCATACCAAAATCGGCACACACAAATCAATGCGCATGAGCACAAAGCATCAGCGAATCACACGCACATACATATGCGCTCCATTCTGCGCGACGCTTTGATGACAAGCTGTTGTCCACACAAACCAATATTCGTGCCAGGATGCCGCACAAACAACCAAACAAACATTTACATCATTCCGCAACCACCGACACGTTATCGGGCAGCCGCGATCCCCATGCAGGCATTCCAACAAAGCCGGACAAGCCTCAAGCCGAGCAGCTAACGTCGCACCGCAGCTCGGCCAGCGAAACACACAGCCTCCACACCGACACACACACACACGAGCCGGCGGCAGCCCTCGGTCGGCGGCGAGCCATTCCACGCCCCCCCCCCCCCTCCACACGGTGGGGCGCTCCCAGCCAGTGCAGCTCGCTGCATGCGGGACTCCGTGCCCGGGAAACCCGCCACCGCACGCTTGCGCACCACCCTGCAGTCTCGCTTCTCTCTGTGCACGTGCGCCCGCCCGCCTCTCTCCTTTCCCAGCACCACCGCCGGCGCCGCGTCGTGCGCCACACCGCGCAGCGCCACGCAGCGCAGCGCAGCACCGCGCAGCGCAGCACCGCCAACCGGTCGTGCGGTCTCGCCGGCCGGCGCCCGCCCTCCTCCGGCCGGCAGGCGGACACGCGCCGCGCCGCCTCTCACCTGGGCGAGGCGAACACCAGGTGGGAGCGCCGCTCCAGCAGCAGCACGGCGCCGACGGCGGCCGCCGTCACGCACACGCCCAGTAGCAGGTGCAGCAGGTCGTGCGCCAGCGACGGCACCAGGAACAGCCGCAGCTGGAAGTCGCCCCACTCGGACTCGGCCCAGGACGGGTGCTGCCCGGACGCCCAGTCGTAGCCTGCCGCCGCGAGACGAGGCCGCCGGTTGGCTGTTGGGCTTGGCGACGCGTCGGCTGCACGCTCACTTTGTGCCCACAACCCGACTTACAATCATACAATCATTTCAACTGATTAGGATTGTTGATTCTACGATTATTAGTAGTGGTACAATCAATATTTTTATTCGCATTGTTATAAGCATTGATATGTGAATTCGTGTTCTTATTCTGATTCATATTTTTAATTGTATTCTTAATCGTATTTTGATTAATATTGCTCTTCAATTATTACAAATTGTACACATATGAATTAATGTATAATTTCATTGCCAAAATAAACCGCAGTGACGAGCTTTAGAAGATCCTTGAAGCGAGCACGGGTCATACAAGTCGGATGTCACTCATGTTTTGGAGTCAGGTAATAAGTCAGATAAGCCTTCATAGGTCACCGGTGGCAACAGGTCAAACCAGGGGGCAAGAAGCCTATCAGCGGTTACATGTCGGAGGTCACAAGGCCGACGGACCTAATGCATATTCGTAGGCAAAACTATGCCAAGTCCAGTGTACAGAACACATTAGTGTTAGAAAATGGTCCGTTCTTGTAGTTCTGGTCCTCTCAATAACTTTCCACTCCCACAAACTAGCTCACAGTGTTATCACACGAAGAGCCACACTTAGCTAGCAACCACTGCTGGTCGTGACATTATCCTCTGCCCTATCACTTCCATGTTGTGCCTGTTCAGTATTTCACTGAGGGACGAGCATTGATCTCAACTGGCCACTAACTGCACCCACGTTTAGCAGCGCCATTCTCTTTGTAGGTGACAAGAGGTGAATGAGAGGCGTTCCATTACTGCCTCTTCTCACTTTGTTTTCTTCTCGGTTTCGAGTCAATGGATGAGTGGGTGCTATCGCATTGGCACGTGCTGCCTTTTTCTCATCTGCAACTCCTGGTATTTTTCACAGGTGTTACTTTGTTGTTTCTTTCTCGTTATTTTACCCACATCACGCCCCGGAAAATTGGCTAATTACCTGTGCTGTCACTTGCCCTGCTGACTGAAAGGGGCTTAGGAGGGGTAACGGTGGGAACATGTTGTGGTTTTTCTTTACAATCTAATCACGTCATGCAACACCACTCGTACCACTCGTTGGTTTTGGTTTTACGACACGTCGACCGTTGAGTCTTGTAGCGTCGCCAATCTCTCACGCCGATTGGTCGCGGGCGAAGAGTAGCGACAGGTGAGACTCGAACCCACAACCTTTCGATTGTGAGACGAGCATCTTACCCCTAGACCACTCGTCCCCACACTCGTACCACTCATAATGTTGAACTGAAAATATATTACAGCCACAGCACAACACGCGATTTGTGCAAAACATACAACTATCGTGGCCAGGATGCAAATGTCGCGAGGGAGTCAATAAGGTCCACTTGATTGTTGCATATTGCATCGAAATGCACTGGTCAAATTTAGGATGCCAAAGGCTGATCAAATCGAAATAAAAATTTGGAAGGAAATCGTACACTCTTTAAACGCGTGTAAAAATAGTAATATTCATTAATCAGTCTTACTGAACCTGCACGCAGCTCATTATTTAAGCAAATTACATTATAAACTTCATGATTTTGTGAACCCCAGGAACATACGTTCCAAATCCAAGATCGAGAAGTGAAAATCCAACACAGCGGCACGGCTGCCGTAGAACCTCGCACGTTCACGCCACGAGCATATCTAAGAGGAGGATAAGGCAGCTTCCGCCTGATCTTCGCAAGAGGGAGGGAGTGCCCAACCACATACACAATTATCACTGTTGAAGCTTCGGATTTACAATCCGAGAACAGGATTTGGCCTGCTTTTCCTCCATCAAGCCTCCCTGGTGTGATAATCCTGGTACGGACTACGGCCAGACACCCAAGTAGCGGTCAAAGTAAGGCTTCACAAGGGTCAGACAATAGCACAGACGGAGCGCGGCGAGGCTGCCGACGATGGCCTAGGACTAGGGTTACGACGAGGGCCTGGGACTTCCGCTGGGGCCGCCACGACGGTGCAGCAGTCCGACGAAGGTACGATATAAATCAGATGAGGATCGTGTATGGGTCGGGGAGCAATACGGGTCAGACGGGCTGCACACGAGCAACACATACACAGGAGTCCAACGCACGCCACACAAATGACTCGGCCTGGCTCGGCCCGGGGCGGGACTTGTCGAACCAACGACCAACTGAGCTCAGACAGCTGACGGCGCGGCCATCGCGCACCATGGACCTAAGACAGCTTACGGCGCGGCCATGGCGCACCATGGACGACCTCCGTCAGTCGCATAGGAAGCCCACAGGTGCATCCAATCAGTCGCGAGATCCGACTGGCTTATCGACCGAGTGAGATTGATCACGACATGGTCGTTCCGGTGGAAACGACCGCACGGCGTACTGCCGGTACAACGTCGCCCGAGTGTGTCGAAATGTTGACAACGAGGTGTTGGCCCTCACGTGTCGGTGTCGGGCGACTGGGCATATTGTATACACAAGAAAATCTGCTTAGTGGCACGACGATATGAATACAACTCGTGCAAAACATTATAAATGTACACACACACACACACACCAATAAATAACGCGAAGCGAGGTGGACGTAAGCCCGAGTCGAATCATACTGAAATTACACCAGAGCAACACAACACAATACGCCAAAAGAGTAAACCGAACATAACACCGTGCATCAAACATGATAATGACATAAATTCGGTACCACCAGCGCAGCCCCCCACCCTCACCGTCTATCTCGAAGGCGGGGCTGGACGCGGGGGACGTGGCGACCAGCGAGCGGGAGCAGAAGCCCTCCAGCGTGCCGTTGTCAACCTCTCCCAGCAGCCACCGGTACACGTTCACCTGCCGAAACGCCACCCAGTGCTACAGAAAGCGGACGTGGACGCGGGCTTCGCAATGCTGTGGACGTGGGCTTTGCAATGTGGACATGGGCTTTGCGATGATGAGGACGTGGACTCGACCTCGACATGGGCGTGGAACTGGGCGTGGAACTCGGCCTTGACGTGGACGCGAAAATGTGCATTGGCGCGGACATGGATCGGGAAGTAAACGGACGTCGGCGTATTCGGACCACGATCGCTGGAGTACCATGACGTTAAAATTGGTCTGTCAGCGGTACGCTTTACTGTGAGTGAACGGGCAAAAACACATTCTGATATCGATTGCGGACGCATGTGTCGGCTTCGGGGAACAGGGGAAGGGAGAAGTGTGTGTGTGTGTGTGTGTGTGGGGTGCGGGCAGACCAGCCTGTGAGGAATCACTGAGACCGACAACAATTGGCTGCAGCGTAAGTCCTATAATTTGGCCTTGGGGAAACGTCTCCTGTGAAGGCACGAGCACTTCAGACGCCAATGGATCATTCCGGCGGAGAAATTGCCACCAGGGACTGGAGTTTAGGGGCGCATGGACTGCGTCGGTCATGCAGCGCCACCAGGGGCGGTGACGTCAACAGTCCTGTCGGAAGCCACATATGCGTGCACTACAGCAGATAATGATTGAATGTATGCAATGGGATTCAGTGCGGTCCGCGGCAAGGGCGGATTCGGGAAGCCCTGTCGGGGGGGGGGGCACATTTCCTCGGAGGGACGCCTTCGGAGGAAAAACAAATTCGTCGAGCCCATGCACTCGAAGCACTCGCGGGGGATGCAATCGAGCCTTCCTGAAGAGGCATCTTTCCCGGCAGGCGCTACCTCTCAATGGGAGGCGACCTGCCCCATTGTCCACTGTATTCGCCCCTGTCCGGCGGTAGCTTGAAGATGAACTGAACTACGAGCTCATCACAAGAAAATTGAGTGTCTGGGCGTAAAGCTGAAAAGTTGAGAAGGTAAGTGCACTGAACAGCGGGCAAACTAGACAAGAAGCATCATTTTGGCGCTAGGTGAAGCCACGGAAAACTAAAACTGTTAAAGTAAGGAAGTGGAACATGACAAAATGAGAAGCATTTTGTATTTCGACTGGACAGAGCCCCTTTCCCTGTGGCATAGCCAGTGGCGGCTCCAGAATTTGGCCAGGGAAAGGGCATCCAGAATTATGGCGACCCCGGGACCTTCGCGTCACTATCATGAAATTGTCTGTTGACCCGGCAGGGGCGGGGTGAGCTCCGAAAATGTCTGCTGGGCTGCATTGCAGGTCGCATCGTGCCATAGCTGGTGTCAGTCTTCGTGGGCTTCGTGGCAATGAGACACTTTGCAGCATATTTATAGCAATCGAAACCGCTTGGGCCTTGGGCATGGGCTTGGGTTCCCTCCGTCGGGCCAGGCATAGGCACACACGAGGAGGCAAGGGGTACGTGCCTTCTCATAGCATCGGAAGTGACCCATTCGAGAGCGGAGATAATGTTGAAAATTGCCCGTCCGGATACTTTTGGTTCTAAAATAAAAACAAGGCACGTGCCTTCTCATAGCATCGAAGTGACCCATTCGAGAGGGAGATAATGTTGAAAATCGCCCTTCCGGATATTTTGGTTCCGTAAAACGTCTGCCCATTTAGCTGCGGAATCGGCTCGCTCGTTTCCATAAATTCCGACATGGCTCGCTACCCAGCACAGACGAACGCTTTTCCCGTCTCGTTCCAGATTAGTGAGGCGTGTTATAACATCAATCGGTAGTGTCTGTAGGGTAAAATGCGGTAAGTGCCAAAAGGCTGCTAAGAGAGTCAGACAGTATGACATATGGAACATCCTGTGATACCTCGATGAAAGAAAGCGCTTTAATTATTGCTATCAGTTCACAGGTATACACTGATGCATAAACAGGCAGGGTAAAAGATCTAGCGGAAGTGCCACACACGAAAGCACATCCTGCTCCAGTGCTTCCCACTCGCTTGCCGAGAAATATCGCGGTCTGAATTGACTTGCGCTCCGCCGCTTACACACCACACAATCCGCCAGATACAGGCCACAATGTCGGACACAGGGAACGACACGGCGAAACATACATACGGCCCAGTGTGAGGAAAGGCGGCGCGACGGTCTGAGTAATGAGCGGCGACGGATGCGCCACCCGCCATCCATCTCCAGCCCAAGACCACTTCCATTGTTGTCGACTGCTGGCGATCAGTGGGGTTACGGATGGGGAGAGTCACCTTGTCCTTGCTGTCGGAGCAGTGCTCGGCGGCGGTGATGTTCAGCACTGTGCCGGTGGCGTTGGCCAGCAGGTTCTGCGTCAGCTCCATCAGGTAGGAGTGCATCGTCAATTGGCCGGCCACCTGCACACACGCACACCCAGTGACGTCATCATCATCACGTCATCGAGGCGTCACCGTCGGGCGGGTGTGGCGCACGGGACAGACGAGGCAGACCACTTGATGATGAATTGGAGCGTAGGGGCGCGTCGACTGCCGGAGTCATTTTGCGCCCAGAACTGAATTACAAACAATCTAAAATGCTGCTATGGTAGCCAGTTATTAGTCATCACGGGTGGCGGCATATCACATCACAAGGCGTGCTTGTTGCAGGAAGTTAAAAATGTTCCCAGACGCCACGACCGAGACGCACGACTTGAAGGAAACACGGAACACAACACTGTGCACGCTGACATTATCACACGGTGTAACCACCGAACGTAAACCATTTGACTACTTGGATTCGGTTGCAACGATACACGGGATGGTGATTGAGGCTTCACATTGTCATGATGATTGACCGATCTGAGACGATCCTACGTCGCGAGCATATCCAACCAACATTTCATGACACGTGCGGCTGCGACCGTGTGGTGCCCCCCCCTCCTGTTTGGCGCAGTAATGGTTGGGACCGCTTTCAAAGCAGAAATGCAGTTGCACAGAAGTAGGGGACCGTAGTGGATCGAAACGTTCAATATTGCTGCCGGATGCGGCTGGGGATGTAGGAAAGTCCTTATTGGCACGCGAAAGTCTAGCAACCTCTTGTTCGCGATAACTCCAGTCACGAAAGTACCAGTACCTTTTGCTGCCCTGTATTGCACTGCAGCACTCCACGATCACACGAAAACTACAGACACCGTACAGTACGTTCTCCTCGGAAGGTAAGCCGTGATACTGCCTTTCCTATGAATTTAGAAGCTGAATTTAGTTGGGAAGCGCGCACGCACGGAGCACACAAGTACAGATGCTCCCGCTTTGAGTTTTCAAGACCGACTGCCTGGGGCCGCACGGTCACTAGTGGCTTCGGGAGACCCCCGGTCGCGGATTGGTCGAGGGCCGCAGAAGCTTCCATGACGTCACATCCATGTCGACGGCCTTCTAGAAGGGGAAATGGTCTATTTCTAGTGGCGGTGACGATGCGTTACGTTTACGGTACACTTTTACAATCGCAAGGCTTACGGGATTATATCAATTACGGTTACGGGACAGCCAAACGTATAACTTTATGTGAACACAGTTACATCTAGCATTAACGACGGCGGCGGTACGCGCCGGTCGAATAAAGGTCACCTGGCGGGCGCCTGGCTGGCGGGGTGTTAGCCGGAAGGAGGGAGGGGAGGTGCAAAGTCCAACGAACGGCCTCGTTGGGTCGGGCGGTGGCTGCTTACGTAGGCACCAGACAGGCAGGCGCCAGTCTCGGAGCCGGGTACTTGTCGCGCCATGAACGAAGGGGTATTGCTGAATTATATGGGATCAAGACGCTCAAAAACTAACTCTCTTACAGGGATCACGTGGACCGACTGACTGCTACGCTCACATCAGCCAGCAGGACATTGTTGTCGAAAGAGCGGAATAGGAAAGCACCCAATGAACAAATCACCGAACTAGATTAATTAATTGATGAGATAGCTATAATCGATTAAGTGGTTTCGTGGCCATATCGATAGCAGGTGATGATCATTGGAAAACGACTCCTGTGTGTCCACACAGCCGGGTGATGTGAGGACGACTGAACGTAGAAAACCAGCCCAACCGACGGCCACGCGCTCCGACAGGTAGCGGCGGCTGTTCTGGCCCGACGACAGCCGAGTGCGAGGCCGGGCCAATGTGAGAGCCGGCGCGCCGCACCGGCACGGGAGCGCATCGTCACGAGCTCTCGCCGTCACGGCTGTCGCCCGCCTCTCACCGACACGTAGCTGGGGATCGGCGCGTCCATCTGCCACCTGCCGCGGTGGTACGAGTCGACCAGCAGCTTGTTCATGACGCCGTGGAAGACGGCGCAGTCCGACTGCTCCAGGTAGCACCGCAGCAGGCCGCGAATCTGCGGGGCCAGACAGACCAGGTCGTCGGCGGGGCGGGGGGGGGGGAGCCGCGCAGACAGCCCGCCAGCCAGCAGGCAGGCACCTCGAACATCACAGAAGCATGCAGTTCAATCAATGCTTCGCAAGGCAAAAACAGCACATCAAATATTGGGCGGTGTAGCGTCTGAGGTAGTCTCTGGGCTGACTTAGAGCACCAACGATCGATCATCAGGGAGGTTGCCGTTGCAAATCGCGAAGTCAGTATTGCGAAAAGGGAGTTGGTTTTCCAAGCAGGGTCAACAATTCAACTGAAGAGAAACTAGGCATTACAGTTACAAACAGCGTTGTAGCTGTGATTGTAGTACTTAAATCACATCATCTGCCTCAGTATTGGCCTCCATAGCCATCTTCCGCGCACGGCCTTTCCCCCTCTCTCTGTGCACGGGGTGGGTGTTCCGCACTTCCCTTCCCAATAGGTCTGGACACACTCAGGCTCTGATCTCAAATTAGCGCAGACGATAACCCCGCAATACCCGAACCTTCCCTCCAAAAAAAAACTATCCCAGGCTAACGAAAATCAATGACCCTGCATGACCTTGAGAAGATAAACGCATGGTACAGGCCAACAGCTACGATTTTCACACACGCACACATGTCTAGTCACTCAACGGAAACAGACACCCACACTGACGGTGCACGCGCGGCCCAAGCACTGGCCGGCGTCACGACCCGCTCCCGCGAAGGCCACTCCACAATCGGCGCCGCTCACCCAGTCCGAGTCCGCGTCCACCGGCGGCGCCACTTGGCCCGTGGCGCTGGTATAGATGGCGCTAGTCACCACCTGCGTCAGCCGCGACAGCCGGTCCACCAGGTCGTCGGTCGCCGCGGCCACGTCGTACACGCTGTGGTATCGTCTGCGGGCGGCCCGACGGCCGGTTAGGTACCGAGGTGCGACAGTGGGTGGCCCGATAGCCGGTTAGGTACCGAGGTGCGACAGTGGGTGGCCCGACGGTCAGTTAGGTACCGATGTGCGACAGTGGGTGGCCCGACGGTCAGTTAGGTACCGAGGTGCGACAGTAGGCGGCCCGACGGCCGGTTAGGTACCGATGTGCGACAGTGGGTGGCCCGACGGTCAGTTAGGTACCGATGTGCGACAGTGGGTGGCCCGATGGCCAGTTAGGTACCGATGTGCGACAGTGGGTGGCCCGATGGCCAGTTAGGTACCGAGGTGCGACAGTGGGTGGCCCGATAGCCGGTTAGGTACCGAGGTGCGACAGTGGGTGGCCCGACGGTCAGTTAGGTACCGAGGTGCGACAGTGGGTGGCCCGATAGCCGGTTAGGTACCGAGGTGCGACAGTGGGTGGCCCGACGGTCAGTTAGGTACCGAGGTGCGACAGTAGGCGGCCCGACGGTCAGTTAGGTACCGATGTGCGACCGTGGGTGGCCCGATGGCCAGTTAGGTACCGATGTGCGACAGTGGGTGGCCCGATGGTCAGTTAGGTACCGATGTGCGACAGTGGGTAGCCCGATGGCCAGTTAGGTACCGATGTGCGACAGTGGGTGGCCCGATGGCCAGTTAGGTACCGATGTGCGACAGTGGGTGGCCCGATGGTCAGTTAGGTACCGATGTGCGACAGTGGGTGGCCCGATGGCCAGTTAGGTACCGATGTGCGACAGTGGGTGGCCCGATGGTCAGTTAGGTACCGATGTGCGACAGTGGGTGGCCCGATGGCCGGTTAGGTACCGATGTGCGACAGTGGGTGGCCCGATGGCCAGTTAGGTACCGATGTGCGACAGTGGGTGGCCCGATGGCCAGTTAGGTACCGATGTGCGACAGTGGGTGGCCCGATGGCCAGTTAGGTACCGATGTGCGACAGTGGGTGGCCCGATGGCCAGTTAGGTACCGATGTGCGACAGTGGGTGGCCCGATGGCCAGTTAGGTACCGATGTGCGACAGTGGGTGGCCCGACGGTCAGTTAGGTACCGATCGACAGTGGCCCGATGGCCAGTTAGGTACCGATGTGCGACAGTGGGTGGCCCGATGGCCAGTTAGTACCTGTGCGGGCCGATGGCCAGTTAGGTACCGATGTGCGACAGTGGGTGGCCCGATGGCCAGTTAGGTACCGATGTGCGACAGTGGGTGGCCCGACGGTCAGTTAGGTACCGATGTGCGACAGTGGGTGGCCCGATGGCCAGTTAGGTACCGAGGTGCGACAGTGGGTGGCCCGACGGTCAGTTAGGTACCGATGTGCGACAGTGGGTGGCTCGATGGCCAGTTGGGTACCGATGTGCGACAGTGGGTGGCCCGATGGCCGGTTAGGTACCAATGTGCGACAGTGGGTGGCCCGACGGTCAGTTAGGTACCGAGGTGCGACAGTGGGTGGCCCGACGGTCAGTTAGGTACCGAGGTGCGACAGTGGGTGGCCCGACGGCCGGTTAGGTACCGAGGTGCGACAGTGGGTGGCCCGACGGCCGGTTAGGTACCGAGGTGCGACAGTGGGTGGCCCGACGGCCGGTCAGCTGCCGAGGTGCGACAGTAGGTGGCACGACGGCCGGTTAGGTACCGAGGTGCGACAGTGGTGAACCGAGTGACAGAGGTGCGGCGTAGTGGCCTCATATGACCCTGAAGGCACTGATCTAGGGTCATGGAATTTGCACTGCAGCTTGGGTTCTTTTACGACGCATTCAACCGCTAGGTTACATAGCGTCGATTGGTCGCGGGTGGACTCGGTAAATGCCGTCGGTTGCGAGATTCGAACCCACAATCTTGCGATCAAGAGTCCGACGCTCTACCAACTGAGCTACCGCGGCCCCCAAATTTGCACTGCAACGAGTTCACTGCATCCATAATCTACTCTAAAAATTGTGTGCTTCTAGCTTAACTAGTTTCCGAGACCTGCGGGGGGGGGGGGAGGGCAATCCGCCCCCTCCCTCCGGGCCGCGTTATGTGAGAGGCTCTCCAGCGCGCGTGACAAGAAGCACGGCGTGCAGGCTGGTCGTTTCTGCTGCTGCGTGCACAGGTGGTCGCTGTCGAAAGGAATAGTGCCCAACTCACTCGACACACGGCAGGACAGCAATATGTGTGAGGGGACAGGGATAGATGAGGTGGAGAATAGTGTACGAGGGGACGCGAGGAAGCAGTGTACTCAGGGGGACGGATGGAGTTTTGACCCGCAAGATTGTGGGTTCGAATCTCGCAACCGACGGCATTTACCCAGTCCACCCGCGCCCAATCGGAGTGAGAGGTTGGCGACGCTATATAACCTAGCCGTTGAATGCGTCGTAAAAGAACCCAAGCTGCAGTGCAAATTCTATGACCCTAGGTCAGTGCCTTCAGGGTCATATGAGGCCACTACGCCGAGCCGGAGAGCCGAGACACAGGGAGTGCGCAGAGGTGAAGGAAACACGATGAAGTATCCACGGCAAAAACATAAAACACAAGTAGAATGCCATGTGGAAGAACACATACAAATGCATAACGCGCAACACCACATCGCACAGTTCATGAAGCACACAAATATCGGCGGAAACTGCGTCGACATACAGTGGCACAGCGCACCATGTGGTCCATCTGTTGGTGTAGATAGTGTCGAAGCACCACAGCGCATCGCGTGGCCCACCTGTTGGTGTAGGCGGCGTCGTGGTCGGCCACCACCACGCCGGGCAGGCTCGCGTTGGCCTTGAGCAGCGTGTGCAGAGAGGACGGCGGCAGCGGGCGCTGCGCCGCCGACGGGGCCATGCTCAGGTTGTAGCGGTCGGCGGAGCTGTAGTTGAGCAGCTGACCCACCAGCTGGGCCACCTGGCGGCCGGCACAGCAGCGTGAGCAGCGGGTCACGTGAGGTCGCGCCCCGCGGCGGAGAGCGGGGCAGCACGGGCCGGCTGATACCCGCCGCGGCTCCGAGAGAGGCGGCGCCGCGTGGGCAAACTAACGACAAAGCAGGGAGGCGACTCTGGACTACAAGCGTAACGGGCCAAGATGAGCTTCTATTCGGATTGACGGATTTGGTTCGTTATGCGTGAGTTAGGGCACACCAACCCGTGCACATTTAGCGCCAATCACTAGTGGATTCGTTCGCACAGATAAGGTGTGAGAACACATTCCAATGATATTTAATTTACTGTTTACCTAGACGCGTGCGTGATATCCAGCATGGACTGCAAGCAGTTCCTCCCGCCTGTCTTATTTACATCACAGGCCCAGGTCATTCAGTCAGCATTTCAGATGGTTACCAGAAGGCGAAACACAAGAGAAATTAGAGGACTCCTGCACTCCTCTCTACCCTCCTTTCTTACTCATGGGCACACCAGAATATAGATATCACTACCAAATACTCTTCTTTTTTTGTTCAAAATATAATGAAGCATTTTACCAATGCATTAATGATTTTCGTCCCCCAATTTAAACATCATTACATTTTTGCCAGATATATGCAATGGTCCATGAAAGTACAGAATGTCGTACTGATATTTAAAATTGCGGCCTGAGGTCAAATTAGCTACGGAAACCTGGGAAAGGTATATATTCTTCATGGCAACTGCGTGCTTTGTTACAAGTGTTTCGATGTGCTTCGAAAAGCGCTTCTAACAAGCTTAAATGCTAATTTCATTCAGTTAGGGCGTTCAGTTCCCTGTCAGTTTCTGTGAATAGCTAGTTTGCTTACTATCTCAATAAGATAAATTACTAGTATACTCAGTGACGTAAATACAAACAAAACAACACAAATATAAAATCGGAAGGAGTTGACCGCAGTAAGTGAGTGTCGGTGTCATTGATCATTTGAGCAAGCAGGTGGAGGTGTTGAAGAGGAAGGTGGAGTACCTAAATGGATAGTGTAATGTAAATGTAGTAAATTTACAATACATTGTAGTAAATGCTTGTCAAGCAGATGGAGGTGTTGGCGAGGGAGGCGGAGTACCTAAATGGATTGATAATGAGACCCATTGTAGGTGATGCCTGTCAAGCGAGTCAGGCGCAGAATGTAAGGAGTGGTAGCGAAGGAGGAAGTGGTCAGGCACAATATGGCAGTGGAGAGTGGATGGTGACTAGACGTAGGAGCACCAGGATATCTTTGAGGAAAGTGGACCCGAACCTGGAGCCGCATAATAGATTTCAGGCTTTGCGAGAACTGAATAGCAATGCCAGTGGCGATGGCAGTGTGAGTGAGGAAGGTGACTGAAGCTAGTGAAAGCTCCAGTTATAGGGAACTCGGGGGTTAGGTATGTAGATCGTGCCTTGTATCAGCAAGAACTCAAACATATGAACTCGAATCTGCTTCCCATGGACCCTGTGAAGCATGTTTTGGATAGGCTGTAAAGGGTCAACAGAGACATAGTGAGGGAGCAACGATATTCGTGCGTGTAGGTGTTAATGATGTAGGCAGAGGTAGGACAGAGAAACAGTGGAAGAGTGCAGGGCTTCGACAGGTAGGTTAGTGGAAAGTTGGAGCAGAGGCATGGTAGGTAACACTGGCATCCATCCCCCAATGGTAGGTGCAGGGTCTAGATAGGATTAGCCCACATTTTACACCTTATCGTGACCTGACCCTCCTGATGATTATGCGTGCATAGCAAGGTAAAAATGATGTTAGAAGAGCATGCATATAAAAAAAATAGGAAACTTGGCCCAAAAATGGGACAAAATTGGCGGTAAACACACGTCAATGGCATGACCTCAAACAATAATATTACATACACGTTTTGGAGACATTGCAAATTGCACTCACGTAGTAAGTTTCGGTTCAATATCTCTTCGTTAGTTAGTTATTAGGTTTTGTTTGGCACATCAACTGCATTGGTTATACAGCGCCCGGGTTAATATCTCAATATCTATTGATGTGTATGAGTTACTGATCCTCGAACATTGTTGGAGGTGGTCCTCTTTGATCTGAGCTAGGTCAATGACCTTACATCACCTAAGGTTGAAATTTTCACGTCAGACGCCAAAATGATCAAAGAAAAGGTACTGAAAATAATTTCCTGCCACCCATTCCACGCTGTCGCAGAAAAACTTTATCGGTGGCGTAAAAAGACCCGCCGGGAGTTAATGCAATGGGTTCCTGGTGATGTGGCAGGGACTCCTTCATTGAGTGTTTCAAAACAGGGGGGAAGGATTATTTTGCTCCCATAATCGTAGTTGTCAATTCTAGAATGCGCGGGCGGGAGACGAGAAATTGGGTGGCTGAAATGAGATTGATATGGGTGAGTCAGATATGTTACGCATGACTCACGCATGCTACTTGATCGCGTGTGTGCTACACGAGATCAAGTGAACGGACTAGATATCGGTGAACGGACTAGATAAGGTAGTTAGCGTCTTTAGTATCCGGGATATTATTCATTAGGGTACTTGAGTGTCATTTTCTAGTCCCATAGTATCTTTCCTTTATAGACTTAACCCAGATGGCCCCCGTGGCCATCTGAAAATCTTAATCATCATTACGCCTGAATACTGGATGACTTTATGACTTCATCACACATCACACCCAGCCTGTACATATATGTGCATGTACAACATATCACACCGGCCACCGTCTGACGATCCGTCCCCGGAGCGGCGCCTCGCTCTCCGCCTCACCTGGCCGTCTCCGGAGCGGCGCCTCGCTCTCCGCCTCACCTGGCCGTCCCCGGAGCGGCGCCTCGCTCTCCGCCTCACCTCGCCGTCCCCGGAGCGGCGCCTCGCTCTCCGCCTCACCTGGCCGTCCCCGGAGCGGCGCCTCGCTCTCCGCCTCACCTGGCCGTCCCCGGAGGGGCGCCTCGCTCTCCGCCTCACCTCGCCGTCCCCGGAGCGGCGCCTCGCTCTCCGCCTCACCTGGCCGTCCCCGGAGCGGCGCCTCGCTCTCCGCCTCACCTCGCCGTCTCTCGGGAGCGGCGCCTCGCTCTCCGCCTCACCTGGCCGTCCCCGGAGCGGCGCCTCGCTCTCCGCCTCACCTCGCCGTCCCCGGAGCGGCGCCTCGCTCTCCGCCTCACCTCGCCGTCCCCGGAGGGGCGCCTCGCTCTCCGCCTCACCTGGCCGTCCCCGAAGCGGCGCCTCGCTCTCCGCCTCACCTCGCCGTCGACGCGGGCGTCAGCGGCGCGCGACACCGGGTCAGAGTGGATGAACAGCGTGTCGCCGGCCGCCAGCTGACTAAGCTCCAGGTAGAGCCGCAGGTCGCGCAGGCGCAGCGGCGGCGGCCGCCGCACCGCGCCCGCCGCCTCGTCGTCGGCCGGCACCGACTGCGGCGGGAACTGGCCGCGCGACACGTCCCACACGAACCGGTCCGAGCCGATGTAGTCGAAGCTCTCCTGCCGGCCGAGTGGCGCGGCCGCGTCAGTCGCGCGGCGTGAGATGCGCAGCGGCGTCTAAAGCGCCGCTGCACGCCACGTCCGGGGCGCCGGGGACGTGCGGCAAATGGGAGCAGCGGCAGATTGGAGCAGCGACGGATGTGAGCAGCGGCAGAGGGGAGCAATGGCAAAAGGGGGCAGCGGCAGATGGGAGCAGCAGTTTCCGTGTCGTCGCCAGGGAACAGAGGACCTATGACGCTCAGTGGAACTGGTGGCTTTGGTCAGTTGCCGACCCTCGCGAAAACTGGCTTACTGTAACGGCATGGACATGTGTAATTATAAACGCAAAATTATACATCACTGGAGGGAAAAAAGTGTACTTCAGATGGAAATTTTAAAGTACATAGCAGCATCATCTATAGTAATAATCGTTATAACTTCACGGTTATCCTTCCACTGTTGTCAACTATCTGTCCCTCCGGCAATTCAGCAACTCCATGATTGCCTGTCAGGATATCCGAGGCATATGCAGCATAACACAAATGAGAACACGATTAAAACTCGGTAAAGCATCACAGGCGAATAATTTGCGGAGCCTCGATAAACGAGTACTCTGCGGATGTAAGCCGCGGAATCTGATAGTCAAGTCACTGTGTCACACAAACATGCCATGCAAAAATCTAACGACCAATATCACCGCTTGATTGAGATGCTTAAAATCGCAAAACGGTTGGCTATTATCGATCTGAATGATGCTCTGCTATCCAGGGTATCACATACATAGGGAGCATCAGTTCGGGTTGAACACATCAACGTGAAGGACAGTTAGATGCCAACAGGTTTTCAGTAAAGAGGTCACCATATTCACAAAATTGGGGAATTGCAACCACGAAAAATATAAAACACTGCCTATTTTACGGCCGTCTCCTCCACCCCGCCGTTCCCCGTCGCGGCACTCACCCCGCTGAACAGCATGAACATGACGTTCATGCTGCCGTCCGGCAGTGGGCCCAGGGCGGCCAGCGCGCGCGCCACGGCCAGCAGCGTCACCAGGCCGACGGCCGCCGAGTCGGCGGACGGCGCCAGCGCGTCGAACATGGTGGCGCCGTCGGTGCGCGCCGCCAGCAGCACGAGCGGCGCGTCGGCCGTCGGCGCCGACAGCGCGCCGAACGCGTTCACCGAGCCCATGTCCGAGCAGTAGACGCTCGTCTTGGTGTTGATGTACTGGTGCCGGGTGCGGCGCGTGCACACCTCCGTGTTGCCGGCGGCCGACATGAACGTGCGCATCTGGGCGGCGCAGCGCGGCCACGCGTCGGCCAGGTTGTAGCGCGCGTGACACTGCCGCCGGCAGTGCAACACAGGTCACGGGTGCGGGTCAGTCAGCGGCGGCACGGGCGGGAACACTGAGCGTTACTGGACGCGCGCTCCGGAAAACTAAAAAAAACTAGCACTAAACTAAATGCTAAATACTAAAAATACTGAATATGAAAATATACTTTTTAAAATATTATGAATATAACTAAAAATATGAATAAAATATAAGAAACATATAATATACATGTAAATAAATATACTAAAAATAGTACTACACTAAATATAGTACTAAAAACTTAATACGGAGAACTAAAAAAACTCCGGTGCCTAGACTTGGGCCCTTATTGCACGCTGCCACCCGGCCGGCCTGCCGACTCACCCGACAAAGGAGCCACGCGGCGACCGAGCAAGGCCATTCGGTCGACCTAGCGGCAATGCATAAGAAGGGCCGATGTGTTCACTCGCCCTCTCCGGAGCTGATATCCAGAATGACCTGGCATCTCCAATACCGCCGAGTGGGCGGTACAGATCCCCTTACTGGACAGCGCACAACTCATTAACTGGACTAGTCACGGGACTAACGAGGCGGAAAACGCCTCACTTTGAACGGGACATCTGCATGACAACCACACACTGAGACATATCACCGTACTTTGGCGGTAGCTCACCTCGTAGACATCAGAAATCTGTGCTTCATCTTTGAGAAGTATGATTGGAAAACTCCAACTCCGCTTGAACATCCCGGTGCCGAACGCGTTCCACGGATTCTCGAAGCAGTAGTTGTATTCTTTCTCACTTCCCGCGGAACGGTAGAAACCTTTCAACAGACGAGTGCAAAGCAACATATGTGGTACAGCCGATAGCTGAATTGAAGTACAATTAGCAAGTAAATCACATATGTTTTATATGTCAATCACATGTCAGCATATCGAAAGATCGAGAATCTCCATATCCCCGCAAAACGATTAGTAGACTATATTTGCTTACATCAAGGTGAGAGACTGGAAGAAAAATTGAGGAATTGCAACCGCGAAAAAAAAACGGCGGAGTTTTCTCTGTGACGTGTGCTTACCATGACTATTCAGCGCCGTCACGAGCTTTATCGGGAACCTCGGAGCTTTATCGAGAACCCCGGAGTTTTATAGGGAATAGGAGCTATATCGGGTCGGGAAAGATGACGAATAGAACAATATCCAACTGTCGGCTCAATGACATAATCCATTTGGTTTTTATATAAAAAAATAAAAACTCAATTACTCAACAGCAAAAAGCAATACATACTCTTGCAATAGCAGTTGCATTCAAGCCAGCATTCGACAACTACGATCTTGGCAGAGACAGCTCGGCACCGACGACCTTCAACTCTTGAATCACTCATTTCCCTCTGCATAAGTCGCCACTGCTAACTATCCAATGTCCCACAACACAAACCCCAGCTGTGACAGCACCAACATGGACCTCCTCAGACCTGGCCGATACACGCGCCAAGCTGAACCATTGGCGCCTCTCATTGGCGCCACTCATTGGCGCCTCGTCGCGCCTGCGCAGGTCGGCCGTCAGCGGCGCCACTCACTTGACACACGGTTTGGACACACGTCGTCCTCGGAGAACTGGACGCTGGCCGGGTCCCAGCTGTCGTCGGCCAGCGTCAGCAGCACACCCATGACGTCAGCTGCCGCAGTGACGTCAGATCGTCAGTAGAGGCACAACCCCCCCCCCCCCTGATCAAAATATATGTACTCTACAAAATAATAAATTTGGGGATCTGCACCACCTAAAAGCAGAAATTTCCGGTGAGCTTCGAGCGCTGACAGTGGTCTACATATTATGACATTTTTATAGGCCCCCTTCCTGAAAAGAAAATCCTGGCTACGCCCCTGTTCATCAGTCAAGGTTCACAAGCCGGACGGCCGGCCGGCTGGTTAGTTGGTTAGTTTGTACGACACGTCGAATGCCTTCGATCACATTACATAGCCACCGTCTGACGCCGATTGGTCGCGGGCGAAAGCGCAGCCACAGGTGGGACTCGAACCCACAACCTGTCGGTTGAGAGCCGATCACCCCGAGATCACACATCCCCGGGCCGGTCGGCGCATCAGAAGCATGCTCGAGAAGTAGACACGAGGTGAGTTTCGGACAGAAACGAAACAAATGAATTCACGTGCACGCGGAAGAATGAATAGACGTGCAAACGGGGGAATGCACAAACCGGAATAGTGGAACAGACGTTCGTCATGCTTAGACTAACGGAAACACGCACGTACAGAGGCAGATGGACTGAATGACGGCCCGGCCTCCCCCCCCCCCCGCCACACATATAATGACAACACAGTTACACATACACACATGATAGCCTCAATTCATTATTTGGGCTGAAGGGCGCGCATACTACAAGGTCATTTAGCGGCCATACTGACGACCTCGGTGTACACAATATACTTTTCCCAGACTGTCCATGATAGCCACTGTATGTGGAGGACATGTATCGTGAAATAAATAAACAAATAAATAGGCGACAGGGCGGCGCGCACCTTTGTCCGGGTCGGCCGACATGACCTCCAGCTGCTGCAGGGTGGCCACGGTGAACTGCGAGCGCGGCAGCACCACCACCAGTGACCGCCGTCTAGTGGAGGCCAGCAGCGCCTGCTGGTCGGCCGTCGAGTTCACCACGTGCAGCTCGCCCACGTTGCCTGAGAAGTCGGCTGTCGGAAGGTTCGCACCCCGCAGCGTCAGCTCTGTTGGCTGCTGCAGGTATCACCATGCGATGGAGACGTGGTGACGTCCGCCGGTAAATGGCGCAAAACCGTCACGCAACGTGTTGAAACCGCACACACCCCGACTTCCGCGTCGATGCGCGCAAATCCGTTTTACTTCTTTCAAGGTAAAATATGCGCTTAAGCGTGGAAATGTTCGGCTGGTTGGTTATTGGTTTTACGACACGTCCACCGTTGAGTCATGTAGCGTCGCCAATCTTTCACGCCGATTGGTCGCGGGCGAAGAGTAGCGACAGGTGAGATTCGAACCCACAATCTTTCGATTGTGAGACGAGCATCTAACCCCTGGACCACTCGTCCCCTGGAAATGTTTGGCAAATGTGCACAGAAACATACTTACTTTGATAGACGAATGAGGAGGAATACAGCACGAGACTATGATTAATTGCAACATTTTACACGGAACGAAAACAAATTGAAGTGCCATAATTGCACTCCGCCATTTATTATTATTCGACGAATTGGAACTTACCTCGACATCCGAACTCGTGAGTGGCATTGGTGATTTTGAAGCAGCTGTACGTAGCATTCAATTCCTGGTATATCGTCTCCCATATCCGAGTTCCGGAAGCTGAAAGGGACAGTCAACGAGCGTTATGAAACCACATGAACCAAGAGGTGAATGACATATCATGAATTCCCAACGTATATTCTAAGGATATGCACAGCGAGACACTGGTTAAAAAACGTATGCTACGACAGGAAACACACACGTCATCACGGGAAACATACACATCATCAGGGGAAACATACACATCATCACGGGGAACACATGTCAGCACAGGAAACAAACATGGGCATAACAACCAAAGTGGTTGCACATGCATCACCCAAAAGAGCATGGTTACCACAATGCAATGACTATGTTCTTCATGAATGGCATGAAGGAATGACCAATTGAAGGAATGACCTGTGGAATTCCTGAAAGTTACTATCAGTAAGGTGATTACATTTGGGGCTTTAGGGCGCGTCGACCATGTTGATCATATAGCAAAGGTGATTACATAAACATGCTCCGATTTTTCATATCGGAGAACACAAATGATATCCCAGCATTGCCACAAAGTTTCTGGGATAATTAATTTCAAAATGTTGAGATACAAAGAGATGAGGTTACCAGTAGGCCTCCAAAGTTAAGGCCACCAACATCACCTGGACCAGATGGTGCACATCCTCACTTTGTGAAGGCAATATGCAGTTGTCAGCAGGCTACTGCACAAGATCTTCAAGAAGTCATTAAGTGAGGGAGTGTGGATGAGGAATGATGAGATGAGAATGAAACTAGGGAAGATGGCAAGTCTGTCGTGCAAAGGAAAAAAACGCGTGTCATTTTTGGGCCAAAAACGTTTTTATACCATTCGATAGGTATTTTGAAGGCGCATTTAATGGCATGCGTTTCATAGAAAGTACTTATATTCAAAAAGTATATAATTGAAAAACAAATGGGGAAAACGCATGCCAGTGAAAAATTGACAACTTCCAAAGGTAAATCCACGTATGTGACATATTGTGCGTCTAAAAAGCGTATGTTACTCCATAGATGTCATTGTTAAACTGTAATGCGCAATGGCGTACCGGAGGGGGGAGGGGGCATTGGAGCAGTCCCCTTCGCCAGGAGAGGTTGTGGGCCCCAATATCGCGCCGGGGTTCAGCAAAAATAACGCCATGCTGCTGGTGTCCTCAACAATCACACCGGGGAACATAAAAATCGCTTTGGGGCCCCAAAAAGTCGAGCAGGGTCCCTGAAAATGACGATGGGGCTCCAAAAATCCCACCAAGGCTCCTAAAAATCACATTGGGACCTCAAAATCGTTCCAGGTTCCTAAAAATGACGCTGAGGGATAAAAAAAATGTTGGACCGGGTCCCTGCAAGTACCACTGGGCCTCCAAAAGGACGCACCGGACCCCGATAAATCGCGCCAGGGCCCCAGAGAATCACGCTAAGGCCATAACAGGTCGGGCCGGGCACCTGGAAATCACGCTGGAGGCCAAACAGACCGGAAGTCACGCCGGGGCCCTCGAAAACGACACCAGGCACCAGAAAGACTGACCATGCCCTCAAAATCACACTGGGTCCCAAAAGGTCGGGTCGGGGCCCCTGATAATCGTGCTGGGGCCCCAAAAGGTTGGACCGGGCACCGAGAAAATCACGCTGGGAGCACAAAAAAGTCGTGCCCTGGTCCTTGAAAATCACAACAGATGTAGGAAGACGGCCGGGCCCCTGCATATCACGCTGGGGGCTTCAAAAGTTCGCGCCTGAGCCCAGAAAATCAAGCTGGGGGCGAAAAAGTCGTGCCGGGGTTCCTGAAAATCATAATGGGGACTCCAAAAGGTTGGGCCGGGGCCACTGAAAATCACGCTGAGCTTGAAGGAACAAAAAAGTCGCGCCCGGGCCCATGCAAATCACGCCGGGGGCGATCGACAGGTCGCACAGGGGCCCCAAAAGTCTCATCGGGAACACCCAATAAATGAAGCCGGGGCAACGAAAAAACAGTCTGGACATGGAAAATCACTCTGGGGTCCCAGCAATTGTTCCAAAAGAAACCAAAGCGTGTTGGACCCCCAAATACGTGTCGAAGCCACTAAAACTCGCGATAGGCATCCCAACAAATGAAGACAGGGTCCAAAAATCGCACTTAGACCCAAAAACGTCGCGCCGCCGCCCTTGGAAATCGCTAGGGGCCCAAACAAATCGCGCCGGAACCCCACAAGTCGCAGCTGGCTTCCCAAAAATCAATTCCTACCCGGGATGTGTACGGCCACAAAAATTGCGTCAAAGACCCCTAAAACGCGTTGGGCCACGGAAAAGAAGCACGTTGGAGCACCGAAAAAAAATGCACTGGAGCCCGAAGAATCGTACCGAGGCCCAAAAATATCGAGCAGGAGGCTTACAAAAATTAGAAGTCGACCCAAAAATAATCACAAAAGGACTCTTTCTAGTCGACCCGAGCACCGGAAAATTCAGAACAGGTCCTGAAAGAAAGTCCTCCTAAGGGCCTTTTACTCTGAAGGTTGCCATCGGCTGGGAAAAAAACACTCGTTGAGCAGCCGCAGTGGCATACCAAAGAGGCAAATACCCCCCTCATCCTGAAGAGGTGGGCTTCCAAGAACCGGAGAATCGCGTCGGAGTCACAAACAAATGATTCTGGGGCCCCATAGATTCGCGTCGGGGCCCCCAGAATTAGAGGTTATAAATAAATACAACCGACACCAAAAAAAAACTTGCACCGGGTCCAAAAGTTTGCGCCGGTAATGCCAAAATCGCGCCGAGACCCAGATAAGTACAACGCCCCTCGCGAACTAGCGCAAGCCCCCAGGTATTCCCATAAATTCCGGTCGGGGCATGAAAAATTCCCCTCGGGGCTCCCAAAAATTTGGCGTCGATGGCCACAAATAAGCAAAGCATGGCTCAAAAATCGCATAGAAACCCGACAAGAATCAAGCCTGAGCCATCCAAAATAAAGAGAGATTCCGGAAAATAAACGTCCGAGCCAGGAAAATCGCTCCTTAGTCCAAACATACCATCGGATGCCTTAACAAATCGCATGCGGCACCGAAAAACGTACCGGAGTTCGAAAAATCGCGACGGGACACCAACAAATGTCGCCGGGTGCCAGACAAATCGGCCGTGGCTCGGACTTTACATAATTCGGAAGATGTCACCAAAAATTACGTCGAGCCCAGAAAACTGGCGTCGGATCCCCCCCCCGGAACAACGCGCCTGGGTCCGAAAAGTCACGACGGGACCCAGAGAAGTTATACCGGAGCCCCTAATATCGTGCTGGGGTCTCACAAATGTGAGCGAGGAACCAAAAATGAACACAGTGAGACCCTAAGAGCACAACTGGTGGAAGAAAATGCACCGGGCACTCCAAAGCGTACCGAATCTGGCAAAAGGCGACAGGGCAATCAAACATGCATTGCAGCGCTAAATAAACACACCGAGAGCTAAAAACAAAACGCAACGGGGCCCTCAAAGCACACCGGGGCCTTGAGACCGCATGTGGGCCTCGAAAACAGGCTGGGCCCTCAAAAATCGACATGGTCCCAGAAAAGGAACAAAAAGACCGGGCACTAAATAAACACTTCGGGGTCTGGGAAAACGCGCCGATACCTAAAAAAATATGCACAAAGCCGGTGCACAAAAACGCAACAAAACTATGTTAAAAAAGGCGGGGTCGCAAAAATATGCCGGGCCCCTAACAAAAATTGGCTGGAGCCCTAAAGCACATCCGTAGACAAAGAAAAGCGGAAAGGTCCAAGAAAGAACTCCAAACTAGAGCCTCAGTTCGGTTCGGTTGGGAGCGTATTTAACCAAAGTGATGAGGTGCATCAAAGCTCAGCGGTTATCCGGATTTCTTAGCCACCAGAAAATGTGGAAAAAACAGAATTGATCATTGAATTGAATTCAGGATGGGTTCTTGTGGCTCTTAAGTCTGAACACGTTTATGGCTATATGAGGTGCCGTGTGCTGTCACATATCAACTATTTTGTGCTGAATTGTTGGCCCCCAAAATAAACACTTACATTCGGTTTCAGCCGGGTGACACATGATGTAGTTGTAGCATTCCGTTTCAAGTGGCGGATATTCTAAGGTGTGCAACGTGTACTACAGAGCTCATTGAGGTGAATGATCACCTACGTGTTGGAGTTAGACCCTTAGGACAAACACCACACAATGTATTTTATGTATTACGTTTTTCTTTGGCCCAGTCTGTCAGCCTGCCAATCTTGGTCTGTCACATACCAGATCAAAGAATTTCCAACCAGCAATCACCCATCTTTCCTGTTTGTCAACCCTTCCAGCCTCAAGCATGCGCCTTCTTTTGCCATGGGGCAGCAATTAAGCTACGTTATTGCTTATTCGTTCTCCTTGCCAACATCGGTAAACATTTACAAAGGGGACATCTCTCTGATGCAAAGTACTAATTCATGGAAACTAGGGCACACCACATATCCATTAGTGAGGCTGCAATGAGCTTGTACTTCCCACACACATGTACATAGCGGAAGTTGAAGAAATTTTACTTTAACAGTAATAGGTACTAATGGTTTCCCTTGCACCAGGAAGATAAACCTATTATTGAATCCACCAGTTGGAAGAGTTCCATGTTCAGAGAGAAGTGTTCATTTGAAAGTACTTATGCTGTGAATTCCTGCCACCACCTGTATGGAAAGAGGATGTCTTCACCAACTGCACCAATCCCCGGTATTCTTCAAGTATTACCCCTCACACTTCTTTTACCTCAACAATGTATCCAAGCCATCGTCAGCTGACTGCCAGTCAGCTGTTGGTGACGTGACTCAAATGTACCAACACCCCCGCAGCTGGGTGCACTGAATGATCCAAGGGCATCACCAGGAATATTTATAAGGGTCAGGTTAGGTTAGGTTAGGTTTTCACCATCGTGAAATAGCATCTGCACACCCTCCCCTCTGTTTGTTTGAGTGATGTCACCAACTGCTGGCTGGCAGTCAGCTGACAGTGACTCGGATGCATTGTTGATATAAAGCAAGTGTGAGGGGTAATACTTGAAGATTACCCCAATCCCCAATATTGGGTCAACTGGAATATGTGATGTGGAGCATGCCAACTGGAGAAATTTTTATTTGGTATTTTTGTCTTAAAGGTGTTTTTTTATTTTTTGAATTCTTCTTCAGAATACCATGTTTATGAAGGTTACCTAACTCAAAGCCCCTTTTTACAATATTTTTGCTCACAACCTGAAAAGTAAGCATTTACACAGAAAATAAGTGGTCCCATCATGTTAATCACATTCAGACATGGTATTCCAAGGAAAAAAAACAAACAAAAAACACATCTTCAAACAAATTTACCCTTTATTCCCTCGCCGATCTCCGACGAAGTGGGGTATGCTCTTTACGAACCATCTTCACCTTAATTGTCCACATTGACTACCAGACTTACAAAACTACTGACTTTCGTGTGCATGTCATTGTTTGATTGACGATGTTATGGGCGCTGCATAACCGACACGGTCGATGCGCCCCTGAACTCCAATCAACCAACCCAAACCGCCTTCAAGCCTAGGTAGGTACATAGGTACCTACCTGCCTACTTACCTGATCCAAGAAGAAATAGAAACACAATTGTCCACGATAGGCTCCCTGCGCACATTCCAGCGTTCATTCTTGACGATATACAAGCATGAAAACGCACTATATGCCTATTCAAGTTGTCTTGGATTATTTCGATATACGCACACAACTTCAGATTATTAAAAACCGGAACAACCAAAACAGGGCCCACCGCAGCTTTCCATTGGGCGCTGGCCTGTCGTGAATGTCTCACGTGCGCGATTATTCCTTACTTCAAATAACTTCCATATGATCCAGATAATTACTGAAACATACCAAACAGCTGCACCATTGAACTGATTCAACCAACTTGGACTAAACCCTCCTCAATTTATAGTAAATTAGAAACTATTTTCGACTTCAGAAGTATCTTTAGTACGAAGTATAAACATATATTGACATTATTTATTAGTAGTTGAAGAATACAAACCAAGTTCATCAGCACAAGCTCCGCATTGACAACAAACAAACTAGTCATCATGGTCAGGATGTCCAAGCACCATAATTTCCAACAGCTAAGGACGCAGGGATCCGACAGAATGTCCAAAGCACATAATACCAATTTCGATGGAACGTCCAAAGCCCCCTTATACCCCCGTAATTCTGGAACTGATTTGTAGGTTGACATTCTGCATCTAAAACCTTCTGTCGCGGTGAACTGGGACATCACGAAGCCAACCAGTCAAGATCCCTGGGGTGCAAAAGAATGTCGAAGCGTCAGAATGGCTATGTTCAAGATGGCCCCAAAATTGATATGGGAGTCCATAAATGGTTTGGATCAATGAATGGATGAATGGTTTACTAGTCATTTTCTTTCACCCCAGTGCAAGCGGTGTATCGGGTGGTTACCAACCATTCGGATGCTTGAGTATTATTAGATTTTGACCTCGCCTGTACCAGTGTACATCCCTTAAAATCGTTATTCGGAGGAGACCTGAAACTTGCTGGAACAGCTTCAGCTCCTGACGCAAATATCATGCTGATCGCCAAGAGCTTAGGTCGAAGCAGGGTCGAAGCCCTATGAAACAAACAAGGCACGCATTTTCATAGGAGCGTTGCAAAAGTACTCCGAATTTCATAGCATCGCTTCATACTTCGATTGTGGCGCCACAGGGACAAAACCTATTCATACCGGTGCCGCCTCAGGGGGCGCGTTGTGTGGAAGTAATTTGAAACAATCGAGGCAGCTGTCATAAATATTTTGATGCTGGTGATGATTTTGTAGATTCTTCATCCTTATATCCAATCCTGCGTATTGTCCTGTATTAGCATGTTTCATTAATTGTCATGCCTATTGCTGGGCCAAAATTTGTCATGACCGATTTAGGGACCCCACCTATCTCAATCTAGTTTGGCTGGTCGTGCAAGATCAGGGCTGTGCCTACCAAGGTTTTTCGAATTGCATGAACATTGCATTCAATTGCATAATGATCCACCATGTGGAATGAATAACTGCTAATAATGAGCAACTGCAGGCCATGTATCTTTGAAGAGGTGTGAAGCTGAAGTATTGATACATGAAGCTTCTTAATGTGGTGTTCAGCATATCGTGAAGAAGATTCTACCTCGGTACCTAGGTGTATCAGTACCAAGCTCATGGTGATTAAAAGATATATTCACTTGGTTCCACTTAAGTGCAAGTGATGTTTCATCTTAGTTGATATACTTATACATGCTTAGCTACCATAGCTGGTGGCCAAGAGCAGTTTTAAATGGAAACAACCATTCAGTTCAATGGTATATTGTCACCATCATGCACAAAGCATCTGATTTCCAGCTTTGTTAAATATGTCCTCTACCAAAGAGGGCAGATACCATTTAATTTTGACTCTTTGAATGGCTATGTGAAAGCAAACACTGCAACTGTTCCTATGGAAGTTGAAGTACAGAGCATGAGCAGATGTCACTTTGAAAATGGAACTGTTGATGGAACTAGTCTGTACATCCAGAGACAGCAGATGGTAAGTGCAATTATGAATGTGCAAAATATTTGTCATGAGGTCAGACTTGATGGTAAATTTTGTATTTAAGTTGTTTCATGAACTTCTTGGAATTGATCTTTCCCATGCAATGTTTATGAATGTGACTAAGATAATAGGACTACTCATTTTCTGTGCAAATGCATACTTTTTGGGTTGTGAACAATATAATACCATAAAAGAGGCTTTGAGTGAAGTAACAGCATACAAATAAATGTTTTTAAAATATAGTAATGAAGCATAACTAACCTAACCTAGCATAATCACTCTTTAGAGAAAAAAAATCAAGTTACAAAAATGTAAAGCAATTTACTTTCTAAAAAATTCCCAAATCTAAAAACCAATCCAACCTGATCAATCCTAACATAAGTTACTTTTGAAAAAAAAACAATTTCCAAATTGTTCTTTTTTAATTTTCCAACTTAAAAAGCCTAAATTAATTTAACCTAACCAGACATGACCCATTTGTTTGCTTTGTTCAGGAAAATGTGTGTTATACTTGTCTTGTTACCACCTTAAAGCACAATAATACCAGAATATATTAATCACCAGGGTATCATAAACTCTTACTTCACTGTTTCTTTTGACTGCTGTGTTACTGGGGGCATAGTTTTGAATGCAATGTTAGGCAAGCCTAGCAGTGCTAAAGCCAATGAACTAGAATGCATTTGGCTTCCCTGCACCATGAGAACATCTGCAATTGCCTATTGGAGATGCTTTTTTTAATTGCAGAGAGGCTCAAGTCCCTCCAAAAAATGAGGAAGATCAACCTATATAGTCATACGATGTGTCTAGCTAATGTGCTCACTCATGTTTACAATGGGCGCAAAATGACCAATGCAGTCGACGTGCCCTAAAGCACAAATCCACCACCACCACTCATGTTTACACACTGTAATAACACCTCCAGCTGGGATGACCATTTGACAACTGGCCAGGCCAGGTCAGGAGTGCAGACACCAGACATACATGCCATCATGTGGGTGCTTTAACTGAAATTTCCTGATCAGGTTGGTTCAGGGTTAGTGCAACAAGCTTTGCTTGGCCCCGACAGCCTCCTTAAGAATACTTCAAGTTATGCTGATTTTTGTTAACCTGACCTAACCTAAGCTAATGGAACCTGTAATGATATAGGGAATAAATAACATGATGAAGCATAATGTAGCAAGCAGGGTTGGACTTGCCCTATGTAATCCTGGATGTGGAGAGGAAATTTGTTGAGTAATCAGATATTGAGAGGATGTTTTCTTCAAGCCTGTGACATCAGAATCTCAGTTCTGCATTCCAGTGGATTGTGGAACACTGTCACAGAGCAATTAACTGTCAAGCAGCTCCATTCAGTCCCCAAATGAAAAAAATTAGATAATAATTTTCTGGAGAGCATAATTCTCTGGATGAATAAAAACCAGCAATAGCCTATTTTTCAACCCTGCTAGCAAACCATATATATCATAATGAGATGTCACCATTTTACATTGCCAAAGTAACAGCCGTTTAACCTCCCAACCTCCATATGCTGCTGTTTATTTCCATTGCCTGCCAGTGTCAGCCATTTTGGGTCATCTGTGTGTATGGTACCATAAAAAGTCATAAAGTCATAGAGTATTAAGGCTTAATAAGAGCCACAGGGGCCCATCTGGGTTAAGCCTATCTAGAAAAGGTACTAGAATGTACATACTCCCACCCCAATCAATCCCTTAACCCAAGTTCCTAGGAAGCTATATATCCCAGCCCATCTAACACCACTCACTTGCTACCGCCTAACACCCTCAATAATCACAAGCTCCTCCCATCACACCCATCGTGCCACCATAGACCACCTCATCAGCATCACATCCCGAAGGAAGGTGCCGAATCCACTGCTAGGCACATCCCACAGAAATTCATAAAGTGTTCGGACTTAATAAGAGACTCACTTGCTATTGCATAATACACTCAACACTTACAAACTCCTCCCATCATACCCATTGTGCTACCATAGACAATCTCATCAGTATCACATCCCGAAGGAAGGTGCTGAATCCACTGCTAGGTACACCCTATATAAAGTTATAAAGCATTTAGACTTAATAAGAGACTCACTTGCTATTTCATAACACAGTCAACAATTACAAACTCCTCCCAACTCCCACTCCTCCCTGTCAATCAACCTTCCCTGGAATACAGAAAAACAATCCCCCTATTCTTATAATGATTGTCTATGCCGTTTTTAAAGATGTTCAGTGTGTTGCTACTGATAATGGTTCCTGGCAGCTGGTTCCAGTGTTCTACTACCCTGTTGGTGAAGAAAGACTGTCTTAACCTTGTCCTGCTGTGATTAACTTTAATTTTGAATTGATGACCTCTAATTGCATCATTTCTGTTAAATTCAAACATTTCCCTGAGATATCCCTGTTCCGACCGTGACAAATTTAAAAACCTCGATGAGATCTCCTCTCAGCCTTCTATATCTAAGTGAAAACATGTTCAATTTCTTCAGTCTTTCCTCATATTCCAGGTTGCCTATACCATTAACCATTTTTGTTGCCCTCTTTTGTACTCTCTCTAAAAGCCAACAATCTTTCTCATAACTAGGGGACCAAGCTTGGACACAGTATTCCAAATGTGGCCTGACATATGCACAGTAAAGCTTCCTGATGACCTCCTCACTTTTGTATGACACATTCCTCTGTATTGCCCCAAGCATTCTTAGTGCCTTCTTCCTGGCTTCTTTGGTCTGTTCTGATGCCCCCAATTTTGTGTTCAAAATAACACCTAAGTCCTTCTCCTGCTGAGTCACAGATAGTACTTGGCCACCCATCAAGTATGGAGCCTTCATATGCTGCCTACCTACATGCATGACTTTGCACTTATCAAAATTAAACTTCATTTGCCATTTTTCGGACCACTTCACTAGCTCGTCTAAGTCTTTCTGCAGCAAAACCTGCTCATTTTGCCCTGTTATTGCCCTAAAGATCTTCAAATCATCCGCAAATTTCAAAACCTTACTGCTTAGGCCACATTCAATGCTATTCACATATATAATGAACAATAGTGGCCCCAGTACCGATCCCTGGGGGACTCCACTAAGAACATTTTGCCATGATGACTTTGTACCATTTAGCATCACTCTCTGCTGTCTATCTGAAAGCCACAACTCTATCCATTTTATGATGCTACCTGCAATACCATGGACCTGAAGCTGCATCATTAACCGTTTATAGGGTACCTTGTCAAAGGCCTTACTAAAGTCGAGATATGCTACATCAACCTGATTTCCCTGATCAAATTGTTCTGTAGCAAAATTCAAAAAGTCCAAGAGATTTGTGAGGCACGATCGCCCTTTTCTAAACCCATGTTGAGTATCTTGAATCAATCTGTTTCCTTCCAGAAAACTAACTATTCTATCCTTGATAATTGATTCGAGTACCTTGCAGACTAGGGATGTGAGGCTTACTGGCCTATAGTTTTCAACTTTCCCTCTTTCTCCTTTCTTGAAAATAGGAACTACATTTGCCCTTTTCCAATCTATTGGAATTTCATTTTGCGAAACTGATCTACAAAATATTATACTAAGTGGAATTGCCACTTCCTTTTCAGCTTCCCGCAATACCCTAGCATAAATTCCATCGGGTCCTGCTGCCTTGTTTGTCTTTATTTTTCTGATATAATTGAAAACAATATCCCTATCAATGAAATCAACATCATGTATCTGATCACCTGTCACTGAACTGTGGTTCACGGTTGGCAGATTAGTCACATCCTCCACTGTAAACACTGATTTAAACTGCTTGCTCAGCTCCTCAACCATCTCACTATCCTCACTCAATATAGTCCCATTTACATCCAGTGGACCAATTGTGCTTGAAACTTTACTTAGCTTGTAGAAACTAAAGAACTTTTTACTGTCCCCATTACAGTTCCTAGCCAAATCCAATTCTTTTGCTCGCTTTGCTGCTCTGATTTTCTGCTTCACAGCATCTCTAGATTTTTTATACGATATTTGAAGCCTCCTTAAATACTCTAAATGCACCTTTCTTAGCCTTAATTGCTTTCATCACATCTGGTGTAAGCCATGCTGGCTTTCCTACCCTTCTTTTGCGCCTTTGCTTTTGGGGGACATGTCTAATCTGAATTTCCCTCAAGTAGGATTTGAACTTTTCCCACATTTCACAGGCATTTAAATCAAAGAATTCTTCTTCCCATTTTATGGCACTTAAAGCCTCTCTCATGCAGGCAAAGTCTGCCCTGTTAAAATTTGGAATCTTTGCCAAATTATCCTTGATTGTCCCTGATACCTGTGCCTTGAATCTCACTATGTTATGGTCACTTCTTCCCAGAGTTTCTCCTACAGTCAAGTCTTGAACTAAATCACTTAAATCTGAGAAGACAAGGTCCAAGAATGAGCCCTGCCTGGTTGGTTCCATTACAAACTGGTGTAAGAACAAGTCCTCTTCAAGGCATTTCCTAAACAGTTTACATGATGGGGAGCCAACACCAACATTTTCATATCCTTTTAGATTAATGTCACCAAGATTAAGGCATTTCCTCTGAAAGTTTCTACTGATTTCCTCACAAATCACTTTATCAAGCTCCAGTTGCTGAGAATGTGGCAAGGTTCCTGATCGATACAAAGCTCCTATCCTCAGTTTATTGTTGTTGCCTTTTCCCACAGCAACATCAAGCCAAATGGACTCCACAGACACATTTTTCACCCCATCTACTACTTTTTGAGAGCTGTATAAGCTATTCACATAGAGCATTACACCACCCCCTTTCACTGCTGGACCCCTATTGCATGAAAACATATTGTATCCCTGGATCTCATAGTCCTGCAAGTTATCCCCAAAATATCCCTCACTGACCCATGCCTCAGTAATGCAAACAAAATCTGGTTTCTCCAGATTTTGTTACCATTATGCTGTGCACAGTTTATATGGGAATAAGCGGGAAACTGAGCATTTGTAACAGCAAGGAGTATTGAGTTCAGGTTTATAACAGCTGAGAAACGTCCAGTGTGGACCAATTGGTCACCTGTTCTGTTTAAAACATAATGTTATCTTTTTTGTTGGTGTATGGCCTGCCAAGTAAGGCAATCTTGATTACATCTGACCAGTGCACCATCATAAATGCATGCATCTTTGTGTGTACCTGCGCATAAAATTATGTATGCTTGAGCACAGTACATGCAATTCCAGTTGATAGGAGTGACCCATAGTGGCAATGTTCTAAAATTACTTTTCCATTAGCTGTGCAGATGGGAAACAAAGTTGCTTGGGAATAGTTGAAGATGGGAAAAAATACAGCACTCAAGGATGAAAATTATGCCTTTTACTTCAGTCACCTGCATTTCACATGACTTACCAGTACTGGCTGTCATGACCAGGGTTGGCTTCGTGTGTTGCAAGCCTGGATTCAGAGAGCAAAATTTTGGAGCACTCCAGGTTGAAGGGGATAGTTGTATAACTGTCTCTGACATCCAAAGCCCCTTGTGCCTTTTGGTCTGTTGTGCTTGCTAATGAGACAGCAACTAGTTTGCAGTCTGTTCCAAATAATTCATCAATTCATCTTTTGGCAAAAAGGAGTGGACAATTTCCCATGGAGGGAGATATTCTGGGTGACATTCAGGACAGGGCCATGTGTCCATCCCTGATTATGACTGACAACACTTCCTATATGTGAAAATGATGAAGACTTAAGACAAGGATGGAATAATATATTTCCATTCACTGTGATTTTCTGGGGCATGTGGTTAATTCTTTTACATTGTATGGTGGTGTTAAATGTTGCCTTAATGTTTTTCAGAGACATATTAACACGCGCACTGGAGGGGGGGGGCGAAATCCGCCCACCCCTCCGGTTTTTCGCAAATAACTGCAGATTTTACCGGTCGATATACGCGATTTTCGGTGTACCTGCTTAGAAATGAACGGCGCGTCGTTTAAAGCAAGAAAAATGGAAATCGCCCGAAAATTTTTCAAGTTAGGGGCCGCTAAAATCAAAAAATGTTATAGCGCCAGACCACAAAAATCGGCGCAGATGCGCTCCCAGTATACTGACAAAAGGGAAGTGTTCTAGGCAACACTAGGGACTTGTTTGATGCATATTGATATGCTGTATAGTTTCAAGGTCATGTTAGGTCACTAAGGTCAAGTCAGGTCAAGTTCATGACAGGTTAATGGAACCAAACTTGATCAACTGGAATGTTGCCATAAATGCACTACTGGTTGTCATTTGTACTGTTTATCATTGCGTTTCCATACTTTATTCATGTACTTCACACCCTTCTTCACGAAGCCGATTGCTCCGAGCTGCCCGACGGAGCAGTCGGGCGGGCGGCCGGTTCCGGTAACTGGAACAGGTAACTGACCTGATAAAGTGGTGCTATGTAGGTGACCTGAGGTCAAATGTTGGGTCTATCATCTGCATTGCATCATTAGTGATGTCCAAAACATCATTGATGCCCATTTTTGAGCATTTAAACACAATCACAGCGATCCATAACGATGACAAGCCAAGCCACGCAAAACCGGGAAATTTTGCCAATCTGACCTCATTTGACCTTGAAGATATTGACCTAAGGTCACGAAAATTGCACACAATAGAGTTCACTACCGTGCCCATCCACCCTGCGAATTTCGTTCCTCTAGCTTTACTAGGAGCCGAGATCTTAGGGGGGGGCGGAATCCGCCCCCCCCCCCCTCCAGTGCGCGTAATTCTCAGAGGCCCTCCAGGGCGCGTGTTAAAGGATTTTAATAATGATAATAGTATTTCTGGGATGACCCTTAACAAAAACAATTAATGAGCTTGCTACAATTAATGATGGAGCCGCTAAGAGCTCCAAAAGCTCACGAATTGTTTTATAAAAAAGGGTCATCCCAGAAATACTATTATCGTTACCTTAATGGTTTGTTTTGATGAGCAAAAGCATGCTGAGTTGATGTGACATGGTGCTAAATATTGCTTCTGAAAATGTCAACCAAAATGTTTCAAGTAACTATAGAACTCCAGGGTTGTTGCTATGCCATGCCACTTCCTGCTATGTGCTTGATGAAGATACTTGGGGCCATGCCATAAGTGGCATCTACCTGTCTTGCTCAGAATAAAAGTTAGTGTGTCGTCAAGTTGCCTCCACCCCCCCCCCCACACACACACATACACACACACACACACATCACTACATGGGGTAGAAATTAGCCCACACTGTGAGGGTTAAGAGCACTTGATAGCCTTGAAGGTAGCCTTGAAAGTAAGTGGTTGACGCAAAGTCTAGGTCTGCACAGCTGGTGAATATGCTTGATATGTTCACTTGGGGCTTCATCTGTTCTAATCATTCAACAAATGCTAACTGTAATTAACCAGAACCTGGACAACTTTGCATAATTATTTAGCGGTTGATTTGCTAAGGATGCAATATAAAATGTGTTAAAGTTCATGGATAATAGCATCTGCTGGAAATTATTGTTAGGTGCATCCGTGAAAATACTTTCCATCCATCTGGTTTGATCGCTCTTTTTGCCATCTGTTGCCTGCTCTGTTGCAGTCAGTGGTAATTTATGGTCATAGCATTTGAAATGTACAGTGTATCATCGGCGTTCAGCCAGGGTGTCTCCAACTCTCATAACAAATCAACTTGAACCAGTCAACTGCAAGTATCACGCTGCTGGTTGTTGTAGAAGTATCTGTCGCCTTCTTGAACCCTAATGAAGTTTATAATCGTATTAGGAATTCTATCTCATTGGTGGTGATCGTAAGTCTGGTTTTGTCCTGCATTTGATGCTCTGGTTGGAATTTTCTTCAATATTTACTTTCTACGTAGTTCTTCTATGTCACAAATAATTGCACTTGCAAGTAAACATTTTTCAAGTTGTCACAGAGCTTTACTGATGATGTACATATGCTTGCCGATGTATGCGGTGTTAATATATGGCCTGGTTTTAGCGAGAGAAGCTGAAAACAGCAAGAGAAGCGCACAAGAAAGCAAAAAATGAGGCGAGATTTAGCAAGAAGGTCCAGAAATTCTTGGCTACATACGACAAATTTGACCAGGTAAGAGGAGCAAGGACTAGTTCAACTTCAAGCTTTAACTGAAAGGCTACGAGTTCTCGGACCGGGTGTGCGAGGACGTCTTGCAATCCGCGGCTGATTGGTGTGTTTGATTGGTAATGATAACCTTGCTAGCTAATGCTCCTCAGAACATCTAAAGACCCGATAAAACTAATTTGGTAAGTACCGGCTTTTGTTCATGCTGTTTAAAGCATGCTATAGGTCGCGGCATGCCACGTTATAGGCACACGCGACGTTATAGGTCACGTGTTGTGCGATGTTATAGGTTCTATGATGTGTGCGATGTGATACACGACGTTTTTGGCCATGTTATGCGACGGCATAGGCCGTTACGATTTCCCTCACTCAGAAGTGAGGAAATCATAACGGCGTGCGCCGAGTTTCAAGTGTGCGCGCATTTCTCGTGAATGAAAAGGTTTCATGCGTAGCTTACCCGGTGCCGGTCTAGCCAGCGCCAGCTGAGGCGCGGTCAGTCGGTCACCGGTCACGCGTCAGTCTGATGGAGGGCACCGCGCACACGGTTCAAGGCGAGACAAAGGGATCGTGGCACGACGTGGCGCCTGTCAGTTCTCGGATATTTCACTCAGTGCGCTAAGGTTTCAGATATGCACACCAGATTGGGCAGGTGAGCCCGATTTCGGACAGAATGCAACCAATGTAGATCAAATCGGATTGTTCTTAATGTACGTATGCTGAAATTGGAGGAACTTTTTCCGCAACCAGGATCCTCTGCCGAATGTGAAGCATGCATCCCAACTTCGGGTGCATTGCTCCGCGTTACCGAATTAGGTTCTACGTGTCTCCAAAATGCTTGCACTTCCGCGATAATTGGACGCAGTAAGGTGCACACCTCATGTGCCAAGAGAGCTCAGCTGCTGTCGGTCCAGCAGTCTCCTGCCGCGGTGTGGTGTCCTCTCTTCTCGTGCAGCAAGGGAGCTCCACAGCTCGCCGCCTGTCCTCGCCGGTTCAGCACCCCCAGTCTAGTGATTGCATCGGGTGCAGAATGTCGTCAGACGATCTGAATGTTCGGAAAGGCGTTTGAAATGCCAGCGAAATATCCGGAGACGCCACCAGCCAGGCGTCGCTCACAGTCCGCCTGATCGGGTCTTCTGGGCAACTCGACGTGGTGCATTAAAATCTGGGATTCGTGCGCCGTATTCGGCAGAGACGTCCCACTGCGGAAGTAGTGCCTCCAATTTGGCCATGTGCGCATTGAAAAGCAGAATTTGATTTAGCCGAAATTGGCTGCAATCTCGTCGCTCGCTCGCAAAATCAGACTCGCACACCCAATGTGTTGTGTACGTCTCAAACTGGCATGCACTGTACATAATTGTAAAGTTGACAAGCTATGACGCTGTGTCACGTTGCTCTCTGTTTCACGGCATTCTCGCCGTTATATCTCAATTTATGCCGATATATATATATATACAATCGCTCAGCGACCCCCCCTCCCTCCATCAGAGTGGAATGCCACCTGGCATCGACGTGTGGGTCACGTGTCATGACGACATAACCATGTGACTGACGACCGACTGTCTGGCCCGAAGCATTGATACGAAGCCAGTTGGACCGACATGGCATAAGTTCCGCCATACAATCTGAATGAAAATCGTTCGCTCACTTTAAAGAACACATTGTGGTGAAGCTGCCAAAAGTCAACATTAAGACAATTAGCCAAGTTCGGGGGGTACGGGAATTAGAACTTCACAGGCTTGCACACAAAACAGGTGGTCAGGGGTTTCAAAAGCGTGGCGATCTGGCTGGCTGGGCAGACACGTTCAGATCAACTTTTGTCGTATGCATGGAGTAATCTCGCTTGGGCTTCGCCCTGCCTTCGCCCTGACTGGTAATAACCGAAATAGTGGGTACCTCCAGTGGCAAAATAGCAAAGTGGTGCTGCTGGTGGCTCGTCGCCCAAAATGTTTATGTACAACCTAAGCGGATAGACAATCATGCAGTGCTTTGATAGCATTATCGATTCAGAACGAACACTTTTTTATGATGGATGGGCGTGATAGTCGCAGGTTTGTGTCGCACAAAAATGAACAGAGATTGAGAAGCGTATGATTCTGACACTCTATTCTGACATGATTGTGTTACCTTGTAGCGTCGCATGCTACAGTGGCTCAAAATTGTCAGTTCCATTTTGACTTGTTCTCACCATTAACCCAGTCATGAATTGCACAAGAGCGCGGTAGAACCACATCAGTACCATGTACAAAAGGTTTGCTTGTCACTTGCTTGCTACGTGTGTTTCCAGTCTTACAATTGCTTACCAATGGTTCCATGCGATGAGCAAAACGGTGTCTGCAAATCCTCTTTGAAAGCACTGGACCATTTTAGGTTACTGTTATGGGAAGCATCTCAGTCATAACTGACATCTTTTGATATTTGTTGTCCACAAAGGCAAATTTCGACTTGGTATCGGTCAACCTTCCCATCCTCCACATTTATTTCGTCCATCATTCGTACGAACCTGATCATGCTTCCAGTGGACAATCAACGTTGTGGTATTGCACCCGAAATCGGTTTACTGTCACTTGCCCGTCGGACGAGCCCGTCGCACGACAGTCTGTCAGACTTCCGCGTCGTGACACAAAAGCCATTCACCTCTTCAAAACAAACAAAACACAAAAAAAAATCGTCAAGTCGCACCGTGCTCAAGTTCCATAGAATGCATGTATTCGACCCGACCAGATCCTGCGGATGTAGCCCTGTTGCTTATCCTCCATGCGATGTGTGTGTGTGTGTGCAGTGCTTCGTGGCGCGCCGATCCGTCATTGTTCGGCTTTATCGGAGGCGATCTTAACCATGCTAAGTTGTTCCCTTATTTATCCGTTGCAGTCTTTATCGCTCTCGGAGTGTGTGCAGTGTGGTATTCTTCGCTCACCACCGTTACACCGTGTTATTTTTTACAAGGGAATATGATATTTCGCCTTACAAACGTTTGTTCAACTGCCGTTTTCAGCACCTGTCGGACACATTGGACAGTATGAGTTGGGATGTGGGCGTGAAGGTGGCGCTAGTGCTGGGCGCTACACCGGTTAGTGCACGGGAGGTGTATGTGCTGCACTTTCCCAGTACAGAAGCCGACTTCGACAAGCACCCTCACCGCCTACCTCACCGGCATACCGCTCTGCAGATGTTCAGGTAGGCGCCGTGCTGTTTCGCGCTACTCGTCTTACTCTTCGTTCGGATACTAGATATTGTGTGAGTTGAAACGTAATAAGCGCACCGGCGTCCAGTGAATTTCGTTTTACGGGTGGATAACTTTTTGGTCATTTGCACGTTTAAGAAGTTTGCATTCGCCACCCGTTTCCATCGCAACGCTCATGTCTAGCTAATCCATATCAGCTCCACGCGCTCTCAGCGTCTCGGTGCAATTAAGGTTGCCGAATCGCTGCGGCCTTCAGTACTTGCAGAGGAAGCAGGGTGAAGTCACTGTTTCTGGTCATCGTCGAACCGTTCCGAAAAAACATGCAGTCATCCGAATGAGAAATGTACAAGCCGCCTTTTGCGCTGGTATTGGTATCGCTTATCTCACCTGCAAGCCGTAGGCGGCTGTTCTGTGAGACCTGTTCGCTTGTTCGCTTGTTATGTTCGGTTCTGTGCGGACTCTGAAACTACGTTGAAGATCTATGATTGCTATTCTGGTGAAGTAGAATAGGAGCAAACGTTTCAGGAGCCCTGCACCTTTCCCAGTGTTGTGGTACAGGTGCGCCCCAATGGACACGTGTTGTCGTGCACGTGCCCCCTGATAAGAGAAATGTGATGTAAGTGCGCCGTAATACTTGGTTGGTTGGTTATTTGGGCTTAGGGGCGCATCGACTGCGTTGGTCATACAGCGCCCGTGCGTCGTAGCACAAGTGTTGTAGTACAGGTGCGTTCTGATAGGACGCGGCTCATTGGTGGGACTCCGTATGCTCAAAAGACGAGACACGAATCATTGTAAAGCTGAGCGTGCGCTCATTTTCAGTCACTGATTTGTATCTACGTATAAGGGTCAATTTTCAGCATGCTTTACTGGGTGTTATAACAGCTTCGACTGACAAGGTTGGCTGCTCAAGCTGTGGTTATGCGAATGTCTCATTTGATCTTGTCTTATTACCAACTCCTCAAATCCTGAGCAGCGAAATCTAGTCGGTAACACTGCCGTAGCTCTAGCCTTAGCGCGCAGTGGGTGCAATGATAGTTTTGAAAATTATCTGGCACATGTAGTGGCAATGCGTCTTACTTTCCGCCGCATTCACTCATGGAATCATGGGCACTATATGACCTATGCAGTCGATGCGTCCCTAAACCACAATAACTAACAACACTCATGGAATCGTCCGTAGCAACATGGCGGAGAATTCACGGCCGTGGTCTTAGCGTTCGCTGCGGGGGAACTGTTTGACCAAATGTCTGGCGTATTTACTCGCACAAGCACAAGCAATTGCTCCGCTTTAGGTAGATCAGTCAAGTCCATGCTTGGAAAAACAGGCATGTCCCCGATTGTTCTCATGCAGAACATTATCCTCCCCTGGAACTTATCCTCTGCTTTTCGTACCAAAAGATTGAATGGTGCTGTTTCACAATGACTCCTCACTTCTTCCTCTGCAATAGAAAGGCAGAAACTCTTAGGTAAGTACAAAAAGAAGTTTCTGATGTCAGAAAGATGATGCAAATTGTCCTATCTGAATTTGATGACTGCAAAATTTCCTCGCCAATCATTTATGTCCAAAACATAAATGATTTTGTACCAAGTTTGTGAATCTAATCATTGTCAAAGCCACTGGTGTTGTCCCACATGAAGGTTACCAGGAGTCCGAGACGTTGGAGTGTGGTGCAATGCATATATTTCGCGCTTTGCTTGCACAATGTTCGTGGTATCTGTCCATTACCCGCATACAATTTGTGACAGTGGTTGCTCTGTCGGGCGTGCACCCTGTGAACGTGATCCCAGTCGATGTCGGAGGCATTGATGTGCGGAGAAGCAACCTTGGACCTTCTCCCGTATTCATGGGTGCAAAATGGCCAACGTAGTCAACGCGCCTTAAATCACAAATCGACCACTTCTCCGTGTTCGGAGAAGTGGTCTCCGTCACCGTGACTCGTTTCAGGTATGTTATCAGGTATTCAAGTTTTGACAATGATTAGATTCACAAACTTGGTGCAAAAGAGCGCGAATTGTGCACTTCCCAGCGTTGTCCACCGGCTCGGATGATGTGAGGTGGTCTTCATTTCGGACTAGACCGACACACATCACACACATTAACACTGGGACATATATGTCACATGTTTTATCAAGCATCATCTCACGCTTGTATATCGGCGGTGAATTATCAGTTGACATGTCTGTACGAGCGATTTAATGCGCCCAAAAACCCTAATAACTAACTAACTAATGCGCGTGTGCGCCTTTGTGAGAGGGCAAACTAGAAGTTAGAAAGTGTGCCCACGGTAGAAGACCCTCGTGTTATTTTCCAACCCACCCGACTGCCGGGCTTTATAGCGTCGCCAAGCTTTCACGACGATTGATAGCTGTTGTCACCGGTAATTCGCGCCGTTTGTGAGATTCGAACACAGGCTCTTCCAATTAGGAATCGAATGTCCAACCGACTGAGTCAACGCAAGCACCGCAAATGCGCCCGGGAGTAAGGGTTCGGGTCAACGCATCGACCAGCAGAGTTGTATGTTTTAGTACACCTGCTGAATTGTCAAAAGCAGTCTCACCCACTGGTTACTACTGCCTAGGATTTACTTAGATACATGTCAAATAAAACAGCATCATAACGATAGCATTGGCAGTCGACACAGACAACTGAATCTAGTGGAAAATCTCAAATATGCTGGTGAAAAGTGCGAAATATTTTTGCGAGCGAGCTAAACATAGTCTTGGTCACGGTTTTGTCGGTTCTGTAGTGGTGTGCTGTTTTTTTTTTAAACAAATGTTGTTTATTAGCATCCTGAGCAATTCCAACGGACTGTGAGGAGAGGTCAGTATGTGAGGATGCGGTGACGACACCAGTCTAATGGAGCGTCAGCCTGCCCGCTCCCGACGGCGCGTCTCGGTGCCAACGGCCGGCGCTGTGCCCACAGGACGCTGATGACGTCGTCGCAGCTGCTGGAGCTGACCGCCCGCCAGCTGTCGCCGACCAACCTGCACGTGCTGGTGCACGGGCGGCCGGGCGGCGGCGGGCCGCCGATGGTGGCGCGGCCCGGCCACACGTTCGGCCGCGGCGCCGTCGTCCACATCCGGCTGCAGCACGACGTGGCGGCGCCGGCCGCCGGCACGCTGCCGCAGCAGCAGCAGCAGCAGCAGCAGCAGCAGCAGCAGCAGCAGCAGCAGCAGCAGCAGCAGCAGCAGCAGCAGCAGAAGCAGCAGCAGCAGCAGCAGCAGAAGCAGCAGCAGCAGCAGCGACACCTGCAATCGTGCTGCGCCCGCTACGCCAACGAGCTGGGCCTGCAGCTGGTGGCCGGGTCGCCGCGCGCGGCGCCGGACGCCGCCGCCGCCGCGATCCCTCCGAGCCAGATCGGCGGCTCGAGCTCCGGCTCGGCCTCGGGCTCGGGCTCGGGCTCGGTCGCCACCAGCGAAACATGGTCGGAGCCGAGCGGCGGCACGTCGGAGGCTGGCGTGACGTCAGAGGCCGGCGGCACGTCAGAGGCTGGCGTGGCCGCGGCGAACGGCTGGCAGTGTCGGACGCCTGCGCCGGTCGGTGACGATTCCGACGATGGCGAGCCGGAGCCGGAGCCGATGTGGTGTCAAATACCGGTGTCGCTGCGCGGCTTCAGAGCGCCGCGTGTGACACGCTCCGGTCCTAGCTAGCGTGCAACCGTGGATGGCGCTTGGCGGGCGTTTATCGGTGGCCTTATGACGAAGTAGGTGGGGTTCGTGTTGTACTTGACGCGTGACTGGGGTTCGCTCGCGGCCGAGAGGTGCGGGTGGCCTGGCTGTTTGTTTAGGCTTTAAAGTGTGTGCCGGTGCTCGTTTGGAAAAGCGCTCTGCCAGCTGGTTGTCTCGGGAACCACTTCGCGACCCCCTCCCCCAAGGGAGCCACTTCGTAATTGATCTGCATGCAGAGTGTTTACCTCACACTCCTATGCGAGTGTGAACGAGAATGAGAGGAGGCATTACGAACAACGACGTGAGCGTTTTAGTTTGCCGATTGTATCGCGACGATGTTGATGTGCATAATACAAGAACCGACCGAATAGCCGAAACGAATGGCCGTAGTCCTTGTCGATGGTAGCGCACCATGTTTGGTGCTAAGAAAGCTGCTGCCAACGAACTGCCGCGGCACGACACTTTTACGTGACATTGTTCATAGCTGGCAGATTCCACCTCCACGTCACGTCAGGAGGTCCTTCCGTAGGGAGACTCCCAGCAAGGGCGATCGCGAGGGCTTCGGACGCGCAAGAGCGAAGTACTCAAAGATAGCCATGCCGTGGTGGGCTGAAATATCGGCACCCCACACGCCTGGTGCGGCACCCATGCCGCCGGCCCGCGCGCGACCGGTCCTCTCACCGGCGGTCCGGCCGGCCGCTGGACCGGCAGACAATTCTACCCGCTGTTGGAATCAAGATCATCGGTGGACTTTCAAAGTCGAAGTGTAAGGTGGTGAGATATGTGCTGAGGTGCGCCGGATCCGACCGGCATTTGACACGCACTCTGGCTTCATCTGTTTCAGCAAACTGACTAAGCTTTAGTTGACACAAAGCTCGATAGGTGGCATAACGTCGTTCCCTGTCTCAGTCACCTATCCTTAGTCGCGACTGGTCTGGATTTCGTGAGAGAGGCGAAAAGGATATTTCTTCAGCGCCCACCAAGAGAAACCCACTCGAGGAGGGGGCGACGACCGCTATGCTCCTGTTAAAACGCCTAGTTTACTTTAAAATGGTGGGGATCACCATGCTTACTTTGAAGCATGCTCAGGCAAAGGTGTCGGGACGGCTGACGGAAAGGGGGCGGCAGTGGCCGAGTGGTTGGGGCGTAGGACTGGGTACAAAGGTCTCGGGTTCGACGCTCGCTTCGCTCGGACATTTCCCAAATCCGCAGCCCACCGGCGAAACAGTGTGGGCGGTGTCGATTGGCAATTGCATAAAGTGTCGTGAATCAGACCCGTTTTTTCATGAAATAACGGAAGGCGGCGCAAATGACCTTTATGGTTCGATACGCAAAAAAAACTACTTCCCCACCCCTCTGAAAGAACGGGCTGGGCTGGCCCGCAATGAGCCGAAATCATCAGGAGGCGCGGGCGCCTTCCAACTCCATTTACCGAGTGCGCACCCAAAGCCGTAATGTTATAGTATTTGGGGCACATGGTCTGTTGGAGGTGGGGGACGTGCCCAACGTGCACGCATGTAGTACTACAGCAATGTCCGATATGGTACACTCGCAACAATACATTGCTAAGGCAGAACAAAATATCGTCATCCTTCCCAGTGATCGAACACGAGGCGCCGGCACGGAAACCAAAGCCCTTACCTACTTGCCACCCGCTGGCTGCAGTGCCAGGTGTGTGGGAAGCTGCCCGCGCGCGGGACGTCGCCGCGAACCCCCTTCTTTCTACACATGTTAAGAGTACTTCAGAAGAGGTTGATGATGAAAATTATGAAATATCCAACTGAAAACAGGTGACCTGGCTCCAGGTTAAAAGTTCAAATAACTTAATTACACTGTGAAGCGATGTTGAAAGTTGCTCACACTGAGATACCACCGTCACCCTCTTGCTTTGAACAAAGGCTCGGAACACTTGAAAACTTTAATATTGGGACGAAAATGTAAAAACATCAACAACAAAAAAGGCACACGTTGCGACTCCGAGTGAAGACTGTAGACGATGAAGCGCTGAAGCGCTGTAGACGTTCTTACGGTTTCAAAAGCCCGATGGCCGAACCGTGCCACAGAGACTACAAACACTGGGGTAGACTCCTCAGTCATCAGTCTTCGCTCGCCGATGGACTTACATGACGTAGCAGTGCTGCATACAGTACACATCAAGAAACTGTGACGATGCTATGAACTCGGTGGCAAAACACGATAAATTGTCAATAATTCGTGAAAAGTCGTAAAAAGCATCAGACAAAAGCGAATTCGTCAACCACAGGTGCACAACTATGTGCATTTCACTAGTTAGGGGCGGACGTCTCTATGATTTTTTGGGGGGCCTGAGTTCGACCGTCTTTTCCTTGGCCCCACCAACTTCTCGCTATTTTAACATGGTACCTTATGGAGTGGGGCCGATAAACCAAATTGGCAGTACTCATTGCCTACATGCATTTGGGCCCCACCAATAAATATCAGCCTTCTCCATCCACGCCACTAAGCACAGCGCGCATCATGGCTTCCCACTTCACCGAACTGAACCTGCGACTCAGCCTGTTGACTCCAGGATACAGCGCAATAGGGGAGCCGCACGTCCTCGTCGCCCTTGTAAACAAACCGTTGTGTGTCACGGTGTTCACTCTGCCCAACGGAATGTTAAGCAACGGCCGGGACTCAGCGGCCAACATGCGCAGCAGCCTTGCAGTCGTCCGATCTGATGGACATCGAAGTTTTCTTTAAAAATGTGGTGCATGTGTTTACCGTCCCGCGGTGTATCTTGCAAGCAAGCTGAACATGCAAACGCACAAGTCGAGCATGCAATGATTTTACGTAATGAATTCAAATAGTGTTTGCACGTAGTACAATCACAATGTGCGATTGCACTACGTTGCAGTTGCCCACAGTGATTGAATGCAGAACATTCACGTAATTATTTCGCGTAGCGATTTAACTTCGTGATTTCACGTAACAACCTTGGAGGAGTTCGTAATATTCAAGTGACAGTTGACTTTACCCCGTGTTGCAAGCCAACACATCAGGAGCGTATGTGCCATCCGCTCCAGCCTGACAAGCCAACACGTCAGGAGCGTATGTGCCATCCGCTCCAGCCTGACAAACCAACACGTCAGGAGCGTGAGCACCACACACACGCGCCAGCCTGACAAGCCAACACGTCAGGAGCGTAAGTACCACACACACGCTCCAGCCTGACAAGCCAACACGTCAGGAGCGTGAGCACCACACACACGCTCCAGCCTGACAAGCCAACACGTCAGGAGCGTGAGCACCACACACACGCTCCAGCCTGACAAGCCAACACGTCAGGAGCGTGAGCACCACACACGCTCCAGCCTGACAAGCCAACACGTCAGGAGCGTGAGTACCACACACGCTCCAGCCTGACAAACCAACACGTCAGGAGCGTGAGCACCACACACACGCTCCAGCCTGACAAGCCAACACGTCAGGAGCGTGAGCACCACACACGCTCCAGCCTGACAAGCCAACACGTCAGGAGCGTATGTGCCATCCGCTCCAGCCTGACAAACCAACACGTCAGGGCGTGAGCACCACACACACGCGCCAGCCTGACAAGCCAACACGTCAGGAGCGTAAGCGCCATACACGCTCCAGCCTGACAAGCCAACACGTCAGGAGCGTGAGCACCACACACGCGCCAGCCTGACAAGCCAACACGTCAGGAGCGTATGTGCCATCCGCTCCAGCCTGACAAACCAACACGTCAGGAGCGTGAGCACCACACACACGCGCCAGCCTGACAAGCCAACACGTCAGGAGCGTGAGCACCACACACGCGCTCCAGCCTGACAAGCCAACACGTCAGGAGCGTGAGCACCACACACGCTCCAGCCTGACAAGCCAACACGTCAGGAGCGTGAGCACCACACACGCGCCAGCCTGACAAGCCAACACGTCAGGAGCGTGAGCACCACACACACGCTCCAGCCTGACAAACCAACACGTCAGGAGCGTGAGCACCACACACGCGCTCCAGCCTGACAAGCCAACACGTCAGGAGCGTGAGCACCACACCGCTCCAGCCTGACAAGCCAACACGTCAGGAGCGTGAGCACCACACACGCTCCAGCCTGACAAGCCAACACGTCAGGAGCGTATGCACCATCCGCGCCAGCCTGACAAGCCAACACGTCAGGAGCGTATGTGCCATCCGCTCCAGCCTGACAAGCCAACACGTCAGGAGCGTAAGTACCATACACGCTCCAGCCTGACAAGCCAACACGTCAGGAGCGTATGTGCCATCCGCTCCAGCCTGACAAGCCAACACGTCAGGAGCGTGAGCACCACACACACGCTCCAGCCTGACAAGCCAACACGTCAGGAGCGTGAGCACCACACACGCGCTCCAGCCTGACAAGCCAACACGTCAGGAGCGTGAGCACCACACGCGCTCCAGCCTGACAAGCCAACACGTCAGGAGCGTGAGCACCACACACGCTCCAGCCTGACAAGCCAACACGTCAGGAGCGTATGTGCCATCCGCTCCAGCCTGACAAGCCAACACGTCAGGAGCGTATGTGCCATCCGCTCCAGCCTGACAAGCCAACACGTCAGGAGCGTGAGCACCACACACACGCTCCAGCCTGACAAGCCAACACGTCAGGAGCGTGAGCACCACACACGCGCCAGCCTGACAAGCCAACACGTCAGGAGCGTATGTGCCATCCGCTCCAGCCTGACAAGCCAACACGTCAGGAGCGTGAGCACCACACACACGCTCCAGCCTGACAAGCCAACACGTCAGGAGCGTGAGCACCACACACGCGCCAGCCTGACAAGCCAACACGTCAGGAGCGTATGCGCCATCCGCTCCAGCCTGACAAGCCAACACGTCAGGAGCGTGAGCACCACACACACGCTCCAGCCTGACAAGCCAACACGTCAGGAGCGTGAGCACCACACACGCGCCAGCCTGACAAGCCAACACGTCAGGAGCGTATGTGCCATCCGCTCCAGCCTGACAAGCCAACACGTCAGGAGCGTATGAGCACCACATCCGCTCCAGCCTGACAAGCCAACACGTCAGGAGCGTGAGCACCACACGCTCCACCACACAGGGCGTAGTGCCACGCTCCAGCCTGACAAGCCAACACGTCAGGAGCGTGAGCACCACACACACGCTCCAGCCTGACAAGCCAACACGTCAGGAGCGTATGTGCCATACACGCTCCAGCCTGACAAGCCAACACGTCAGGAGCGTGAGCACCACGCACACGCTCCAGCCTGACAAGCCAACACGTCAGGAGCGTGTGCCATCCGCTCCAGCCTGACAACCAACACGTCAGGAGCGTATGTGCCACCCCGCTCCAGCCTGACAAGCCAACACGTCAGGAGCGTAAGCACCACACACACGCTCCAGCCTGACAAGCCAACACGTCAGGAGCGTGAGCACCACACACGCACCCGCTCCAGCCTGACAAGCCAACACGTCAGGAGCGTAAGCACCACACACACGCTCCAGCCTGACAAGCCAACACGTCAGGAGCGTGAGCACCACACACCCGCTCCAGCCTGCCAGCTGAGCACAACACCAGTCAGGAGCGTGAGCACCACACACAGAGCGGGCCCAGCCTGACAAGCCAACACGTCAGGAGCGTATGTGCCATCCGCTCCAGCCTGACAAGCCAACACGTCAGGAGCGTGAGCACCACACACACGCTCCAGCCTGACAAGCCAACACGTCAGGAGCGTGAGCACCACACACGCGCCAGCCTGACAAGCCAACACGTCAGGAGCGTATGTGCCATCCGCTCCAGCCTGACAAGCCAACACGTCAGGAGCGTGAGCACCACACACACGCTCCAGCCTGACAAGCCAACACGTCAGGAGCGTGAGCACCACACACGCGCCAGCCTGACAAGCCAACACGTCAGGAGCGTATGTGCCATCCGCTCCAGCCTGACAAGCCAACACGTCAGGAGCGTATGTGCCATCCGCTCCAGCCAGCTAGCCTGACAAACCAACACGTCAGGAGCGTGAGCACCACACACACGCGCCAGCCTGACAAGCCAACACGTCAGGAGCGTGAGCACCACACACACGCTCCAGCCTGACAAGCCAACACGTCAGGAGCGTAAGCACCACACTCACGCTCCAGCCTGACAAGCCAACACGTCAGGACCTGAAAGCAACTCAGGAGCGTGAGCACCACACACCGCTCCAGCCTGACAAGCCAACACGTCAGGAGCGTGAGCACCACACACGCGCTCCAGCCTGACAAGCCAACCCCAGGCTCCGTCGGCCACGTCAGGAGCGTATGTGCCATCCGCTCCAGCCTGACAAGCCAACACGTCAGGAGCGTATGTGCCATCCGCTCCAGCCTGACAAGCCAACACGTCAGGAGCGTATGTGCCATCCGCTCCAGCCTGACAAGCCAACACGTAGATCCGCTCCGCAGCCTGACAAACCAACACGTCAGGAGCGTAAGCCAACACGGAGCGTGAGCACCACACACACGCGCCAGCCTGACAAGCCAACACGTCAGGAGCGTGAGCACCACACACACGCTCCAGCCTGACAAGCCAACACGTCAGGAGCGTATGTGCCATCCGCTCCAGCCTGACAAACCAACACGTCAGGAGCGTGACCAGCCCACACACGCTCCAGCCTGACAAGCCAACACGTCAGGAGCGTGAGCACCACACACACGCGCTCCAGCCTGACAAGCCAACACGTCAGGAGCGTATGTGCCATCCGCTCCAGCCTGACAAGCCAACACATCAGGAGCGTATGTGCCATCCGCTCCAGCCTGACAAGCCAACACATCAGGAGCGTATGAAAATGAAATGAGCATCAGCGTTATAAGGTGCTGAATTGCTCTTTTGTTCAGCTCAAGCCTAGTGTTCGACCGGTTAGCAGGAATATTCCAACAAAAAGCCAAGCCTTCTGTCGCTTTTGGATGCCATTGAACTCCAATGGATGTTGTAGTATGATAATGTCAATGCTTGGTCTAGGAGTCTCAACCACCGGATCGCTGAGACACGTTCCAAGGCTGTAGCGTGAAATGTGTAACTGGGTTGAATTGGATTGCATTTTACGATTGCATCAAAGAAAATACACTTGGATGCAGTTAATTTTAATTATTCCAATCATTCGCCCAGCAAACGATTGAATCAACGTCTGCTTGCAGTACAATCGTGCCGCTTTAATTTCAAACGTTCCGATGCATTATACCAGGTTGTCCACAAACGTTCCGATACATTATACCAGGTTGTCCGCAAACGTTCCGATACATTATACCAGGTTGTCCGCAAACGTTCCGATGTATTATATTACTAGGTCGTCTGTCACTTGCTTCTAAGTACAGCTTCTAGAATGGTCATTGATCTTGCATCGGAAACTTATACTGCACATTGAAGTACCAAAAGCAGTCACCGTATTCAGATGTCAACATCTTCACACATGTTCACATATGACTAAAGCACAAAGGTATCAATGCTGCCACGGCGGCCCAATATCAGATATGCAGCTTCCAGAGCGCATGATATTACACTGGCAAGGAAATATATAAATACATTCGCTCAAGTACATGAAGTATGCAAAGCAACATCGCAAAACGCCGTACAACAGAAAAACGCAGGCATCAGCAGTTGTATGCAAGGTTATCACCGCAGGAAAGGGTCATACGGTGATGAATTATCATCATATCGGGCCATCATATCGGAGGAGCGCGTCGTCGCCTCCGTGTACCAGCCACGACGCTCGTGACGCCCACGACGAGCGTCGTGCAGTCTCCTGAGGAGGTCGCCCCACGGCCAGACGAGCCGCGCCTCCAGCTGCAGAGAGGTGACGAAGCGCCGTCTGCTGAGACCTCGTGTGACGGACCCGTCTCTTGCCTTGAAGCGCAGCTTGCGGAGCGGTGCTCGCACCGCCGATGTGGCCCGTCGCGGACCGCCGGAGTTCGCGCCGGAATTCTCAGCCGCCAGGGCGCCACCGGCGGCGTGCCGCAGGGAAGCGGCGTGGCTCCGCTGCCGTTCCTCTGCCGACCCGTCGGCGGCCGAGTGGTCGACCGGCCGCCCGCGGGCCTCCGCTCTGGCCGCCCGTCCACGGCCGAGTGGTCGACCGGCCGCCCGCGGGCCCGCTCTGGCCGCCCGTCCACGGCCGAGTGGTCGACCGGCCGCCCGCGGGCCCGCTCTGGCCGCCCGTCCACGGCCGAGTGGTCGACCGGCCGCCCGCGGGCCCGCTCTGGCCGCCCGTCCACGGCGGAGCGGGCGACCCCCCGCCCGCGGGCCCGCTCTGGCCGCCCGTCCACGGCCGAGTGGTCGACCGGCTGCCCGCGGGCCCGCTCTGGCCGCCCGTCCACGGCCGAGTGGTCGACCGGCGGCCCGCGGGCCCGCTCTGGCCGCCCGCGTTGGTGCCGCCGGCGCCGGGGCGAGTCCCAGGAGCTCAGCGGGTGTTCCGTGCCGCCCGCGAGTGGCCGAGTATCGCTGGACGACGGCGGCGACCGCTGCAGCTGCCGCTGGACCGGTGCGGCCCCCCACGGCGGCCGCCCACAGCACGCACAGGGTCACCTGGGGACACGCGTCGCGAGTTGTGGGTGGACTGACGGCGGCTCAAACACCAATGTTGCTGACGGAGGACTGAGCAGTGACGTCAGCTGCCGCTGGACCGGTGCGGCCCCCACGGCGGCCGCCCACAGCACGCACAGGGTCACCTGGGGACACGCGTCGCGAGTTGTGGGTGGACTGACGGCGGCTCAAACACCAATGTTGCTGACGGAGGACTGAGCAGTGACGTCAGCGTCCTAACTGGTTGCTGATTCACGATGTCATTGGTAGAGACGTGTCTGTTTCGTGGTGATGGAAGCTGGCAGAATCGCCTGGCATGTGGTCAAATGGTGGCAAGTCATCAGCAGCAATGCTAAGAACATGCTTCACGGGGAAGTGGTGAAGAAAACCAAGTACTGATATATAAAGCTAGAAATGCATGGAACAATGAAGGTAATAAACTAATCATGAAGTATAGCCCACTGCTTATTCACCGATATAGAAAGCTCATATACGATGAGATACATTTAGATAACATCTTGAATTGAGTGGCCGTGATTTATGCAAAAGATCCAAATAGACGTTTTAATACTATGCGGTCACATGCATAGCAGTTGCAAGTATGTGCCAAAATTCATATTGAAAAAGCTGTGGTTAGCAGACAATCATTTGGTAGCTAAATACACTATTATTTGCATGATGCTGCATTGACGTTTTCCAGCAGTACGTTCTTCGAAAGGCTGAAGCCAATTGAAGGGC
>JAOTOM010005041.1:600000-779795 GCA_034440615.1 Ashinkailepas kermadecensis | reverse complement strand
AGGGGCCTAATCTACCACTATGGTTTCTGATTGGTCGGATTTCAACCCTAACTCCACCACTCAGTTCTGAGGTTTTATTTTGGTATCCCTTGATAAGTTACCTCACACTGCTGAAATTACACTTATACCACAAACCCGGATCGGTATCCCAAAAAATCAAGCTGGAGCCCTCCAAAAAAAGAATATTCCAACAAATAAATGTCCGGGTCAGGAAAGTGGCTCTGTTGCAACGAACATTTTTTCTCAGATGCCTTCAGAAATTGCGTATGACACCGAAAAGCATACCGGATCTCGAAAAATCGAGGTGGGATACAAAAACATGGCGTCAGAGGTTCGAAAAATCAGGCCGGGATTCGGACTTTAAAAAAACCCAGAAAAGACCCCCAAAAAATCGCGTTGAGCCCAGAAAGCTGGCGTTGGGTCTCCGGAACCACGCGCCTGGGCGCGATAAGTCGCGCTGGGACCCATAAAAATCGCACCGAAGCCCCAAAATCATACTGGGGCCCCACAAATGTTCGTCAGAAGCCCCAAATATACACAGCAGGACCCTAAGAGTACGACGGTGCCAGAAAGTACAACGCACCCTCCAAAGCGCACAGAGTCTCCCAAAAAGCGATAGGGCCTTAAAACATGCGTTGCAGCCCTAAATAAACATACCGGGAGCTCTAAGAAAAATACACTGCAAGCTCGCAAGGCGCACAGGGGGCCATGAGAACGCACAAGGGCCTGGAAAAGAGGCTGGGGCCACAAAAGGCAACATGGTTCCAAAACGTACAAAACGACCGGAAGCTAGATAAACACATCGGGATCTTCGAAAACGCCCCGACACTTAAAAAAAATACTCGGTGCACAAAAAACACAACAAGGCCCTAAAACGTGCAGGGTTTAGAAGATGTATTAGGCCCATAACTTCAAAGTAAAATGTATTACCCACCACTTTAAAATACAAAATTTTACAATTTCAGGCATTCCAGTTCATAGCACCCGGTCGCCACGACGACGTCAGTGCACGTGCACACCCATTTTTCGTATTCGGTGCATTCGCCACACTTCGTGCGATGCTATGGTTTCTGCTAGGCCTTCTGCGTTTTGCTAATTGCTGCCACATGATAGACTTGCACCATATTTGGCGTGATGGAATGATTCGCATGGGCGTTCGCTTGGAAAAGTCGATTGATTAAATTCGATCATTAGTTTCCTACTTCCCACATTTTCTGGTAGTTATGAAATGCGGTTTCCGCTGAGCTTTGATGCACTTCATATCTTTGCTGCTATCCTCCAAGATTGGATACCGAACCGAGGCCAAGCCTCGGCGTTCTTTTTTGGACTCGTTGCGTCTTTCTTGGTCTATGATTGTGTATTATGGCTCCAATCCATTTTTGTTAGGGGCCTAAAGCATTTTCGAACCCCCTGCTCGTTTTAAGGTTTGTTGAATTTTTGTGCACCGATAATTTTTTTTTCACGTGTCAGGGCGTTTTCGAAGATCCCGATATGTTTATTTAGCGCCGGTCTTTTTGTTTGCTTTGGAACCATGTTGCCTTTTGCGGCCCAAGCCACCTTTTCAGGCTATTGTGCGTTATCATGACCCCTGTGTGCCTTGAGAGCTTCCGGTGTATTTTTAGACCTCCCGGTATGTATATCTATGGCTGCAACGCATGTGTTAAGGCCCTGTCGCTTTTTGTGAGACTGTGCGCTTTGGAGGGTCAGTTGTATTTTCGGCCCCCGTTGTGCTCTTAGGGTCCCGATGTGTTTATTTTGGGCTTCTGACGCACACTTGTGGGGCCCAATTACAATTTTGGGGCTTCGGTACGATGTTTCTAGGTCCCAGAGTGGCTTATCGCACCCAGGCGCGTGGTTCCGGAGACCCAACCCCAGTTTTCGGGGCTCAATACGATTTTGTGAAACTTTTCTGATTTTTTTTAAAAGTCCGAATCCCGGCCTGATTTCTCGAGCCCTTGGCGCCATGTTTTTGTATCCCACCTCGATTGTTCGAGATCCGGTTTGTTTTTCGGTGCCGTACGCAATTTGTGAAGGCATCTGATAATATGTTCGGTGCTCCAGAACTATTTGTTTTACCTGGGAATTTAGTTGTTGGAACCCATCCTTATTTTGGAGTGCTCCAGCTTGATGTGTGTTTGTGTTTGTGGTCACACTGTGCTTACGTGTGGCCCTAGACGGCAATTTTTAGAGCCTCGACGGGACTACCGATGGGAATTGTGGGTCCCAAGCGCGATATTTGGGGAGCCCGGTTCGAGTTTGTGCGATGTGTTGTATTTAGCTGTGGCCCCAACGCGATTTTGGCGGTTCCTGTCGCAATTTTTCGGGCCTCGGAGCGAGTTTTCCTGGGCTCGCCGTATTTATTTGGAGACCCATACGCGAATTCTGGTGGACCGACGCGAATTTTGGTGGCACCAGCGCGATTTTTGAGGCCCGACACGATTCTTGGGAGCTTATCCCTCTCAGGATGGAGGAGGCATTTGCCCCTTTGATATAGCACTGCAGCCACTGAAGGAGTTGTTTTTTGTCCCAGAGTGACATTCCGGTTAAAATTGATTTTGGGGGCAGCTGCAACTTTTGGGGCCCCGGCGCGACCTTCTGGGCCTCCAGTGTGATTTTCAAGGACTGCGACGCGACTTTTTGGGTCCAATGTGATCTTTTGGGCCCCGACGTCATTTTCTTGGATCCCTAGCGCGAGCTATAGCGGCCTCGACACTTTTGGGGGTCCAATGCGTTTTGGAGGCTTTTGGCGTCATTGTTGGGCCCCCAGAGTGATTATCCATGTCCGGATTGTTCTTCGTTGCTCCAGCTTCATTTGTTTTGGTCCCAATGAGACTGTTGGGGCACGGTACGACCTGTTGTGCCCCTGGCATGATTTTCGTGGTCCGGGCGTGAATTTCTGGTACCCCAGGCTCAGCGTAATTTGCGGGGGCCCCGGCCGGATCTTTTGGGGCCCATATCGTGATTTTAAAATACCCAGACTCGACTCTTACTACTTCTTAGGGGTTCTTCTTGCAAATTATAGGCCTCCTGTCGCGTCGTCTCATTTCCTAGAGCCTTTTTACCGGTTTTCGATGTCTCCTTGTGTGTCCTACCTTCCTCCATATTCAATGGTCCTCCTCTCCCCGTCTTGGAGGGCCTCCTCTTGCATTCTGGGGCTCCTTTAACATGGCATGGGGCTTCCTCCCATCTTCGAGGGGCATTCTCTGCCAAATTAGGGGCCTCTTGCCACGCCTCGTGTGCCTCCTCCTTTATCCTGGCAAAGCCTTACCCGTCTTGAGGGATCTTCAATTTTGGAAACCTCACCTCCTTCCATACCTGCTATCACTCCCATCTTAAGGGCCTCCTCTAATTTCCTGGGAACTCTTTCCAGTCTTCGGGTCCTCATTTGGTCCTGGAGACCTACTCCTTCTCGAGTCCGGCAGGTTCCTCATTTCTCTTCTAGAGGCCTTCTTTTTCAAATTAGGGGCCTCCTCTCACGTCTTGGGGGCCTCCTGCTCTGCGTTCTCCTGCTCTGCGCTCTGGATTCGATCTTTACCCATCTTAGGGGTGGTCTCTTATCTTCTGGTGGACTCCTCTTCTCTCCCAGGCGCCTCCTCTGCCAAATTACTAGCAACCTTTCCTATCTTAGTGGCCTTGTTATTTCCCGGGGACCTTCTTATCCGTCTTCGAGCCTTTTTTTCCGCTTGGGAGCCATCTTTCGTATCCAATGGCCTTTCTCTCCTATTTTAGGGGCCTCCTCGTTCATCATGGGGTCTCATTTCCAATCTTGTGTCGTTCTCTTCCGAATTAGGTGCCTCCTGCCACGTCTCTGGATCATCCTTTTCTATCTCGGTGGAACCTCACCCGTTTGGGGCCTGCTTTTGCGTCTCCGAAACCTCATCTCATATCTAATGGCTTCCTTTTCCGTCTTAGGGCCTCCTCTCATATTCTGGGGCCTCCTTTCCGGTGTTGGAGCTTCTTTTGCAATCCTGGTTGCCTCCGTGCCACTTTTAACACTCTCTTGATTTCTGGGGACTCCTACCCTCTCCTAGGTGACTCCTTTTTCAAATTAGGCGCCTCCTTTCACGTCACGGGGGCCTCCTTATCTGTGTCTGGAGCCCCATTATCCTCTTAGCAGGGTGCTTTTGCGTCCTAGTCCTAGATTTTCTCTTCCAGGTTCCTCCTCTTCCAAAATATGGGCCTCATCTGGCTGGTCTCGGTGGCCTTCTCTCATTCCTGCGGAGACCTTGTTATCCGTCTTGGGGCCCCTATTGCGTCCGGAGAAGTCTCCCTATCAGGTCTTAATTGTATATTGCAGGGGCATCCTCTTCCGTCTTGGGGGCCTCGTTTTCCAACTTAAGAATATCCTGCCACCCATCGGAAGCCTTTTCGTCTAACCTGGGTGGCTTCTTGCCCGTCTCGGTGGCATCCTTTCCGTCCTGAGGACCTCCTTTTCGTGCTGGGGTCTCCTTTTCGTCCTGGGGCCTCCTTTTCGTCCTGGGGGCTACCTTCCTATCTCTGTTCTACGTCTTAGGGGCCTCCTTTTCGTCCTTGGGTGCATCCTTTTCGTTCTAGGGGCCTCCTTTTCGTCATGGGGCCTCCTTTTAGTCCTGGGGGCCTCCTCCCAATCTCTGTTCTACGTATTGGGGGCTTCCTTTGCGTTCTGGGGCATCCTTTTCGTCCTGGGGGTATCCTTTTCGTCCTGGGGGCCTCCTTTTCGGCCTGGGGCCACCTCACAATCTCTGTTCTACGTCTTAGGGGCCTCCTTTTCGTCCTGGTGGCCTCCTTTTCGTCCTGGGGGCCTCCTTTTCGTCCTGGGGACCTCATCCAAATCTCTGTTCTACGTCTTGGGGGCATCCTTTTCGTCCTTTGGTGCATCATTTTCGTCCTGGGGTTGGTTGGTTGATTGTTGGAGTGTAGGGGCGCATGGACTGCGTCTTTCGTCCTGGGGGCCTCCTTTTCGTCCTGGGAGCCTCCTTTTCGTCCTAGGGGGCCTCCTTTTCGTCCTGGGGGCGTCCTCCCAATCTCTGTTCTACGTCTTGGTGCCTTCCCATTCGTCCTGGGGCCTCGTTTTCGTCCCGGGGGCCTCCTTTTCGTCCTGGGGGCTTCCTCCCAATCTCTGTTCTACGTCTTGGGGCCTCCTTTTCGTCCTTGGGTGCATCCTTTTCGTCATGTGGTCTCCTTTTCGTCCTGGGGGCCTCCTTTTCGTCCTGGGGGCCTCCTTTACGTCCTGGGGGCCTCCTCCCAATCTCTGTTCTACGTCTTTGGGCCTCCTTTTCGTCCTGGGGCCTCTTTTTCGTCCCGGGGGCCTCCTTTTCGTCCCGGGGGGGGCCTCCTTTTCGTCCTGGAGGCCTCCTCCCAATCTCTGTTCTACGTCTTGGGGCCTCCTTTTCGTCATGGGGCCTCCTTTTCGTCCTGGGGGCCTCCTCCCAATCTCTGTTCTACGTCTCTTATAGAGACCTGATTATATTTCCTGGTGGCCTCGTCAGTCTTGAGGCCAAATTGACAGCATGATATTCTGTCCCGTCGGCCTCCTTGCTCACCTTTTTTTGCTGTGCATTTGCGGATAGGGGCCTCCTCAAATTTCATGGGGGCGGTGCCCCCCAGTTTCACGGCAGGGGGGGGGCGACTGCCCCCCCCGCCCCCCTGCCCCCCGGTGGCGACGCCCTTGTCCTTGGGTGTCTTCAAGATTATGGAGTGTAGTCATGGGGAGCCTTAAGCACGTGCATAAAGTTAGCGTATTCGTATTCGTATTCAGCGACGAATTCGCCAGAGACGTATTTGTGTTGGCATTGGCATTCAGCGACGGGTTTATGATCGTTCGAATCAATTACCGCAAATGCTACTGTTTGTACTAAACACGCTGGAAGCAACTACATAGGTCTCCCTGACCACTTTAACTGTCAAGGTCCAATGCAAACCGGTTTCTTCGGTTGCCTCCCTTTTTTCGTTTTCACCCAAACCTGCCCAAATCCAGCGACATCCAGCGATAGCCTGTGGTGAACCATCGTGTAGCATTTCAAACCGGTACATGTCAAGGTCAAACTTCAAGGTCAAAGGTTAGCTTGATTTATTAGATGGCGATATCGAAGAGATATCGACCGAACGCGAGGTTCGGTTCCTATCGCTTCAATTTCCATCAAATGGGCGTCGTTCGACGTGGCTTGTTATGCGGTATTAGAAAGCAAAGCAATCGAATTATTTGTCAAGGGCAAAGGCCAAGCTGATCCTCCGGTCGCCTCATTTTTTCCGTTTTCGTTCAAACCTATCCAAATCTTGTATCAAGCGATACCCAGTGGGTAGCACTCGAGTAGCATTTCAAATCGGAACATGTCAAGGTCAAAAATTTGATTGCGTTCTTCGATACTTCGCGTTTCGTCGCTATGGTTTCAATTTGCAGAACATGGATGTCATCCGACGTCGCTTGTTGTGTGGTATCAGTAAGTTGATAATTCGAAATAACCTCCACTGATCAAAATTCAACCTGATTTCTTCGGTCGCCTCGCATTTGTTCGGTCTTCACCCAAGCCTACCCAGATCCACTATCAAGCGATAACCCATGGTGAACCCTCGAGTAACATTTTGAAACCGGGATATGTTTGAATAGTTTGAATATAATTTGAATTTTTCGAAGTCCTCGCGATTCGTCGCTATGGGTTCAATTTGCACCAAGTGGGTGTCATTCGACGTGGCTTGTGCCGTCTTATAATGTTACGAAATCGAACTAATTCCAAAGGTCAAAGGTCAAACCGATTTCTTCGGTCGCCTTGCCCCAGTAGACATGCCGATATCGGCCCGCTGTCGACATGTGTCGGGGCGAGCTCGGCATCTCGTGAGCGGCATGCCGACATCGGGCCGCTCTCGGCCCCGACATCGGCGAACTTATCTGGAATATCGGCACATATCGGGTTGGGTTCAGCATATTAATGGCGGCCAGCCGACGTCGGGCCGTTCTCGGACCAACAGCGGCAAATTCATACCGATAGCGGGGTAACGATATCGGCCCACCGTCGGGTCGACAGCGGCAGGAGCGTATATAAAAACAGACATTCACCAGGGGGCATGAATTCAAAGCGTGCTGGTACATCGGTATGGTATGGGTCCAAATCGGCCCGAAGTTGGCACCAACATCGACCAAAGTACAAAACTTTGACGGGGTGCACTCTGACCTCCTACCTATTGAACATGCCTATAGCAATCTGACGTCGGCCCGATGCTCGGCCCTACGTTGGGCCGCTGTCGGGACGCTAGTGATCCGCCGTCGGCTGGCAGTGGAATGTTCGTCCATGTCAACATGCAGCCGATATGCATCCGACGTGGGGTCGATGTCGGGCCGCTGTCGGGCCGCTAACGATCTGCTGTCGGCTGAACAGTGGATTCGCTCATGTCGACATCAAGCCGACACTGAGCCATATTCAGCAGAGATCCTGCCGAGATACATGCCTACGCCGCTATCCGACCGACGTTCCTACGCTATCCGGCCGACGTTCCCCCGCTCTCCAACCGATGTTCCCCCGCTATCCAGCCGACGCTGAAAATACTGCTGAAGTGAAATTTGCTGGTCACTGCTTGGTAGGAAGTACTTTGAAATGATTTAGCTCCTATGAATTGAAATATGAAAGCTGCAGTGTGGGGAAAATGGAAGTATATGGTGAAATCATTAACCTACATATATTAACTAGGCCAGCTTCTTTACTTTTCACACAATTCCCATGACGGCGCCGCAGATGGCTCGAGCATTTCACGGTGCTGAATCCCTTGGGGATCCCATCTGGTTCTGTCTGTCGGAGAGCTAGAAGCGAAAAAAGGTGAGATCGTGCTATGCATGGGGGTGTCCCAATTGTGTATGTGGCACCAAAGTGAATCTGGAAACCGGATTTCGTTCCATTTTAAAGTATTTTACTGGTAAATGTCTCATAGCACTGACAAATAGTGCATAAGACGCGTGCTTCGCGATTGTCTGGTCGATTGTATCTTGCAGTGTTCTACAGTTTTAAAGTCCGCACAATGTATCGTTAATGAGCCTAAACTAACGCATTGACGGTCATCCTAACCTTTCCCAGAATTTGTCAACATATTTTCCCTAAATTTATGGACTATCTGACACTCAATTTATTCGGAGCTATCAAGGTGAAATTGAGAAAGTTATGTGAAATTGAGTTGGGTATGAATTAATTCCGTGTTGTTCTTTTTGGTAATCATCTTTAAATTTGTTTCCTGGATGTCGCCCAGGTGACGCTTGGGGCTGAACGGAGAAGCTGATGTCAACGGAGAACAGACAGTGGATCAGGGAAGCTAATATCAACATGGCTCCACAATATCTCTGACAGAGTACCGACCACAGAAAATGCCTGTTTGAAAACAATCGCGAGTGAGGAGTTTGTGGAGGTGCTTAGTGGTACAGTATGTGTGATGGACGGCTCTGATTTGACTGATGACAAAATGCAATTGTCCTGCCAGATAGTGATAAAATAGAGTTGTTCTGAGAATCGGTTTTTGAGTTCAAGTGCATTCGGCAAAGCGAGGTCGAGCCTCAGCTGGATAGAGGAGAAACGTCGGCTGGATAGCGGGGGAACGTCGGTTGTATGTCGGCATGGGCGGACATTCCACTCACCAGCCGACAGCGGGCCGCGAGCGTCCCGACAGCGGCCCGACATCGGCCCCATGTTGACTACATGTCGGCTGCATGTCGGCATGGGCGAACATTATACTCCTCAGCCGACAGCGGGCCGCTAGCGTCACGACAGCGACCCAACATCGGCCCGACGTCGGCTACATGTCGGCTGGGTGTCGGCTGCATGTCGGCTTGAGCGGACATTCCACTCTCCAGTCGTCAGCGGGCCGCTAGCGTCCCAACAGTGGCCCGATTTAGGGCCGAGCATTGGGCCGATGTCTGGCTGCTGTCGGCATGTTCACTGGGGCATTTTTTTTACTCGCCCTAACATACCCACGTCTGGTATCCATCAATAGCCCGTGGTGAACCCCGAGTAACATTTCAAACCGAGACATGTCGATGCCAAACCACAAGCTCGAAGGTAAGCTTAAAATGCTCGAAGTCCTCGCGCCTCGTCGCCACGTCTTCAATTTTCATCAAGTGGGTGTCATTCGACGTGCCGTGAGGTACTCTAGGAAACCGTTCAGAAACCACATTAATTTGGCAAAGTCAAAGGTCGAGCTCATTTCTTCGGTCACCCCGCGTTTTCTCCCAAAGCTACCCATGTTCAGTATCAAGAGATAGCCCGTGGTCAACCCTGGAGTAACATTTCAGCCCGGGACATATCAGGTCAAGCTTCAAGGTCAAAGGTTAGTTTTAAGTGTGTAATGTCCTCGCGTTTCGTCGCTATGGCTTCACTTTTCACTATGTGGGTGTCATTCGACGTGGCTTGCGTTACGGTATCCGAATGTTGTGATATCGAAATATATTTGAAGGTGTCGAAGGCCCGGTGGGTGTGCAAGGATTGAGTTTAACAGGAATAGTACGATCAAATATTTTTATTTGCAGCCGTTGTGATAGCAGGCACTCATCCTATATGACTAAGAGCTCCCCCACGAAATCCGTCATAACCTGCTTGGACGGCACTCTCCTCGCTGGATTTTAATTTACACTGCCACATTGTCCTTCCGGACATCTGAAAAAAAAACTTAAAAGCGTCCGCTTTTCTCTTAATAGTTCAACGGAAGTTGTCAATTTTGCAAGAGGAGCCACACGTGAATGGCACTATTTTATAACCAGCCGGAGTTCATAACCGCGAGAGAGCATAATAACCGCGAGTTATTAGCATAGTTCTGGGGCCGCAGCAGGCCGCTGCGCGACCTGCTGCGGCCCAAGAACATATCGGAATGGACCGAGGCTCACACTCAGGCCTTCGAGGCAGTGAAAAGGACGCTCGTTTCACCCCCAGTGCTCGCGTACTTTGACCCGCGACGACCCACCGCCCTGCAGACCGACGCCTCTCGGTTGCACGGCCTTGGGTACACCCATCTCCATCGTCACGACGAACAGTGGCGGCTGGTGCAATGCGGCTCATGATTCCTGTCGGCAAAAGAATCACGATACGCCGTCATTGAGCTGGAGCTCCTCGCTGTGACCTGGGCCGTACGCAAATGCCACCTGTTTTTGGAAGGCTTCCTGTCATTCGATGTCCTCACCGATCACCGTCCGCTGGTGCCCATCCTCAACCAGAAATATCTGCCGGAGATCGACAATCCCCGGCTGCGGCGCCTCTGCATGAAGCTCCTGGCGTACAGCTTCACCACAATCTGGCAGTCTGGCAAGCATTACTGCATCCCAGACGCTCTCTCCAGAGCCCCCGTGGATGACCCCACACCAGACGACGAGGAAGCCGAAGATGACGTGACTCATCAGCTCCACAGTCTCGTCGCGCGCTCCGTGACCAAGCTGGATCCATACGGGGGTCCGGGTGTCTCCCATCGAGGATGCTACGCTGACCCGCGTCCGCGGCGCCGCCCGCGCTGGTGCCGAGTACGTGGCGCTTTGCGAAGCCGTGACAAACGGCTTCCCTGATCAGAGACGTGATCTGCCCGCTACCCTGAGGCCATTCTGGGGCGTACGAGATCGCCCGGCAGTTGACGGCGGCATCCTGGTATGTGGCCCTCGTCTAGTCATCCCCAGAAGCCTCAAAGCAGAGACTCTGCAGCGCCTGCATAACTCACACCAATGAGTAGAACGGACTCAGCGCCGCGCACGCCAATCTGTATACTGGGCCGGCATCGACCGCTATGTTGCCGACACCGTTGGCTCCTGTCAGGCATGCCGTGAGCGGTTGCCTCGCCAGCAACGAGAGCCACTGATGTCTGACCCCCCCCCCCGCCGAGCCGAGTCATCGGGTCTGTGTCTACCGACTTTTTCAGTCACGCAGGCAAGACCTACCTGGTGTACGTCGATCGACTCTCCGGGTGGCCCGCAGTTGTGCACTGCGCGCCCGGGCTTTGATCCAACACCTGCGGGAAATCTTCGCCGCCACCGGTGTTCCCTGCGTGCTACATAGTGATGGTGGTCCGCAGTACACTGCCCATCTCACCATATACTTCCTACGGCGCTGGGGCGTGACACATCCCATGTCTACCCCGCACTACCCCCAGTCCAATGACCACATTGAGGCGGCCAACAAACTGGTGAGGAGACTGGTGCAGAAAGGGATTGTAGCGGGTGACCTTGACTGTGATGCGTTCGCCCGTGGTAAGCTAGAGATTCGCAACACCCCGCGATCGGACCACCGGTCACCGGGTCAAATCCTCTACGGCCGTCCTCTGCGCTCAGCGGTTCATATTCACCACCGTGCCTTCGCACCTGAGTGGCAGCGAGCCGCTAACGACTGTAACGCCCGCGCCGACTCGCTCCAGCAGGCGGCCCGTGACCGCTATGACCGAGTGGCCATGTCACTGCCCAGCCTGCGCGTTGGGGCCCACGTATCCCTTCAGGACTCCTCGACCGGATTATGGGACCGGCGAGGCACTGTAGTAGGTGTAGGCCGACGGCGTGACTTCCTAGTGAAGCTCCCCAGTGGCCGCATATCAGCCAGGAAAGGCGCAACCGCCGCTTCCTGCGCCCGTTCCGCCCGCTCGTGCCCGTGTGCACACCGCCGTGTCCGTCCTCGCCGCCCAGTCAGGCCGCGCCGACCCGCCCACCGCGCACTGTTCGATTTGCGGACGAGCTGACCGATCGCCGATCACCGTCCCCACACGCACCGACCCGCCCGGCCACCCGCCGCAGCGGCAGACGTTCTCACCGCCCCGCTCGCCTCCAAATAGACCCCAGCCTTCCTTCTTACCTGTAGCATTGCCGCACTCGCCGGTGCAATGTCCACATTGTGACGCATTGTGCTGTAGCCCGAGCTGTGGCGGCAGATTGCCAGGAGTCGACACCAACAGCCTGTCGTCGTCGTCGACTCGGAGGGGAGTTGGGAATGTGGAGTGGTCGTTGGCATATAGTCTGGAACCTGACCGTGAACTTGGAGGGGAGGTGTTGTGCGTGTGTTGCATGTGCGGAGCGCGGACCGTGGTTTATGGTTCTGGCACTACGGACGCGCGACCCACTCCCGACTGTTCGCCCCGACAGAGCCAGTCGAGTCGAAACAAGGCTATAGTTAACAGCGCGCATAGTCAGACGGTGCACAGTGAATATAGGGACCGTGATCTATTAGTGTATTGCTAGCAGACAGTGAGGACTGAGCGTGCACCACCACAGGGTAGCGCGGAGATAGCTACACCTACGCGAAGCCAAAACATTCTAGTACAATTTTTAAATGATTTCACATGTTTGGTTTTGAGTGGGGAAAACGTCAAGCTCTCTTATTTCATCTAGTGCATTTTTGGTTGCTATGGGGGTGGGGTGAGTCCCCCTCTTTAGCTGCGCCTCTGATCATGGTTGGTATTCCGAAATGTAGAACGAGGAGAACAAGAATTTGACAGTTGCAAAGTATGCAGATCGCCTGATGATGAGGCCAGATCAGTCGAACCAACTTCTTTGCACGAAAAACTAGCACAGCAGAACCTATTGCGATAAAAAAAAGTTGCGGAGATGCAGACGACAAACATAATTTCATCCGTTTTAAGCTGCAGGAAAAGATCCCGAGTTGATACTCATTCTGACCTCACCAACCCGGTGGAAAGCACGACGGAGAATTACATGCGGTGGGCAAAAGTTTATTTTGCCTTTATCATTAAATGGCTCTACAAGATATGGGATGGGATGATCTGGGGTAGAGTGTAGCAGAACGCCGTCCCTAAGCATTGTAGTCATATAACTATAGTATCGTGGAGCCAGGAGCCAGGAGCATCAGCCGTGATGGTGATCGAGACTACAGTCCCTTGTTTACATTGAACGGTATTATTCCGATTAGTTTACGGATTGGAGGAGGAAAACCAATTTGTTTTAAATTAAAGAATTACGAACGGACGTTTTCCCATGTACGTCGTTCTGGAAAAGGTCTCAGTCTAAGGGAGAAAAGCACATTTTCAGGCGCTTTACTCCATATTTAGAATGTTTGTGCATTCTTAAGAGGTGGAATACGGCCCACGTCTACTGGATGGGCCTTGTCTGGACCCTTGTCAATGGTGAAAATGCCGTAAAATTTTGGAACCTGAACAATGCATGATGTCGTCGCAATAAGGCATGGTCGTCGTGAGGCATGGCCATTACTCCTTCGAGTTACTCAGAATTCAGATAGGTACATACCTATTCAAAAGGCTTTAACCTAAGTAAACGTTCGTTGTTGGACCTCAAAGGAGTGCCGAGCCTGTGAGGTCGTGTCATTTTGCGCCCATATCCTTGTTAGTTACATCATGGGTAGAGAACGCCACGTTTGACGTAAACTTTGATAGATCGAGTCGCTTCTCCTTCGTGCCTGAGGTGGTTGTACAGTGGCACAGAGAGCGTGCTTACTATGACCTTACTGTACCCATACCTATCCCAAAATATAATAAACGCACACATTCAGGCGCAGCCGGGATTTTCTTAAGGTGAAAGGGACAGGGCCCCCCAACAAAAATATGAAAAAGAGAACGCTTTCAGCACACGAAGGGCGGCAAAAACCGAACCTTGAGTGATAAACATATCAAAACTTCATATTTCATTTAGTGTATTTTGGTTGTTAGGGGCGACCCCTCCCCCTGGCTGCGCCTCTGCTGACACATTTATGCGAACATATGTGTTGTCACCGTGGTATCGGCTGACTTCCAGACTGGGAGAAGAACTATGCTGAATAAAAATTGGGTGGCACTAATTGTATTGCTGTTCTGTACACAAATAATACAAACAATTTGTGCGCCACCCACCTGCAGTTATTTTTGTGTGCTGCTTTACTCTAACTTACCTGCACATCCTCAGGAATTAGGATGCGGAAGTCACACATGCCAATAACTTGGATCAATATACTTACATTCTACTTCTCATGAGCCGCGCTGATAACTGAGAGAAGTGAATATGGAAAGCAAAACAATATTAAGGAGGAAATATTAAATGAGGGAATATTAACAGTATTTCTTTCACTTTGTGGGCTGCACTATACCTCTTCGGGCTGTAAATATTCTGCTGTACGTATGACTTAGTGTTTTCCAGTTCCTCCGTACTGATTTCATGTTTCTCTACACCGAGGCGAATCTAGAAATGTTGATCGGAGCTGGCATTCACCTGAAGGGGCGCCATTTTCCGGAGTGGTGCTACCGTTTGGGGCCATTTCATGGAAAGGAGTGCACACGGGTGTCACTTCAGGGGTGCATTCGGGTGTCTGAAAATGCGCCTTTGACGATACAAACGAAGGGGTGGGGTGCACTCCTGCGGCCCTGGAGTGGTGCCCTTTTCCCAGTCAGACGGGGGCGGACCAGGGGAGGTGTCCTCCAAACGCCGTGAAGCTTAACAACAGGCGGACGATGGGTAGTGTCCCCCACACGTTGTGAAGCTTAACAATAGGCGGATGAGGAGAGGTGTCCTCCAAACGCCGTGAAGCTTAACAATAGGCGGACGATGGGTGGTGTCACCCACACGTCGTAAAGCTTAACAATATGAGGACCAGGGGAGGTGTCCTCCAAACGTCGTGAAGCTTAACAATAGGCAGACCGAGGATGTGTCTTCCAAACGTCGTGAAGCTTGACAATAGGAGGACCAGGTAGATGTCCTCCAAACGCCGTGAAGCTTAATAATAGGCGGACGATTGGTGGTGCCCCCACACGTGAAGCTTAACAATAGGCGTACAAGGGGGGGGTGTCCTCCAAACGTTGTGAAGCTCAACATTATGCCTACGGGCGTTGAATGGAAAGGATCCCAAAAAGTGGAGGACAAGACACACACACTTCCCACATTCCAAACGCAGCTTGATAAGGCTAAGCTCCAGGTTACCACATGCGTGGAGGTATGCTTCCACACTCACCTGACATTTTGGTGAATACGAATGTATGCAACGTGTTTTAGCTAAAACTGCCGATTGTACTCCATCGCGCTGCCAAAAGTAAGGATGTCAAGATGGACAAGATGTCCAGCGGCGCCGATGCATGTCAGCTCGCTGCATAAACAGCGCCCTAGGCTGCACGGGGATTGACCCGTTCTCCCACCCACGCATAAGACTCTTACCCAGGATTGAAGAACAGCTCACAGTCATACTTGCATTTAGATGGAACCAAAGGCAAGTCCAGCGGACTATAGTGAGGGGGGGAGGAACAATATTGGAGAGCGGCGAAGCTCTTTGGCGGAACGAAATATTTTGTGCAATTCCAATTAACAATTAAGCCCAATAACAATGAACTAATTGACTTGTTAACCAGGACGAAATACAGACAATTCAGTGACGTTTTGACATTGTCGACAGTTTTTTTAAAGGAATATTAAACCCAAAGGAGCATCCATCCAATGTTCCGATAAATGTGCATGTGTGATTGAGGAAAATCGAAGGAAGCTGGAACCGTTTTCTGAAAATTTGGTGCTTGCGAAGCAGCGTCACGTTGACATTCCCCGCTTACTTGTATGTGTCCCTGGATTTGGTACTGCACTACAAGGATCAGTATAACAGCTAACAAGTACATATAGACCGCCATCCTGATCAATATGAAATTTAACACTCGCGGTTTCAGTTATGTCGGGCCCGAAACAGGTTCTTCGTGAGTCGGCGTATTGCAATCTTCACCACATTACACTTCACAATTTGGAGATAAGCACCAATTAAGTTTCTCGATGCTCTTGACAATATTGCGAACGTCATATTCTTTGTATTCATGTCTAGAATGTGCGAGGCTCATCACAGCGAGTTCAATGAACAGATTTACTTGAACTTTCCAATAACGAGTACTTGGCACTATTTCGTTGAGGAAGACCGGGTAATACATTATACCTACATTGGTTACGAATGAGGGAGAAACAAGTGGATTTACCCACGTGCACATACGGCAAAAGCTGCTCTGGGCGCTCCATCCCGGCATGGGTTGCTGAACAATTATTTTTTTTCGGTGGTTTGTCGAGAATGGCCATTGAGGTCACCCGGCCACAGAAAGTCCAGCTACAACGCTGGAAAGGTGGACGCTTTCCGACCAGTGGATGTGGTCTTGTCGACATGCTGACCTCTGGACAGGAGTACTATTCCAGGATAGAAACGCTAACCCATCCCAGTGAAGTTGTCTGTCCAGCGTGAGTGGCCACTCAGCCACACACTGACCCACCAGTCCACAGTGAAGCTGTCTGTCCAGCGTGAGTGGCCACTCAGCCACACACTGATCCAAACATGTGCGTTGAATGCCTCGACCACCTTCACCGTCAGAGCAGGGCCAGATAATAAAACGTGCACACATTTTGATATTTATTGCAAGTGATTTTCTTCAGGCACTGAAACGAAGGCACAGACGGCAAGCGTCTTCATGCGCCACACGTCCATGAAAACCGAACTGAGCACACTGCACCGGCATCAGTTGTGCACCAAAGTCCCCCCCCCTCATCCTCAGAGTTGTCGGAGCACACTAGTCCTGGGCAGGAGGATAAGCTTCCGGTCTCTATGAAACGTGTTCAGACTGAATGCGTATGGAAATGCCACCGGAACAGCTTCCTCTCCTCTGCACTTACATGGGCCAACCATTGAGGAGTGCAGAATGACTACCAGAATGATAGTCCGCATCAAATGTTTTCAGGTTTAATCAATCCTACTGCTAAACAAAATAAGGTACAATATAGGTAATGTCAATCAATCAATTTGAATTAATGTGACACTGTTGCTCACCCAAACATTCTCTCTGTAAAAAAAGCTACCGAGCCGAGTGGCAGCTACGAAGGATGATATTAAAATTTTTGTTATTCTCGTCGTGATTTTCTCGCCATTGAGTGCACCCCTTTTCCGAAGGTTCCCTCAGTCGTACGACAAGCCACTGCTACTGAATCTGCTAACAGCTTCACAACACACTAACCCCCTCGGCAGTTGAGTTTGCACAGCGCCGGTCAGCACTAGGCTCTCCTGTCCCCTCCCACTCCACGAATACGATCGGTCAATGTGCCATCCGTCACTGCAAGATCGATTCGCAACACGCGCTCACATTTCGCACCCAGCTGGGAGAGGGTCGGATGGGGAGATGGTCGGATGGGGAGAGAGTCGGATGGGGAGAGGGTCGGATGGGGAGATGGTCGGATGGGGAGAGGGTCGGATGGGGAGAGGGTCGGATGGGGAGATGGTCGGATGGGGAGAGGGTCGGATGGGGAGAGGGTCGGATGGCAAGCGGCCCCATGTGACCGGGGCCGCGCCAACGCAACGTCGAAACGCTGCACACACGTCCAATTACCGGCCACAACTACCGGTTACTTTTCATTCTGCCATCAAGTGGTAGGCTCGCCGTCTACGCCGCCGACTGTTCAGCATCGACTACGATCACCTTCCACTTGGGTACACCATTCGCCACCAACCGACACGTAATGTCATGGATGGGCCACACTTAATCTACTATGCTAACAGCTCATCAAGTCTACAGCTAAAATATTCGATATAATTCCAAACGAATCACGATGGAATGTGTAGGGGCGTGTCGATCACAAAGCCACCTCACACACGATAAATAATTCGTGACCAATCACAGGTGCAGCTCCGATTAACATATACGTCCCACTTAGACGTTGCAGTCCGGATGGCACTCGTTGCATGTTCATCTGGTCAACGTACGATCAATCAGTCAAGATCATCTCAACGTACGACGAACCAGGTGTTGAGGCGGGTGTATGACTAAACATATCATCACATCTGATAGCAAGTACTGATGCATATTTTCCTGTGTCACCGAGGCTAGCTATTATCACACATCATTAGATAGCCACAAGGAAGCGCATATAAACACGGAATGCGCGCCAGCTAAGCTCGACTAGTACAGGAACATTTCCCGACTGGCATGTTCCCTCGTAAGTCACTTGACCAAGAAGTGAATGCAATGTGGGCAGAGTCCGAATAGGCATGAATTTACAACTATCAAGGGTTTTACACGAAATTGTGACGCAAGCAGCATAATGTCCATCGGTGCGTGGCATCGGTCTGCGGGCGAGTCAGTCATCCGAGACAGCGCGCAGTCAGTGTCGTCCGACCCCGCCGCGATCAGATCTATCGATCCCATCTTCCTCCTCGGCCAGCCAGCGAGGAAAGTGTTAGCCAGGAAAGGCGTCGCCTGTTGCAGACGACCGGTCGCCGCGGGGTAAGGGCAGTGCAGGCGGCCGCTCACTGCTAGGCACGGGCAAGGAAGACACACACACGGACACAGCCAAGGCCGGCGCAGCTCCCTGGATCCGCTGACGTCAGGCCTGGGACGGCAGCGCCCGGCTGCCCACCTGGCCGCCTAGTCAGAGTCAGAGTCGATCTGACACACACACGGACACAGCCAAGGCCGGCGCAGCTCCCTGGATCCGCTGACGTCAGGCCCGGGACGGCAGCGCCCGGCTGCCTACCTGGCCACCTAGTCAGAGTCAGAGTCGTCGCCGTAGTCGTCTGCCGCGACGCTGACCGACGGAGGGCGCAGCAGCGCGGCGCAGTCGGCTGCCGTGGCCAGCTGGCGTGCCAGCTGACCGTCGCCGTTGGTCAGCTGCTGGTCGGCGCCGTGCTGCAGCAGCAGCGAGACGAGAGGCGCGTGGCCACGCCACGCCGCCAGGTGCAGGGCTGTGTCTCCAAGCTTGTTCTGGGCGAAAGGCGGCACGTGAGGGGCATGTCGCTCTTATTCTAAGCGACAGCCAGGCACCACAAGCGCGACTCCCAGCTTGTTCTGGGCGAAAGCCGGAACATGAGGGGCATGTCTCTCTTATTCTAAGCGACAGCCAAGCATCGCAAGCGCGACTCCCAGCCTGTTCTCGGGAACAGGCGGCACATGATAGTCAGGGGGAATACTGAGGGAAAGCCTGGTACCAGAGGCGTATAGCCCAAATTGCTCTGGAGGATGAGGGGCATCGGAGGTATGTCTCTCAGCTGATTATCGGAGAAAATCACGCCATGAGAGCCGTCTCCAAACTAATTCTGCGTGACAGGCGAGGCGTGAGAGACATTCCTCATATGAGACATAAGGTAATTCGGAGGGAGAGACGGGCATCAGGGGCATATTTTGAACTTTCTTTTGGGGAAATCATGCATCTGTGACACGTCGGGCAGGGTGTCTCAAAAACAGTTAACCCATATAACCTGGCATAACTTTGTAAATTTTAATGCTTTTCTCATTCTTTTTCAGATTTAACAAGATGAGACCATAACAATTTCGGATCTTTACAAGAATGAAGTATACCGATAAAGAGAAGATTTTCTGTGTGACCCTATATTTGGAGTCAAAATCGTACAAAAAGGTGCACGCGAAATTCAGGCAAAAATATAACTTCAACAACTTTCCATCAAAACCACTCATTTTCAAATGGGTTAAAAGTTTCAAGCAACTGGATCACTTCACAACAACCAGACAAAGCCTACAACACCAAAAAATGGGAGAAAAAAAGACAGCTAGGACTCCAGAGAACATTGCTGCAGTGAGGGATTCCGTCGGGCGAAGTCCGAAGAAATTGATCCGTAGACGAGCCCAATTGCTTGGTCTGACCCGTGCCTCTGTACAGAGGATTCTGGAGGTAGATTTGCATCTCTATCCATACAGGATCCAGATAAAGCATAAACTCACTGATGCAGACAAGGCTAAGCGAGTTACTATGTGCCAGTGGTTCATGGACATCATCGAAGAGTACCCTGACTTTCTCGACAACCTCTGGTTCTCCGACGAGGCTCATTTCACCCTGTATGGGTATGTCAACAGTAAAAACAACGTGTTCTGGGGCACCACTCCCCCTGATGAAGTGCTACAGAGGCCTCTGCACTCAGTCAAATGCACTGCCTGGGTTGCAATATCAAAGCATGGCATCATTGGGCCGTTCTGGTTCGAAGATGACAACGGGAACGCGGTGACCGTGACCAAGGAGCGCTACCTTGTGGTCCTCCAGCAGTTCTGGACCGCTCTGGGGCGCAGAAACAGAGCCAGAGGAATAAACAGGTTCCAGAGGGCTGAGCAGTGGTTCCAGCAAGATGGTGCAACCCCCACACTGCTAATGTCACCCTGGAGTGGCTGGATGAGAAGTTCCCAGACCGCCTCATCAGCCGCCGCCGAGACCCCGAGTGGTCCCCCCACTCCCGGACCTCAACCCCCCTGACTTCTACCTGTGGGGCTATCTGAAGGACAATGTGTACCAGGGTAATCCTCAGACCATCCCTGAACTGAAACAAGCCATCACCCAGAAGATCAGGGCCATCCCAAAGGAAGAATTTGTGCGGGTCATTGAAAACTTCGCTCGCCGTGCTCAGGTGTGCCTCCAGCGCAACGGTGGCCACCTGGAGCATGTTTTATGAACTGCTGTAGAACTAGTGTAGATGTAGTATTAGATTGTAGATATGTTGTTTTTCAGAATTGTTAAGGTCTCAGCTTTCCATTTCAGTTGAGTTTTTGTAAATATGTTGATTGGTTCATGAAATACAGCTGTTTGAATGGGTTAACTGTTTTTTTTAGACACCCTGAGACACCCTGTACTTGGCTGGAACAATTATATTGTGCTGAAAATAATTCTGGGAAACCACGAAATATGAATGAGATTCACGTTGGACTCATCTCACACACGGTGGTAAATTAATGGTTTTTCGTTAGATGTGGGGTGTCGCAAAGAGCATAGGATGTAGAATTTCACAATGAAAACAATTCTATTTAAATTCCTGCTAGTTCACTCAAGCTAAATTTCACGCCGATAACGATACTTCTTTCGTTGTTTCTACGGAAAATTATACATACACAATCAACAATTGGCAATACGTAGCAGGCCACATCATCAGCAATCACAATATCTGAAATAGTCGCCTGCCTGTCACCCTGGCAGGAAGGGCGGGCATCGCGGGGAATCGAACCCCGTACCTCTGGCGTGCCAGACGCTCAGCTTAATCACTGAGCTACCGACGTATGATACTGCAAGACTGCCCAAGCATACGTGGGGAGGTATGATGTCAACACCGCTTGGAAAGGATGTCAATTGAGTGTCCAGTAAGTGGCATACTCCACCTGTTTCCACGAAAATGTGTCACTGCTCTCAGCCACATCTGAGCGCGGCAGCAGTGCCCCGCTGTACATCGTGCGGCCTGTACTACCTTGCGTGACTCGTGTGACCTCTTCTGGCTCCGTATGGCCCGTGTGACTTATGTGACTCGTGTGGCCTCCTATGACCCTCGCATCGCCCCGTGTGACCTCCTATAACCCCGCATCACCTCTGTGACTCGTGTGACCTTCTATGACCCCGAACCACCTGTATGACTCGTGTGACCTCCTATGACCCCGCTTCACCTCTGTGACTCATGTGCCCTATGACCCCGCATCACCTGTGGCCCATGTGACCTGACGTGGCCACTGACCTCGACGTTGAGGCAGACGTTGGGCGTCTGCAGGAGGGCGGCGGCGCAGTCGAGGTGTCCGCCGCGCGCCGCCCAGTGCAGCGCGGTGTTGCCGGCCTTGTCCAGTCCGTTGACCGACACGCTGTGTCGCAGACACTCTGCGAGGAACGTCAGGTGGCCACGCTTGGCTGCCTCGTGCAGGGGACTCTCCACCGGCTCGGAGCGCTCCTCCACTGGAGGCGCAGCACGTGCCGTCTCAGACTCGAGGCCAGGCGCATCGTCAGGCTACAGCTACTGCGAACACGCGTCCTGTCCACCTCGCCAGAATGTGGCGCGTGATCAGGCTACAGCTACTGCGAACACGCGTCCTGTCCACCTCGCCAGAATGTGGCGCGTGGTCAGGCTACAGCTACTGCGAACACGCTTTTGTGTAGCTTTGTACACGGAACAAATAAGCTGCCATAAGCCATAAGCTTGATAAGGAATTATTTTGTGTTTGGCCGCCGATACCTTATTGGACACTGTATGGGGCATTGTCCAGTAGCCACAATTGAAATAGTAAGAGGAAAAAATGTGCAAAAAGAAGGCACAGAAAGCACACAACACTACTATACCATCAAACGCATCAGCATCAAGCGGCATGAAAAATGACAACGGCATGAAAACAGTATCTGAGACTCGGTTCCCACAATAAAAATAATTAATGACGTGCTTTGTTTCCACCATTTAAATAAATTAGGTTTTAGCACGCACATACAAACTATGCATAGTTTGTATGTGCAACACAATTGATTTCAATGACAGGATTTCAATTGTGTTGCACATTGAAATCAATAGTGCAACACAATTGATTTCAATGACAGGAAAAGTACTTTTTCTCACGGTGGTGAAACAGGACACTGATCGCAAAATAATTCAGATTAATGGGATTGACAGGATGTCATCTGCCAACACCCCAGCTGTGTAGCGAGTGGCCATGTGGACCGGCTGAACAGGTGATTGGTAGCAATGACGGATAAGCACGACAAACACGTCACCAATGGAAACATGGACCCAGCCGTCGGCCCTGAAACAGCATCGGTATGTTCAACGCATGGCAAAAGCTCGCATGACCAATGCTCGCAACAAACAGCTCGTGTGGGAAAAGTTCGCCGGGAACCCAATACAACGGTAAACTCCGGCGACTTCCAACGCGTGAGTGCGCTGGCTGGTGTTCGCCGGAGGTGACGCCGGCCACAGGCTATGCGCTGGCGGCGTGCCACCCACCGTAGTTGAAGGGTATGAGGCCGGAGCTGGCGCCGCAACTGGCCGTCCACCAGCTGCAGTCAGCCGACGGCTGGCGCACGTACAGCAGGTCGCCGGCCTCGAACGACAGCTCGTCCGTCTGAGAAAACACCGGTCGTCAGCCCAGCATCTCGACACACCTGGTGTTTAGCCTGTGAATGAGTAGCTTGTAACTGGCACACTGGAATGCGGCCAATCAAAGGGGACAGGTGCATGGCGTCTAATATCCCCGCATCGCGCTCAGAAGGCATCGAAATTGTTGGCACATCGAGTCGAGCAACAAGACCAGGCTGCTTCGCGTACAGCTCAGCTTGCATGGACGGGCAAACTCAGTCCCGCATAACGGGCTCCAGTGGCTTCCGACAGTGAGAAAGGAAGCTGGTACGTAATTTGAGGGAAAATTCTTGTCTCATTTTTTGAAATGCCGATCATGCTTGCCTCCTTTCAGCTTCCCTGGTGGACCCTAGTTCCTAATGGCATTGCACAAATGTTAGTGGTACACCAATCAATCTGCCAATTTTATAACAACCCAACCACCTATGTTTGCACACAACAATTTCAGTTCAGAATTGAAATTGTTGAAATCGAATCTGAACAATCAGATGTTCAGATTTGACCCGATATACTAGTGCATTAGGGAAAATGTGCACTGCAAGATCCATAAACTTGGCATGAACATGTCGCTGAACAAGGACTTTTAATTGTCGCCCAGACATTTCCCTGACTTGACCGTATATTATAGCACGAACAGTTCGCTAGACACACGAAAAAAAGTTGCTCTTTGGATTCGTTTTCAAGTTGTCTGTTAACTTGTACAGGTACTCAACACATTTTGTGCTTGAAATTGATTTGGAATCCCTCGCATTGCTGTAAATGTCAGACTCGTCTTCGCTTCTCGGGTCACGTCGCAAGTGACGAGATGTCGCGGCAATGGCTCACGGAGCACCACCTACAGCTGCATTAAACCATGGCACAGTAGCAGATTTTCTCTCGTGGCACGAAAAAAAAACTGAGACAAACTTTGTAGCGTAACTTCAACCTTTACATAGTTACACGTCCGATGCCTGACTCTGTCTCAAAAACTGCACCAAAACATCATCAAGTAGCCCTCAAGTTGAACTTCTGTTCGGCGACCCGCCGCGACCGCCGAAGCAAGCAAAACGACGGCCGTTTTAGCAGCCTGAGTGTGTACGCTAAACAGATGTGACAAAAACAATATCAAGTACCAGCCAACAGTGTTCGACATTATGAGCCCACTTTCAGTTTACTTGACCAGATATTGGTGCAAAGGCGTTTTAAAATCATAACACTTGTGGAACGTTTTTCTAATGAGACTAAATGAGGAATTATGGTGATCCTCTTTTGGAGGACTCATTTACGGACGCTTGAACACGGACGCTACCTCCTATTTATGGACGCCTGAATGAACTTGTAGTTCCAAAACTTATATTGGCTGGAAAGCCCAATGCATTAGCTATGCATAGACATCAAATCAGAGCACCAGGTGAAACGATTACCAACTGGTAGCAATCCCTGGGCAGTCAGGGGTCTATTGGTGCCAATTGTGAAAATCGGCTATCGTGCGGGTGCGGTTTGCACAGGATGGTCGTGGGTCAGCGACTGCAGCGACATAGTCAGCGACTGCAGAAACCAATAAGGTGCAAAATAGGTCACACCCTCCGTCTAAACGCTTCCTAAGATTGCCTACAACATCATTGAAATGATACAATATCAGTGATAAAATATTCGTGAAACAGGGTAGAATATACTAAAGTATAAAATATACTTCCCAAACACTAAAGCAACATCCTTCCCAAGCGAGTATCGACTTCTTGATATTTGTTTATGAAGCCATCATGCTTAATTCCTAACAGTATCCCGTTTATAAGTATCATGGTCATGCTCACCATTACCAATCGTGATACACGGACATCTCGTAATATACTTCCGGGTAAAGGTATTACCTATGATATGGTGAGTTAGGCAATACCAGCTGATAGCATAATCTTTGACATTGTTACCCGTATTGTGAATATAAGTATCAATACATTAGGTATCCCTCACAACAAACAAGAAAGGTGTATTTACAAGTACGCTGTTTGCTCAAAATTCGGTTCAAAAGATTTGACAGATTGGATGATGTTGTTTCCGTGGCGAATTTTTACATCATGCTGTACCCGTTTCGACATCTCACAACTAACGAAAAACAATTATTTTAACACTGCAATGACATAACCTATCGAATTCAGCACTTTATTAGTGCAATGGATTCCAACAGTTGATTAAAGATGGCACAGTTATTTGGAACAACTGCACGGCATCAGGTACACAGAAGTCAGATATTAAATCACCACACCACTCAGCACACAAGCACAGCATGCTACTACTACCCAGCAGTACGTCCCTCTCTCAGAGCAACTGATCGACAACCGGCTTGTGTGAAATCTGCAAGCACGAAAGTGAAACTTGACATCAGACTCAGCCATTTTGGTCGCGAATGTGCTCGATCAAGTTTAAATACGCGGCAAGGTACTACACCAAGGGGGGTTAGCATTCCATACAAAAGCATAGGAGGAAACATAGCAGCAGATCTCCAATCACCAATAAAAAGGCATCCTTACATTTTGTGCGGTGTACTTGTAGATTGCTCGGAACACCTTGACCTGACCAGGTTTTGGCGCCAGCTTTGGCGGAGGCGGTGCTGGTCTCAAAGCCATTTCAGCTGTTCTGAAATCAAGAACTAAAATTGTGTCCATAAGCGGTGCTGAATAGCATCCACCTCGCTAGATTGGCAAGACAAAACTTTCTTGGGAGTGGACAAATCATATCCCACCAGCCCACAATAAAAAAAAACTCGTAGATGAACAGCTTCGTTTTCCAACGTTTCCAGAGGTACAGGAATGGCAAAGGCAATGAAACATTACAGAGTACCACAAATGTAGCACCTGTTAAACATTCGATTTACCTCTTAATTTGCCCTGACATTATGGCTGATAATAAGACTATCAAGCAGCAATATGTCATGGTGTGATGTCAGCTGATTCAGGAAGCATGTTTAATATCTCAGGTGCAAAATTTCCAATTATTTCCCCTTTGCAATGTGTAATTAATGCAAGATATAAATATAACTATAAATACTTCCCATTGGCAGGATGTGATGGTTCGTCCAATATGAAGTCGGAAAAGGACCACTTTACTCTAATTGACTTATAAACTTTTGCTGCAAAGGTAGACCATAATATGCTCGTCAACTGCTGAGTTATAGATACACTATTAGAGATTTTGTGCTGCACATATTACTACACCACATGAAAAGCTGTTGCACAAGATAATCACCAAAGTTAGAGAGTACTTACTGGAGAGAATCGAGGCTACTCCCAATGGTAAAACGATTTTCGCTCTCCTTTTCCATCGTGGAAGACCATTAGAATCAGGGATTAATCATTTTTCATTTTTGACAATGATGGCACACCAAACCTACCCAAAGGAGTAAATCCTGACATCAATATTGCTCGAGCCTATCCAATCGTCTTCTAATTATTCGTTGAAATATGTATATGCTGTTCTAGGTCTTGGCATTTTTATCCTTGATACCCTGGAACCAAGGAAAAAAACTGAATTCTCCATTCATATTTCTGACAAGATAGTTGGCTTGGTGCATCAAACTAGCCACACAGAATGTCTGGATGTTGATTTTCAGCAGTCATTTCTTGGTTTCTTCATTTCACTACGTGTTTTGTGGTATTGCATAAATTGTCTGTTGCTATGTACTTTCCTTCTTGCAAACAAAAAACACAAGCATTTAAGGATTATTTAAGGTGGTGGTTGAGAGCTGAATTACTATAATACAAAACTATGGCTGATATCCACTAAGGAAAAGACGATCTAAATTAAATAAACATATTTAGAGATTAAAGCCATAAAGAGTTTAGACTTAATAAGAGCCACAAGGGCCCTGTTGTCGCTTAACTGTCCTACACCTCAACTTGTCTCACCTGAATTGATGACTCTTATGTGATACTCTTGACCTGATCTAGTCCTTTAACAATTTTGTACATTTCAACCATGTCCCCCCTTAATCTCCTATACTTGAGTGAATACATATCTAATGATGCAAGCCTTTCTCCATATTCTAAGTTACCTATTCCACTGATGAGTCTAGTTGCTTTGCACAAACATGTCTTTATGCATGCCATTATCTGCCATATTCACTATTTTTCCCCATTGAGTTGTCCTTCCCATCAGACTATATTTGTACCCCTTCCACTATATACATTTTCAACCTTAGTGGCAATATTACACCTCTTGTGTTGTTCACATGTGTTTGTGTAGTCTATTGCACATTGACTGCCAGTAGCAAAAACAAGTCAAGGTGTCTGTGTAGGAATGCTTGAAATTGTACTTCTTCAAGGTCACCCTAGGTCAATGATCAGATATGTATCACCTTGATGACATGCATATTTTTGTGCATTATATGATTTTTCTTAACAAAATGCTGGAGCACCCTGAATTTGTATTTTGTACACTAATGCAGCTAGGTATAGCTCAGGGATATTTTCATTGAGGAATTTGAGTGAGGGAAGAAATAGCATGCAACAATAACCAGCAATAGCAGCGATATAAAGTGTGTAATTCTCTGTCTCCCTCCTTGAAAAATATAATTAGGTATAACAGCCATATTTACCCTGCATAGGTGGTGCAGATTGCTTATGACTAAGTGGGAGATATTCAATGATGGCTACTATGTTATATTCAATTGTATGTCCAGTTAAAGCATTCATAATTCCCAAAGTTTTGACCTCCTGCCCTCTGCAATACAGAGCAAACCCAAATGAAAGATAAGTGTCAAAAATATATGAAGAAGGTATTTATTAAAAATGATTTTGCAATGATAGTGCTCAGTCTACCTTTGCCCTCAAATATGTAATTAACTTCAATGAGGGTTAGCCTGTTACATTGCACAAAGTATGAGTTGAAAACTTCATGGGATGGTATAGCATATGCCATGCAAATGTTGCTTGAATTTTGTATTGACCCTTCAGCCATTGACTTGTTAGGATACATATAATATTTTTGACACTATATTTCACCATCATACTCTAGTCCCTAGTCTAGTCAGCAGTCTGGAAAAACAACTAGCAATAGCCATGGCAAAAATTGGTAAATTTGTGCTTGAAGTTGTTAGTTTTTGAAATCATGGAATTTTCTTTTCCAATGTAATGTTTATGAACATGGTTAACTTGATGTCACCACTCATTTCCTCTACAAATACCTTATTTTCAGTTGGGAGGCAAAAAAAAACACCAACAAAGGGGCTGGGATTTGGGTAATATATCATACAAATAATGCTAAAAAAGAAGAAAAACAACATAACATAGCATAACTTAACCAAGCCACCAACAGCAAAGCATGGCAAAAGGTTTCATTAAGCACACCAGCCTCAGAAAATATGCACCAAGAGGGCAAAAGTCTGCACCAGAGAAATATGCAGAATACTTGCACCAAATATGAAAAAAAACATCAGGCAAAAAATCAGTATTATTGTGCTTTAAAGTGGCAACATGACAAGTTTTATGCACATTTGCCTCCATAAAGCAAAGAAGTGGGTTAGGTATGGTTTGACTGACAGTTTATCTTTTTTAAGTTGAAATTTTGGCTTCTTTTTTTTTTCTTCAAGACAAATTTTCTTTCATTTCTTTTCTCCAAAGGGAGGTTAGGCTATGTTAGGTTAGGTTATGTTGCATTTTATAGTTTATTCTTTAAAACATTTTTTAGGTGGTCCATAATGAGCATACCACACTTTGTCTGAGATTGGCAAGGCAATAAAGATATCTCCAGTCGGCATGCTCTACATCACATATTCTGGTTGGTGCCATATGGATGATTGGCACAGTTGGTTATGTGTCCACTTTCTGTGTCAGTGATGGTGGGTTCAAATTCCAATACAGTCTCACTTTTAACCTGAGCACATGGTCATTAATGGTCGGGGCCTTTGGTTAATGTTGTACTTGATATTATTTTACACTATCATATAATTTGCTTGATGTACTAATATTTGGGTATATATCAAGATCAAGGTAAAATGTGACTTTTTTTATTTTTTTTTATTTTCATATGGGGTATTTGAACGTGGAAATGATGATGCGACTACTCATTTTCTCTGCAAATGATTACTTTTCAGTTGGCAAAGAAATACACTAGCAAAATCTTCACTCTACAAATATAGCATATTGCATATACTGGTTTTCCGGTTAGGTTAGGTTAGGTTAGGTTATGTTTTGTTATGTTATGTTATGTTAGGCTAGGTTAGGTTAGGTTATGTTAGGTTATGTTAGGCTAGGTTAGGTTAGATTAGATTATATTATGCTATGATACATTTTATATATTATGCTGAAAATGAGTGACCGCATCATCTTCATCATGTCAGAAAGCATACCATTACAAAATAAAAATAAAAATCACATTTTACCTTGATCTTGATATTTACCCCTAGGGTATATGACTTAAAAGTAATCATTTGCTGTGAAAATGAGTGACTGCATCATCTTCATCATGTCAGAAAGCATACAATTACAAAAAAAAATCCCAAAAATCACATTTTACCTTGATCTTGATATTTACCAATATTTGTCTATGAAAGTAAGGAGGGGAAATACTCAATTAAAGCCTACTCATGCAATAAATGTCCATTTGAACCATCTGGAATTGTCATGGAAACTTTGTTTCTGGAGGGGTTTCTAGCTAAAAAAATTGAGGGGCATTCAAGCAAACTGAAGGGCACTTCTTTCAAGGTGAAACTCTGGCCAAAAACCTGAGGGGACACAGGGGACACATACCCCCAGCACCTCTTGTATCTGCCCTGTCCCAGAATCAATTGAAATGGATACTGATGAACTGGAGCCACTGAGATGGTCCCATGATAGCTTCATGCTGCCCTGCAGTAAAACCTCCCACTTTTTGCCAGCATTCAACTTTTGGTATCCTCAAATCAAAGTGATGCACCTACCTCACAGCGAGGGTTTGTGATGCCATGAAAACATTGCATCCATATCAAGTTGTTTATTTCAACAGCCCAATTCCATATGCACCACATTCTGAAACTAGAAGCATAAAATATGGAGGAATTACTGCTGTAGTGAGCTCACTGTAGTATACATTTATGACCCCAGGTCAATGTCATCAGGGTCAAATGAGGTCACAATCAGCCTCCACTCCACCCCAGCCAGCATTCTGAGGGGGTACCAAATTTGTCTAAGACCAGAGTGAGAAACTTACTTTCCGGGTTGGGAGTCGGAGTGCATACCGATTTCTTCCGGAGTACATTTTCATGGACATTATTTTTATGCATGGTATCTGTTTACCAGTAACTGACCAGAAAAACCTAAATCAGTACCTACATAATATGCATAAGTAATATCATTCTCATTTTTGGTCAAATCAAATGCCAAAGCATACGAACAAAGAAGCGAACAATGGATGGCACCGCCCGACGGCCGGCAGTGACCCGTAATAATCAGTACTGTTTTCGTTTCTTATAACTCACAGGAGAAATGCGTTTTCCTTTCACTGTTGGTCTCAGTATAAGGCTAGCCATATGAAAAACAAACAAAAATACTTCACACTTCGCAGTCAGCTCAGAGCGCATACCTACATACGCAGCCAATTTCCCACCTAATACGAACGCAACTCCGCTATCGCACACGCCAGTTGGATGTGATCAAAGCAAAGGATCAGTCAAGGTCTTGTTTACTGTTAACTTGTGTGGACACTGTTAATCATGTGCTCAAAGTTGCTAATGGTTATGATGTCATATACAAAATACCTTGCATTGATTGGTTGACAGACAGATTTCAGAACAAAAAACGCTAACGCAGCCAATTCTGATCGGTGGCCTCCGGGACTCTGGAGATGTCTCTTAAAACTATCAAAGTTTCCCACTATAGGGTGGCAGGAACACAGGTATTCCAAGACGCCGCTCCAGAGCCGGAGAACAGTGTTCTCAGTGCGCATGCACATCATCTTGCAAGTTGCTGTTGGCTCGTTGTTGTCGGGAATTCCGGTGGTTGAGATTGATGGAGTGTGTGAAGCTGTGGTCCGGCTGCTGACTGCTACAAAAAGTGATTAGTTTGAGTGGTGACCGTAAGTGGAATAACCAGCGTTTTTTTGGGTGTCGTTCTGTTTGTTTTTATTCATATCTTTGTTCCCACATTTGTGTCAGAGTACATGTGAAGCCCATCCTATCCAGTATGAACCCAGAGTGCAAAAATGTTTTCAGAGATAAAATCTCTTAAGAAGTGCCTTAATTCCCACCCTGTCTAAGACAGTATGTACGTACTGTCGCTATATATGGCAGTACTGTGCATACTGTTGCTACAACTGGTAGCACAGACAGCAAGACATATGCTCGTTACGGCCAACGTTCTTTTTATCCTGTTACCTAACTCGAAGCTCATCCTACCTAATTCAAAGCTCCTACCTACCTAATTCGGTAAATTTCCAGAACTAGGTAAAATGCAATTTTTAGGATTTTGTTTTGAATACAGGGTATCTTCACGTAAAAATCATGATGCGACCACTCATTTTCTCCGCAAATGATTACTTTTAAGTCAGCGACGGTTGATGACGACGGTCTTGGGGACACGCCACGTTACAAAACACTCCCACCTGCACCTATTCGTGCGAAAATGGCAGGGCGTCAAACAATTTGGACAAATTACCTCGTTTGGAAGTACACTGTGTTTTCTGAAAAATTCTAAGCTTGCCTGATTATCTTCAAAAGAAAGTTTAATAATTTTGTGAGGAACTAGACCGCAACCGGTGCACAATGAAGCCATTATTACACTGCCGTGTTCTGCTTACGGTCAAGAGTTCAAAAATTAAATATGGATATATAAATAATACAACAAAATAAAATAACCTAACCTAACCTAGACTAAGATAACGTAGCATAATATATAAAATACATTATATCATAATATAATCTAACCAAACCTAACTTAACCTAACCGGAAAACCAGAATTATCCGAAACAAATTTTTCGGCCATGACGTCATCAAATATATTTAAATAAAATAATACAGCATCGCAAGGAATGTCGACAACACCCTTATCGACGGTGGCTGGCGCGGCATGTTGCGAGTATATGCATTCTCGGAGATAATGTCGAATTAAGGCAGAAACATAAGGTTTTTGATGTCAGAGTATCAAATCGAGTGCCTGAAGTGTTGAATGTCTTCTTTATCACGTCTGTGACACACCAGGTACGGATAATTATACGCGATGTGCTATGTTTGCAGTGAAGATTATGGTCGTGTATTTGTTTGCCAACTGAAAAATAATTATTTGCGGAGAAAATGAGTGGTCGCATCATGATTTTTACATTAAAATACCCTATATTCAGAAAAAAAATTCCAAAAAATCGCATTTTACCTAGTTCTGGAATAATACCCCTAATTCAAGCTCCTACCCTATCTACCTAATTAAAAGCTCATCTTTGGTGCTACTTTGCTCACAACCTGAAAAGTAAGCATTGGCACAGAAAATGAGTGATCCATCATCATAGATTGGCACATTAATATCATCATGAATCACATTCATAAACATTGTATTGGAAATATAAATTCAAAGAATTCATCAAATACCTTAAAGCACAAATTTACCAGAAAATCAAGATGTTTAAGGCAAGCACCTTTTCTGCAGAAACATCATTCACATCGAACCAACACAACATTGCATATACATGATTAAAGCGCAGACAACCCGCACCTCTCACCTCCCCTAATTTCGAACCTCATGGAACACAACTGAATTTGGCAGCGGGGGATTTATTGCATTGTAAAGAAATTTGGCAGCTCAACAAATCAGCTGAGACAAACGGGGAGCATCATAACGTCAAAGGTTAATTTAGTATCAAAGTTCATAACGTCCAAAAATAGTTCCTCAGTTGTCCGCTAGAGGAGCCAGCGGAACCCTGGCGGTGAAATCTTGCGGCTGTCTCCGCTTGCTGTCAGCAGGTCATAAAGTCATAAAGTATTAAGGCTTAATAAGAGCCACAGGGGCCCATCTGGGTTAAGCCTATCTAGAAAAGGTACTAGAATGTACATACTCCCACCCCAATCAATCCCTTATCCGAAGTTCCTAGGAAGCTATATATCCCAGCCCATCTAACACCACTCACTTGCTACCGCCTAACATCCTCAATAATCACAAGCTCCTCCCATCACACCCATCGTGCCACCATAGACAACCTCATCAGCATCACATCCCGAAGGAAGGTGCCGAATCCACTGCTAGGCACATCCCACAGAAATTCATAAAGCGTTCAGACTTAATAAGAGACTCACTTGCTATTGCATAATACACTCAACAATTACAAAATCCTCCCATCATACCCATTGTGCTACCATAGACAATCTCATCAGTATCACATCCCGAAGGAAGGTGCTGAATCCACTGCTAGGTACACCCTATATAAAGTTATAAAGTTATAAAGCATTTAGACTTAAAGGTAGCAGGAGTGTGCGGTTATTGTCGCATGCCACCTCGCAAATGTGTTGCCAAATCTGGTCTGGTGGTTTCTTCAGGTGTGCATTCTGATATTTTCTCCAGTTCCTCCAGGGGACGAATACATTTCCTCAGAGGGTCGCCTTCGGTGGGACAATTCGTTGAGCGGGTGCAGGGCTGCGCTCGAGAATACTGAGGGGGCACCTTTTCCTCCAAAAAGAGCGCCTTTGGCTGGAAAATCCGTTCCAAAGGGGTGGGGGAGGGTCTTTCCCGGTCGGAGCGGCACCATCTTACTCTGGGGAGCGGGGGTAAAGACTGCCGTGGGATGCTGGGGAATGTATCGGGACGTCGCTGCCTATCAGTTCTTATCAGCTACCTGGACGGTCCCCCAATGCCGGAACTCTGGACTTTGAACATGAGGGGTGCGGCTCACCGACGCGCCGGGCCGGGCATCGTAACAAGCCGTGGAGCATAAGTTTGAATGCATACAGTTCAGTTTAGTGAATACATAGCAAAATGGAAAGTGCGATACTTTGCATTCGAATCCAGGGATATATTCTTGATGTATAAAAGCTAGGAAATCCATTTTCTTCGCGTATTCTTATTTTCTTCAAGTTATTCACAATAGATAACCTCACAGCTTAGGAGAAAATACACATAAATTGTCATGTGCGTTGCAAGGAACATGAAAATACAGAAGCTAACGCCCAAATAGGAAAAGCAAAACTGGACTCATTTCTGCCTGATATGGTGAGTACACGACCAGAAATTGCTTGAAATGGTTCTTGTTCACTCTGGTAGAGCATTACTGCCATGCGCGGATCCAGGCTGCAGGGTGGAACGCAAATGGTGCAAAAAGATGCCTTTTATCGGATCGTATTTGCAAGAAACAGCCGTGTATCTATGTCCACCTCTCGTCGCTATGTCGCACTTACGCTATTTAGCGGAAAAAAATGTTGATTACATGAAATGCATCCATGCAACAACGGCTTGACGGTTATTTGAGGTACATTGATACTCATTTTAAGAACATGACATTCCATATTTATTTGGTCTGGAAACGCTCCTGCCCTGTCCGCGACGTCCAAAAAAATATCCCGAGGTGTCTCCAAGAAACCTGCTGGCTCAATCAACGCCAAATCGACAAGTGAAAGGGCCAAAATAACACCCAATATTTTATATTTTGACCAAAATAATTGTGTGGGGTTATCTGATGCGCCGAATCCAGCTGCGCCATTCTTAGAATGAACAGATCAATGGTCAAGGAGTTACAGCCTGATACATTTGTGATATGTCACCTAACAAGGGTGTTTTTAACGGCTCAATAAAGAACAATCCGAATTGTGCAAACGTATATATCGGTGAACTCACAACAATCCACTGCATCTTTTGGCTCTTTCGGAATATTCTTTTACGGGCTATTTGAAACGTGACATCGTGACCTAAGGTCACACGGCCTACTTTAACTTTCGGAACAGTCACAATGCGATCTTAAAAAAGTGCAAAACTGAACTTCGATATTTTATCTCTCGAAGCAAGTAATTAAAAAACAGGGTTTTCCCCTAAAACTCTACACATGCGCTCTAAATTTGGCATGCATGGGTATTTTTGCGCTAGTGTACCATTTCCTGTTTTAATATGTCTCTAAAACGGTGCATCACTGAAATATAAGCCTGTTTACGAGCAGGGCACGTGCTGGGATGAATATGTTGGTTATCTGAGCCTGAGTGTTGTGTTGCAGAAGTATTCGAACACGTTATGTCAAAGGTTAAACAGAAATTACAAAATTTCTACAAATTGTGGTAGTATACGATTTATAAGTTATATCTTGCGATTAATTACAAGGAGAGAGAAGCATCGACAACACAGCAATCACATTATGATCACCGATAAACCATTCGCATAACCATTTATTTCATCTCGAAAATTAAAAAAGTTGCGAATGTAGTGAAATATCAGAAAGGGCACAAACATCAGGTGGCGCGGTGTTTGGGTGCCCAGTGCTCACTGCTCACTCTGGCTGACCGTGCTGCCTGTAAAGCAAGGCAATTTCTGAGGGTGTCGGACGCAGACAAGGTGAGAGCAAAACTATTTTATGAGTCTGACCAGATCAGCCGCATGTGTCTCGACAAGACCAACTGTGCCACAGTACGACAGGCTGATGGAACCAAAAGTAGAGTTCAGAAAAGGCTTGTTTTTGGAAACTTGTGCGAGATATATGATCTATACAAGGAGAACCCTGAAAAACCTCGCACTGACTTCTTAACCTTTGCTGCCCTTCGTCCGAAGGATTACGTCTTGGCAGGCAGCAGTGGGACGCACTCGGTGTGGGTGTGCACTTATCATTAAAACCAGAAATTGCTCATATCCGCTCTCGGCCTTCCTGGTCTCAAAGGCTGTGACCTCCTCAACCACGCTGTGTGTGGCAGGGAAACCCGTTATTGTATGATGCACAACTGTGAGGACTGCCCTGGTGAGGACGGTGTGATGAACTTCCGAAGGATTATTATCACGGACAAATCAGGAGAAGAGAGTGAAGGTGATTCAGCCCCAGATGATGACATGGATAATGAGATTAGGTACAGACAGTGGATGAGCATGATCAATGTGCACTCGTAGAAATAGTCTAGACCAAAGAGGAAAGCATGAGATATTTGAGACAGCTAACCGTGAAGCTGACCAGACACCACTTTGTGGCTAACAAGCAAGGTCAGTACTTCACCTATGCAAAGGCTACTGCCAAGGAGGGCGAAGCGATTGTCCAGTGCGATTTCGCTGAAAATTATTCATTTGTGGTGCAGGATGAAGCTCAAGGCTTCCCCCGGGATTCGTCCCTGTGTACGGGGAGCCCGTTTGTAGTGTACTGGCGTGAGGACGAGGTACTGTGCCATCAGAGCTGCTGCTGGATCTCTGACGGTAAAATGCACAACACCGACATGGTGCATGCGTTCCTGCAACGGCTTATCCCAGAAATTCGGACCGCAGTACCTGACCTCTAAACAAATATTTCTTTCACAGACGGCAGTGCGCACAGTATACGAATAAGCATAACTACATCAATGTGTGTTACAGTCAGACAGATTTTGGGGTACCCTGTGAGTGGCATTTTTTGTCGCACCTCATGGCAAGAGCGCTTACGACGGTATCGGGGACACAGCCAAGCGTGCCGCCGCTCAAGAGAGCCTCCAGCGCCCGCTTAACAACCAGGTACTGACGGAGGACATGTTTGAGTATCTGTCGCACAAGCTAGTCAACGGCATCAAGTTCATAGTTGTATCAAAGGAGGAGGCAATGAACGTCACGATCCACCTCATCGAGCGCTTTTCGAAAGCCGTCACGGTGAAGGGAACACAGGGGCACCACAAGTTCGCACAAGTGACCCACAGAACCGAAATAGTTCATTAACTGTCTACCGATGCATCGGTAGACGATGGGCGTGTGCTAATGGTAGCTGGATGAGGTGAGACGAGTTAGTGAGCGCTCCGATACAGATTTTGTTGATTGATATTATCGCAGTGACAGATCATCAGTCTGAACTGGGATTCTGGCAAAGGTATGGGATGATCTGCAGATCTGCAGATCATCACATTGCATTACATTGTGATACTGTACTGCAACACCTTATTGTATTGCATCGCATTATGTTGTTATGCTACTTTATTTTATTACACTGATGTAGACAGCTCACGATCCAATTCGATTAATTTCAGGCTCAACATGTCTCAATGAATGCGTCCGCGCCAAATTTGTTCTCAAACAGTTCACGATGAATGCGCTTTCTCAGTCAATAACGTTCATCTTTTCGGTTCCAGAATGTGGGGTTTGAAACACCAGGAAGTTGATATTACAGTGGTTGGCGGAGGTATAATCCATTCAGTGTTGTCGGTGAAATATAATCATACATTTTTGATATGCTGGCGTTGGTGCAGACATATATTATATCAGGTGAAAATATTGATGTTTCTTTTCTCCCTACAAGTGACGATCTAGGACTTCGCAAATCACCCTTCGTCGCTTCTGCATTTCCAAAATAGCATTGTGACTGTCTCGAAGGTCAAACTAGGTCACGTTATCTTAGGTCACAAGTTCACGGTTTCAAAAAAACGCGTAAACAGAAACTTCGAAATGGACACAAGATGCAGTGGATCATGACGAGTTCAGCAATATGTAGCTTTGTGCAATTCGTGTTTCTTTTCATTGAGTTCCAGGCCTCCAGAGTTCGGTGACCACTCAAATATGTCCGAGGCTATAACTCTGTAACCGCTGCTCCGATCTTTCTCAAAATTGCACAGCAGCTGGATTATAGTGACAAACTTACCCTATATGAGTATTTTCCTTGAAATATGAAGTGCATGCTGTTATTCTGGCCCCTTCACTTGTCGATTTGTCGTGGAATGGGCCACCTACTCTAATTCGGAGGCATTTCTGCCATTTCTGTTTAGCCCTTGATCTCACACCCACTTCCGTGAGACTGGCCCCCTGAAATCTTGAGGAGGCCCTTATCCGAAAAATGCACAGGAAAAAATGTGAGCAAGGAGGCCGATGAGACAGAAGATCATGCTGTCAAGGAGGCCCCAAGACTGGCAACGAGGCCCCCGGAAATCTAATCAGGTCCCTATAAGAGACGTAGGATAGATATTGGGAGGAGGCCCCAGGACGAAAAGGATGCCACCGAGACGGGCAAGAAGCCACCCAGGTTAGATAAGAAGGCTTCCGATGGGTGGCAGGATATTCTTAATTTGGAAAACGAGGCCCCCAAGATGGAAGAGGAGGCCCCTACAATAGAAAATAAGGAATGATAGGAGATATTTCTCCGGAAGCAAGAGGGAGCCCAAAGATTGGTAAGAAGGTCGCCGCAGGAATGAGAGAAGACCACTGAGACCAGCCAGATGAGGCCCATATTTTGGAAGAGGATGACCCTACGAGAAGATTTGGAACTATGACACAAAAGCACCCTGCTAAGAGGATAATGAGGCTCCAAACACAGGTGAGGAGGCCTCCAAGGCGTGAGAAGAGGCCCATAATTTGAAAAAGGAGCCACCTAGGAGAGGATAGGAGGCCCCAGAAATCAAGAGAGTGTCAACAATTGGCACGGAGGCCCCCAGGACCGCAAAGGAGGCCCCCATGATTGCAAAGGAGGCCCCCAAGATTGCAAAGGAGGCCCCAATACGGGAAGCGAGGCCCCAGAAAATGAGAGGAGCCCTAAGACGGAAGAGAAAGCCAGTGGATATGAGATGGGGTTTCGGAGACACAAAAGTAGGCCCGAAATGGGTAAGGTTCCACCAAGATAGAAAAGGGTGATCCAGAAACGTGGCAGCAGGCACCTAATTTGGAATAGAACGACACAGGATTGGAAATGAGACCCCATGATGAACGAGGAGGCCCCTAAAATAGGAGAGAAAGACCATTAGATAAGATGGATGCCTCCCAGGCGAGAAAGAAGGCTCCAAGACAGGTAAGAAGGTCCCCAGGAAATGACAAGGCAACTGAGATAAGAAAGGTTGCTTGTAATTTGGAAGATGAGGCACCTGGGAGATAAGAGGAGTCCAACAGGAGATAAGAGGCCACTCTAAAAATTGGCAAAGATCGAATCAAAACGTAGAGCAGGAGGCCCCCAAGAGGAGAGAGGAGGCCCCTAATTGGAAAAAGGAGGTCTAGAAGAGAAAAGGAGGTCCCTGCCGGACTCGAGAGGAGTCCCTCAAGACGGAGTAGGAGGTCTCCAGGGCCGAATGAGGCCCCGAAGACCGGAAGGAGTTCCCAGGAAATGGGAGGAGGCCCTTAAGATGGGAGTTGGTAACAGGTATGGAAGAAGGTGAGGTTTCCAAAATTGAAGATCCCCTTGAGATGGGTAAGGCTTTGCCAGGACAAAGGGAGGCCCACGAGGCGTGGCAGGAGGCCGCTAATTTGGCAGATAATGCCCATGGAACATGAGAGGAAGCCCCATGCCATGCTAAAGGGGCTCCAGGATGTAGGAGAAGGCCCTCCAAGACAGGAGAGGAGGGCCATTGAATATGGAGGAGGGTAGGGCACACGAGGAGACATCCAAAACCGGTAAAGAGGCTCCAGGAAATGAGACGAAACCCCTAAGACGCGAGAGGATGCCTATAATTTGCAAGAAGAAGCCCCTAAGAAATGGTAGGAGTCGTGCCGGGGTACTTGAAAATCACGGTATGGGCCCAAAAGATCCGGCCGGGCCCCTGAAAATCACGCTGAGCCTGCGGGTAATGAAAAGTCACACCCGGACCATGAAAATCACGCTAGGGGCACCACAGGTCGTACCGTTCCCCAACAGTCTCATTGGGACACAAATGAAGCCGGGGAAACGAAAAACAATCCGGACATGGATAATCACTTCGGAGCCCCAACAGTGGCGCCAAAAGCCTCCAAAACGTATTGGACCCCCAACAAGTGTTAAGGTCGCTAAAACTCGCGCAAAGGATCCAAGTAAATGACGTCGGGATACAAAAGATTACATTGGACTAAAAATGTCGCGTCCCAGCCCTTCAAAATCACACTGGGGGCCCAGAAGATCGCGCCGGTCCCCCAAAAGTTGCAGCTGCCCCTAAAAATCAATTATCAACCGGAACCCAAGAACCCGTTGGGCACGGAATAAAAACGTGTCAGGGCACCGAAAAAAAAATCGCACCGGGAAACCGAAGAATCGTACCGGGACCCAAGAATATCACATAAAGACTTATAAAAATAGAACTTGATGTCCACAAAGTTCACACCGAGACTCGATCGAATCAACCCCAGCGCAGGAAAATTAAGAACAGGTCCGGAAAAAATTACCCGGAGGGCTTTTATACTCGAAAAGTGCCATCGGCTAAAAACTTATTCGGTGGCCGCAGTGGCATATCAATGGGGCAAATGCCCCCTCCCTCCTAAGAGGGATAAGCTCCCAAGAATCGTGCCGGGGCCCCAAAAGTCGTGCTGGGGCCACCAAAATTCGCGTCGGTCCACCGGAATTCGCGTAGGGGCTCCAAATAAATACGGCGGGTACCCGAAAACTCGCTCCGAGGCCGGGAAGTCTGCAACAGGAACCGCCAAGGTCGCGTTGGGGCCACAGCTAAGCACAACGCGCCACGAAAACTCGAACCGGTCCTCCAAAATATCGCGCTCTGGACCCACAATTTCCATCGGTAGTCCCAAAAACTTGGTCTGGGCATCAAAAATTCATGTCGGGGCTCCCAAAAATTGGCGTCTAGGGGACCCACATAAGCACAGTGTGACCCCAAAAATCGCATCGGTATCAGACAAAATCAAGCCGGAGCCCTCCAAAATATGGAGGATTCCAAAAATAAATGTCTTGGTTAGGAAAATGACTCTGGAGTACCGAACATATCATCAGATGCCTTCACAAATCGCGTACGGCCCCGAAAAACATATTGGAGCTCGAAAAAAATAGAGGTGAGATACAAAAACATGGCGCCAGGGGCTCGAAAAATCAGACCGGGATTCTGACTTTAAAGAAAATTCAGAAGAGATCCACAAAAATCGCGTTGAGCCCAGAAAACTGGCGTTGGGTCCCCGGAACCCCGCGGGCTGGGCGCGATAAGTCGCGCTGGGACCCAGAAAAATCGCACCGAAGCCCCAAATCGTACTGGGGCCCCCACAAATGTGCGTCAGAAGCCCCAAATAAACAGCAGAACCCTAAGAGCACAACGGGGCCGAAAATGCAACTGGCCCTCCAAAGCGCAGTCTCGCAAAAGCGACATGGTCTTAAAACATGCGTTGCAGCTCTAAATAAACATGACGGGAGCTCTAAAGGAAATACACCGGAAGTTATCAAGGCATACAGGGGCCATGCGACCGCACAAGGGCCTGAAAAGGAGCCTGGGGACGCAAAAGCAATATGGTTCTAAAACGAACAAAAAGACCGGGCGCTAAATAAACACATCGGGATTTTTGAAAACGCTCCGAAACCCAAAAATTATCGGTGAACAAAAAAGCAACAAACCCTAAATCGAGCAGGGGTTTCGAAGATGTGCTGGGCCCCTAACAAAATAGATTGGAGCCCTCTTTCTTCCCGTAGACGAAGAAAGACGAAACGGGTCCAAAAGGAACACTGAGTCAGGGCCTCGGTTCGGTAGCCCATCTGGGAACATATTTAAGGGAAGACATGAGGTGCATCAAAGCTCAGCGGGTATCCGCATTTTTAACCACCATAAAATATGAGAAGTAGGGAACTAATAATCGCACTTCAAAGTCAAACTTCAAGGTCAAAGGTTAGCTTGATTTATTAGATGGCGATATTGAAGCGATATCGACCGAACGCGAGATTCGGTTGCTATCGCTTCAATTTTCATCAACTGGGCGTCGTTCGACGTGGCGTGTTACGCGGTATCAGAAAGTTAAGCAATCGAATTATTTTTCAAGGGCAAAGGCCAAGCTGATCCTTCGGTCGCCTCAACAATTTTTTCTCCGTTTTCGCTCAAACCTATCAAAATCTGGTATCAAGCGATAGCCGGTGGTGAACACCCGAGTAGCATTTCAAACCAGGACATGGCAAGGCCAAAGGCTTGATTGAGTTCTTTGATGACCTCGCGTTTCGTCGCTATGGCTTCAATCTGCAGAAAATGATGTCATTCGACGCCGCTTGCTTCGCGGTGTCCGAAAGTTGATAATTCGCAATAATCTCGACGTGTTAAAATTCAGCCATTTCTTCGGTCGCCTCGCATTTTTGGGGGTTTTCGCCAAAGCCTACCCAGATCCACTATCAAGCGATAGCCCATGATGAACCTACGAGTAACATTTTGAAACCAGGATATGTCAAGGTCAAAGGCTAGTTTGAATGTTTTTCGAAGTTCTCGTGACTCGTCTCTATGGTTCAATTTGCACCAAGTGGGTATCATTCGACGTGGCTTGTGGCAGTCGACGCGCCCCTAAGCTCCAATCCATCACCATCGAGGTGGCTTGTGCTGTATTATAATGTTACGAAATCGAACTAATTTCAAAGGTCAAAGGTGAAACCGATTTCTTCGGTCGCCTCGCATTTTGTATTCGCCCTAATCTACCCGCATCTGATATAAGCAATAGCCCGTGGTGAACCTCGTGTAACATTTCAAACCGGAACATGTCAATGTCAAACCACAAGATCGAAGTTTAGCTTAAATTGCTCGAAGCCCTCGCGCCTCGTCGTTATGTCTTCAATTTTATCACTGGGTGTCATTCGACGTGCCGTAAGGTACTCTCGCAAACCGTTCAGAAAGCGCATTAATTTCCAAGGTCAAAGTTCGAGCTCATTTCTTTGGTCGCCCCGCGCTCCTTTGTTTTCTCACAAAGCTACCTATGTTTGGTATCGAGAAATGGCCCGTGGGCAACCCTCGAGCAACATTTTTAACCCGGCACATGTCAGGTCAAGCCTCAAGGTCAAAGGTTAGTTTCAATTCTTCAAAGTCCCCGCGTTTCGTCGCTATGGCTTCAAGTTGCATTATGTCGGTGTCATTCGACGTGGCTTGCCGAACGTTATCGATTGAGATATCGAAATAATTTCGAAGGCGTCGAAGGTCCGGTGTGTGTACAATGATTGAGTGTAGTAGAAATAGAAGGATCAAATCTCCTTTTGTTTGCAGCCGTTTTGATAGCAGGCACTCATATCCTATATGACTAGGAGCTCCCCCAAGAAATCCGTCATAACCTGCTCGGACGGCGCTCTCATCGCTGGTTTGAAATTTACACTACCACATTGGTGTTCCGAAAATGTAAAATATAGAACTTTTTCAAATTGTCTGCTTTCCTCTTAACACGCGCACTGGAGGTGGGGGGGGCGAAATCCGCCCACCCCTCTGGTTTTTCGTACATAACTCCAGATTTTACCGGTCGATATACGCCATGTTTTGCGTACCTGTTTAGAAATGACCGGCGCGTCGTTTAAAGCAAGAAAATGGAAATCGGCCGTTAAAGTTTAAAAAAAATTCGTAGGGCCAGACCACAAAAATCGGCGCTGGTGCGCTTCCCGTATATCCGCAAAAGGGAAGTGTTCTTGGCAACAATAGCAACTTGTTTGATGTATATTGATATGCTATATAGTTTCAAGGTCATGTTAGGACACCGAGGTCAAGTCAGGTCAAGTTCATGACAGGTTAATGGAACCAAACTTGGTCAACTGGAATGTTGTCATGAATGCACTACTGTTTGTCATTGTGTACTGTTTGTCATTGCGTTTCCATACTTCATTCATGTACTTCACTCCTTTCTTCGCAAAGCCGATTGCGCCGAGCTGCCCGACGGAGCAGTCCGGCGGGCGGCCCGGTTCCGGTAACTGGAACAGGTAACTGACCTGATAACGTGCTGCTATATAGGTGACCTGAGGTCAAATGTCGGGTCTAGCATCTGTATTGCATCATTAGTAATGTCCAAAACATCATTGATACCAATTTTGGAGCATTTAAACACAATCACAGCGATCCATAACAATGACAAGCCAAGCCACGCAAAGCAAGACAATTTTGACAAATGTGACCTAATTTGACCTTGAAGATATTGACCTAAGGTCATGAAATTTGCACACAATAGTGTTCACTACCGTATCCATCCACTCTGCAAATTTCGTTCCTCCAGCTTTAATAGGAGCCGAGATCTTAGGGGGCGGAATCTGCCCCCCCCCCTCCAGTGCGCTTAATTTTCAGAGCCCTCCAGGGCGCGTGTTAATGGTTCAACGGAAGTTGTGAAATTTGCAAGAGAAACCACACGCGAATACGCACGATTTTACCATTCGGAGCTCATACCGCGAGAGAGCAATGTTGTAATCAGGGGTGGATCCAGGAATTGTCATGGGGGGCACTTGTCTGGAGGGGCGCCATTTCTTTGGAGCGGCGCCCGCTGCGAAAGCACCTGGATGGGCGCCTCTGGCTGAAAGATTCGAGGGCCGGGATGCACTCGGTCCTTCCCGAAGGGGCGCGTTTCCTTCCAAGGGGTGCCTTTTTCTTTCATATGGGCACCTTTAGCTGAAACATTTGAGCGGGTGCACTGGAACCCTTTTCAGAGGGGCATCTTTTCCCGACCGGAGGGACCCACTTTCCATGTGGGTGACACATGTCCGCAGTGCCATACCCTTTATCCACCCTGGTTGTCATTGCATCGAAATGTATCCCAGTAAAACAGATAAGCATGGGAAAGGTTATTGTATGTCTATATTTACTACAATAAAACCATCGTCCAATATTTTATTTTTGCCTTCTACAAGAGGGCAACGTTTAACGTACTTACAGCATGCTCTGTGGTGATTGTGAAATCGGGACCAGCACATACGACATAAAGCAAGATGTTCGAAGGCCATGAGAAGTGAAACTTGCTAATTTTGGTGGAACGTTTTGTCTCCAAAATATGATTTTTAACAATGGTGAATCTGAAAAACACACGTTGAAAATGAAGTGGCTGAAATCCAAATATTTTTTGTGTGGAATAATTATGATTGGTGTGCCACAAGGCTTCGTTCTAGATCCTCTTCTGTTTATGATCTTCGTGAACAATATTGAGGTTGGCTGAGGAATAGGCTGCTCAAATTTGCTCATCATATTAAACTGGTAACAGTAGCCAATTTCACGACGGCCAATAAGCACCGGGATGCAACGTCGATGACTTCGTCTAGTATAAGGGCATATCATTGACATATATGTACTTTATCTATTGATATGAAATATTCGAGAAGTTTTATGTATAAAGTAATAAATTCAATATAAAACTTGGCCAACATATTCAAATTGCGGCACTGTTTAAAAAGTACTCGATTCACAAAAACAACTAGCCAATCTGGCCGCGTTAGGCCATGGGTGATGTACGCCTGGATTGGAGACTCCGCGTTGGCGCCTTTGATCTGCGCGTATCAGCGGCACCAACCTGCCACTTAGCGGAGGGTAAGTAAAAATACTGAAACGCGGCCAGTTTTAGGCAGTGCGCCTATGGGAGTTCGGGGTACGCATTTCGGATTGGAATTCTTCCAATTGATTCAGCCACCTCAGGAGGATTGCATCTGCCTTTCATGATACAGAATTGATCAAGGAACCTTACCATTCTTTCCTTATTGATATATTACGCTCCGTTCCAAAGTTGTCGTGATGTGAAGTGAATGCATCTGTGAGAGTGAGCCCATTTCGCCTAAAGGGTCGGCCCACCTATGCTGATTTCTTACAAGGATCGGAGGGGAAAAGTACATGAAGGCAATAGGCAGACCAAAATGAATAGGGGGGGGTCACATTCAATAGGATCCCATGTTAGAAGTTGAAATTATTGCGGGTGGGGGAAGCAAGCATTGAGGGGACAGTTGCACCCTCAAAGATAAGAATGAGCGGTTCTGCTTTCACCCCCACCCTCCTTGCTCTCTAGATTTGTGGCTGATATTTTCCAGTGGATTGGTTTACACAAATGAATGGGAGAGTACACTAGTACAGACTTCGGCGTACCCACCAATCCGCAAATGGGGCGGGAGTTCCATGGGGGTACAAGCCCCTCCCCCCTACATCATACCACTGACATATTTATGATTTTGCCAAGGAGGCGTCATTTCTCCAGAGGGGCGGCTCTTGGTCCAGAACATTTGGATGGGGTACACTCCGATCTCTCAGATGGGCACCATTTTTTTGTCTGTGGAGTGCCTTTCGCCGAGAAAAAAAATCGCGGCGTGCGTTCGGACTCCCAGAGGACTGCCGTTCCTAGGCCGAGGAGCGCGTTGCGCTGAGAAATTCGAGAGAGGGGGCACACTGAAACCTACAAGGGAGGCGTCCTTCGGGTCATAAGGGGCGCCACTTTCGCTTCCTCCCCTTGGATCAGCCCTTGTAACATACCCTAGCTGGCAACGCCACTACCTCTCGCCGATTTGCAACCACTTGCCAGTCGTTCGACTCAGGAGTGTTGTTTGATATACCTTTGAGGGGGAACTGCCACCTCAATGTTTGCTTAACCCACCCCCGCAATTATTTCAACTTCTAACATGGGAGCCAATGGAATGTGCCCCGCAATTAATTTTGTTCTGCCCATTGCGTTCATGTACTTTGCCCCGTCCAATAATTTCAAGATAAAGATAAAGATAGAGAGATAAGAGATAAAGATTCAGGATAAAGATTATCAAAATATCAACATCGGTGGGCCGACCATTGGGGCGAGGTGGGCTCCCTCACACAGCTGCCTTCACTTCGCACCACGACAACTTCTGAACGGAGCGTAATAAATCAATAAGGAAAGAACGGTAAGGTTCTTTGATCAATTCTGTATCATGAAAGGCTGATGCAATCCTCCTGGGACGGCTGAATCAATTGGGAAAAATGTAAATACTAAATGCGTACCCTGAACTCCCACAGGCGCACGGTCTAAAACTGGCCGCGTTTCCGTGTTTTTACTTACCCACCGCTAGGTGGGCTGATACGCAAACAGCTGTTGGTTTCCAATCCAGGCGTACATGATCCATGGGTAGACATCATGGCCGGAAGGTAGGAGTTGTCGGATAGAACATAAATTTGCCGTTGTATTACCACCAAACAGGGGTGTCGATTTTTGAAAAACATTGGGGGGGCCGAAGTGTCAACGTACTAGACTTCCCCATCCAAAAACTCATCGGATTTCGCCCACTATATTTATTTTCAGACCTCGATAATTATGATTTTTTACTTGACGATGTGTATGTTTGTTTGTTCAGCATCCTCGCCAACAGGCAAAATCGTCCAGCAACAGGTGAAGTCACATAAGCGAAAGAGCAGTACACAGTACATGTCTTTTCAGAAGCCCCTGCGTGACTTTTTGGCCCGAATGCGGTTCTACGGGGCCCCGGTGCGATTATTGGGGACCCAAATGGGATTATTAAGGAGACTGACGCAATTTTTTTTCGGGAGCTCGACGCGATTCTTGGGGGCCCCACAACATGTCAAGGGGCAACGGCCCACAATGTCCCCTCCCAATTCGGCATGCTACTGTGCCATGTAATTCTGCAACATAAGCATATAGGAATAGCTCATCTGTTTCATCACTCACACGTGATTTCTACTCCCAAGTTCTCCAGACAGTTTGAGGAAAATCAAACATCTCCTACATGAATAGGCAAGGATGGACTATTAGGCAACAAGGATACCATGGAATTCAGATCATAGTACTTTTGATGCAATACATACCTTGTTCCGCAGGCTGCTTTGGAGATGGATGCGCTCCTGAAGTTTGGTCAGGGTTGGAGTTGGAGGTGGATGGAGCAGCACTGTGAAGGACATTACATATGATTCAAAGGACTTCTTTCTGTTTGCATTAACAATGCAGGTAATGAAGTAACACTTTCATTAAATGACTTCTATAGTGTCCTGAGTGAGCAGTATAATCGAGATGGGTTCTTGTGATATGTGTTATAGAAGTAAGGTTATGATGGAGCTTTTAGCCTCCAGTGGGAATGGTATGGATTCACTCATTAGTGAATTCATACCATAACCTAATAACCATAACGAACATAACCTAATCTAGCATATCCTAACCTCCCTTTGGAGACAAAACAAACAAACAAATATTGCAAAAGGGCTTTGAGTTAGGTAACATAGCATAAAAAGAAATGTTTTTTAATGTATCAAAACCTAGCCTAGCCTAGTCTAACCTACCTTTTGAGAACACAAAATCAAAACAGTAAAATTAGAAAATGTCAGGAAGCAATTTATTTTCTGAAAATTCTCAACATTAAATAGAAACCTAACCCAACCTAACATAACCTCAGCTGCTTGTCAAGAAAAAAATATTTTTTTTTTTTTTAATGTTTGTGCAATTTTTATGGCACTTTTCGGTATTATTATGCTTTAAGGTGGTAAAAAGAAAAGTTGTTTATGGGAGCTGTATGACCAACAAAGTCAATGCGGCAGTAAGCCCAAATAACGAACAAACCAACCAAGAAAAGTTCTTACACACATTTGTGTCCATAAAGCAAACAAATGAGTTAGGTTTGTTTAGGTTAGATTAGTTTCGGTTATTTAAGTTGAAAAAATTGTCAATTTTTTTCCAATAAAAAATGCAATTGCACAGAAAATAAGTGGTCCCATCATCTTAGTCACCCTCATGAACATGGTATTCTGAAGAAGAATTCCAAATAAAGAAATAAAAACGCCTTCAACTGCAATTTTACAAATATTTTTTTTTATTCAAGAGCAACTCATGTTAGGTTAGGTTAGGTTGGGTTCGATTTTTTAAGTTGGAAAATTTTCAGAACATAAAATGCTTTAACTTTTTCTAATATTATTTTATTTTATGCTATGCTATCTAACTCAAAGCCCCTTTGTTGGTGTTATTTTGCTCACAACTTGAAAAGTAAGCATTTGCACAGAAAAAGAGTGGTTCCATCATCTTAGTCACCTTCATAAACATTGCATTTAAATGATAAATTCCAAGAATTCTAAACCATCTTAAAGCACAAATTTACCACCAAACCTAACCCATTCGTTTACTCTATGGAGGAAAATGTGTGTAAAAACCTGTCTTGTTACCACCTTAAAGCACAATAATACTCAAATATGGTAGGTAGGTACCTAGTTAGGTATCTGGCATTAATATAGAAACACCGTGCAGAAATCAGAAAAAGGCACGGACTAGACTTGTTGAAGCTTACTTGCCAACTTCTTCCCTTATTGTTTCCTTGGGAATTAAATATCAGCAAGTTATTCACTGCTTAAAATCACACCAATCGGCAGACACATCAGGTATGAAGTACAAAAAATGAAGCAGCGCGACGTCACATGAGTTTGGCCACCGGATTAAACATCGCGCGCAATTGCACCACAAATGTCTCACCTCCGTCATATTTGTCGATCACAATCGCTAGTTTGAGATTCTGGGATTTTTGTACTTGGGCTTTTTGTCTTTGGATGCTACGGTTTGGGATGTTCTGAAGAACAGACATCACGACCGGTGGCCGCTATACCCCAATTCTATTTTTCAAGGAGGGAGACAGGAAATTTGCAACTTCAAACATGTAATTACTATATTGCTGCTAATTCCTGGTTATTGTTGGATGGTGTTGTCTTTCCTCACTCAAGCGCCTCAGTGAAAGCATTCTCGGACTATGCCTAGCTGCGCCAGCATGCAAAATACAAATACAGGGTAGTCCTCCGCTTTCTCGAGGAAAAAAATCATAGAGCGTGCAAAACTATATGGGCAATGCATAAACTTCGTATGTCTCATGCGCAGCCCCACCACCACCCAAACTACAAATTACTTTGTTGAGGAGTAAAGTAAAATTAAAACCATCTAGACATCAGGGAGATGTCCCCATCCCAGCCCCGCCTTCAGCACCTAAAATATCACACAAACTATAACGTAAAATTCCCTTAACGTAAACGTCCACCTGCCTGCACCTTGATCGCAAACACTCGCTTTTATAGACAGACATGTAACGTACTCGCTTTAAAGGCAGCGCAAATGACCTCTATGGTCCGGCATGCCTAAAAAAAATCCTCCCCCCCACACCCCATGCGCAGCGAAATTGAAACATGCCTGATGCTACCAATTTCTGCAATATATGAGGAAAAAGCTGTGACGTCACCAAGGCTTGAACGTGAACTTTGGTGTACCTTTTAAAATAATGATATTTTTGCGGCGTTTAATGCGCAATACCAGACATTGGTCTTGTCAAGGCTATTTCTTGTATAGCATTGGTTTTGTATGACTGTAAGGTTTGCTTTAGAAGTCATGTGAGCCATAGCTTTCTTTTTGCTTTCTTTAGGAATACCAATTATAATGCAGTGTCCATGCAGCTTCTTGCTGACTTTTCTCTTTCATGGTATCATAAGCTGGCAGATTAGCCCACACATGGCTCTCGTTTTTCCCCCATATCAATATTGAATGCATGCAAATTGTCATTGGGTATGTAGGTAGGTACCTAGGTAAATATCAAGCTGATAGTGTGATGGGTGGGCTGCTGAAGATAATTCTAGTTTGCATATCCACAATCTCAATGATAACTGTGATTGTTGTTCACTGGACAATGCAAGTTTGACAATGACTGGAAATTAAGAATGGAATGAATCCTGTTCAAGCTCCATATGCATGTGGTTTTACCATTGGTGGTGTGTACAAACATCAATATGACAATGTAATTGTTGTTTTGTGGCTTAACACGCGCCCTGGAGGGCCTCTGAGAATTACGCGCACTGGAGGGGGGGGGGCGGATTCCGCCCCCCCCCCCCCTAAGATCTCGGCTCCTATTAAAGCTGGAGGAACGAAATTCGCAGGGTGGATGGGCACGGTAGTGAACTCTATTGTGTGCAATTTTTGTGACCTTAGGTCCATATCTTCAAGGTCAAATAAGGTCAGATTGGAAAAAAAATTCCGGTTTTGCGTGGCTTGGCTTCTCATCGTTATGGATCGCTGTGATTGTGTTTAAACGCTCAAAAATGGGCATCAATGATGTTTTGGACATTACTAATGATGCAATGCAGATGCTAGACCCAACATTTGACTTCAGGTCACCTATATAGCACCACTTTATCAGGTCAGTTACCTGTTCCAGTTACCGGAACCGGCCGCCAGCCCGACTGCTCCGTCGGGCAGCTCGGAGCAATCGGCTTCGTGAAGAAGGGAGTGAAGTACATGAATAAAGTACGGAAACGCAATGACAAACAGTACAAATGACAACCAGTAGTGCATTTATGGCAACATTCCAGTTGATCAAGTTTGGTTCCATTAACCTGTCATGAACTTGACCTGACTTGACCGTGGTGACCTAACATGACCTTGAAACTATACAGCATATCAATATGCATCAAACAAGTCGCTAGTGTTGCCTAGAACACTTCCCTTTTGTCAGTATACTGGAAGCGCATCAGCGCCGATTTTTGTGGTCTGGCGCTATAACATTTTTTTACTTTAGCGGCCCCTAACTTGAAAAATTTTCGGTCGATTTCCATTTTTCTTGCTTTAAACGACGCGCCGTTCATTTCTAAGCAGGTACACCGAAAATCGCGTATATTTACCGGTAAAATTTGCAGTTATTTGCGAAAAACCGGAGGGGTGGGCGGATTTCGCCCCCCCTCCAGTGCGCGTGTTAACATATTTTTTTTCAGACAATCTGGTTTAAAATGCATCATCAGCGAATCTGAACATTTTATGCTGTAGGTTTTCCTTCCACAATGGAAGGAAATCCAGCTATTTTGTTTTTTTGCACACAATTTTGAATTCTATAGCAAAAGGTGGAGAGTCAGTCCACTATCTAATCCAAATCTGTTTATTTTCAGTACAAAGTGTGCTGGTTAACATCAACTAAGTTTTCTATGTACCTAACATGGTGTTTTTCTTCTTTTTTCTTTTACCTTTTTTATCAGCATAAAAATAGCATAGGTTATTGGGGGGGGGGGGCCCAAATCAACATTGGGGGGAGGGGGCAAGATGAACATTGGTGGGGCCATGGCCTCCACAAAAGGATACAAATCGACGCCCCTGCCACCAAATATTCAATATTGGGGAGGAAGTGGTAGAATGTATCCTGCGGATGAATATTTTTTCCTTTTACGTTTTATTTTATGACTGTGAAGTGCCTGTATTATGAATAAATATGGTAATACATCATTTCCAGATGCCACAACTACATCTTGACGCTTCCCCAAAATATAAAATTATCTCCACTTTACAAGCGGGTTGTTTACAGTTGTAATGGCGTCCATTGTATCGTACCCATAACTCCTACTGGGGGGTGGGGAATTGGTCCTTGTCTTTGAATATCATACTCGCAAAAAAGAACAAAAAATAAATTGTTTACAGCACCCCAAAGACCGCATCGCGTCCAAAATATGCGCATCTGATACAAACTTGTTTGTTAGCTTGCCTGACATATTTAAGCCGTAAATGATGCAATCAGAGCACAAATGATGACGACATTTTGTAAAACGTGGATTATGATTCGTCATAGCTATCGTAAAGGGCCAATCACTTACCGCGGTTGAAGCTGGCTGTCGATATTGATCAGAGTGGTCGAGTGGTCGGAAAATTTGGAATTTGAAGACCGCTGAATTCGACAAACAGCTGTTGTCATCGAGTTTGCTTCCGAAATCAGACTCGCTCGGTCTGACTTCCAGATTTCCAACTAGATGACGTCCCAGGCGCGGATGTAGGTGTACATTTTCAATGTTTGTGCATAAACAAACTGCTTCTAGTTCAAAAACTTGTCGTATTAGGTAACTGAACCTACTCTATTTGTATATTCATATAATAAAGTAGTCCAATATCCGGTAAAAAAAGCTTTCAGATCAACGTAATTATTGTGGCCTGACGCCACCATTCGGATGTCATGACGATTACTTCCCGTTAGTGCACGCGTGAAACCGCCTAATGGCTACGCGGTCGGTCCTCTGAATGGACCACCCGGCCGGTCGGCCGGTCGGCCAGTCCGCGGATCTTTTGCGGCCAGCCGGCCGGCCGACCGGAGATGCTTCCCTGGTGCGCTTATCGGTGGGGTGTGGGTTATCAGCGATATATAACACGCGAAATCGGACGTACCGGGGTGTGCGATGAAGAAGGCAGACTTCAGCAGGGGAAGGGGTGGACAGAACGATAATGTGCACCTCACGCCACGTTTGCCACCGTCACCTGTTGACAGAAAACGGAGACACAGCCGCACGATTTCACCGCCAGTGTTTCGCTGGCTCCCCTAGCGGACAACTGAGGAACAATTTTTGGACGTTATGAACTTTGGTACTAAATGAACCTTGGATGTTATGATATAGCCCCTATTTTTGCTGTCGTGGCAAATAGCTGAACCTAAAGATGTTCTTCGGTGACGTCACCGGGTGCCAATGAACATTGGCAGGGGCCGAGTAGGGGCAGGGGCCTACCCTACAGGGTCTCATGTCAATAGAGCAATAGAGTCCAGTCAAGAGAGCTCAGGGCCCAACAAAAACCTGAGAAACTGTGACTAGCTGCCAGCACTAATCACTCGCATTGCTGACTGCAGCGCGAAGCTGGAACGAAACGGCGCGGATCCGCCCCTGCACGCCGCGCCGCCACCCTACCGACGGCGCGGATCCGCCCCTGCACGCGGAGCCACCCTATCGACGGCGCGGATTCGCCCCTGCATGCCGCGCCGCAACCCCATCGACGGCGCGGATCCGCCCCTGCACGCGGAGCCACCTATCGACGGCGCGGATCCGCCCCTGCACGCGGAGCCACCCTATCGACGGCGCGGATTCGCCCCTGCACGCCGTGCCCCCACCCTATTGATTCACGCATAGCAGAAAAACAACGAGTCGAGAGACGCGCAAAAACCACGCTGCCGCAAGGACGACTGAAGGTCAGCTCGGCGGCTGGGCGGCCGACCGAACTCGATGTCCAGGCGCCGAGCACCAGCCGGCAGCCGGTAGGGTGGTGAGCACAGGCGCAAGGAACGGGGCCATTTGCAGGGCAGGGAACAAAACATTTGGGGATTTGCACGACGCCAAACCAGAAATTATCGGCACGTGAAGCGTGCCGAAGGCAGCATCCACAGATGTGTGGGATCTCCCAAAAGAAAGTACTGGTAACGCCACTGGTAGTTGGCAGTGCCTTGGCACTCAATGTTCAGACATTGCTAAATTGTGTAGACACCACATGAAGAAAATTTGCTTTGATTTGCGAAGTTGAGTTTTCATTCCTCAGTTGATATCCAGTGGCGGCGCCGGGTATGTATCCCGGGGCGGCGGAACGTATTGGGCGCTGGAGCGCTGCGCCCCCTTGGGAGAGCAAGAGGGTGTCGCACCTCCTTGGTGAGCTCACTAAGACTGTTTACCACGGGCGTTGATTTCTGAAAATTATTGGGGGCACAATACATGAAGTCTTAAATGGATTGGGGGACAGACTCCATAGGGTCCCATGGTAAAAGCTGAAAATATTGGGGACAAAGCCAACATTGATGGGTTACTTGCCCCCTCGAAAGTATATAAAACAACTCTCCTGCTGTTTACTCTCCATAAATACTACGCTTCACACAAGAGAAACTTCAAATTTAAGCGGTGTATTCTAACAGGTTATGTAGGTTATGGCTAGAGCCACTGGCGGATCTAGCCCACCGGTTTGGGGGGGAACATTCGGTTTTCGGCGTCAGCCCCCCCCCCTCCCTCAGTGGCGTACCTAGGAAGTGCATCAGGGGACGGGTCGGACGGATTTTGAGGGTGCCCATTCTCCCACTATTTTTTGTTAAAAGCACCGGATTTCGACAACTACTTCGCAAAGGGGCCCATTAAAAAAAATAATAATTAATGACAACATAATTTCCTGTGTAGGGCCATAACTTACCTGCACCGTTTCTAAGTTACCGGATTTTTGTTCTTGTTTACCAAAACGTTCACGTTCACGTTCAACGTCTTGTACCACGTCAACGTTCGTGCACGTGTACATACTGGTGGCAGTGGCGTCGCCACGAAATTCTTCCAGGGGGGCAAGGTCGGAAGGGGGCCTCCTGTTCCCCGAAAGGGGGCCTCCATTGTGTTACGGTCTCATATTGTTTTCAGGCTCTTACTATGGTTCGAGAATGGGGAACATGATTTGATATTGGTGTTTTGTTTGTTCTTGTCATGGTGCATCATTTACTCAAAACGCAATAGCACTAATAATTTTCGCTGAAAACTGGGTCATACCAGGGTATAAATAAGTAATATTTGGATAAATACATAAGTGCCAAAACAAACCAACGTCTCAATGCTTTCTCGAATCTTCCCGCTGGCCTCTAGATTGCAGCGAGCTGGCGGGGCTGGTGCTAAGCATATCTTACAGATATCTGCCATTGATCAACCCACTTTTAAGTCCTCCAAGTCTAACTGAATATAGCTAGATTCATCACTACTGTTATTTATTCCCACCAGCTTGATGTCATAAGCAAAGCTTGAACGATCATTTCTCAGTCATAGGACGACAATTTCGCAAAGGTGACAACGAGAAGTGGATTGCATTGGTTTTCTGAGCGCCATCTTAGGAATTTGTTTATTTTTATAACATTTGGTGCTGGCTGCAAGGCAACTGTCACACGAGCTAAAATATATCCTCAGCGAATAAATTCACGGCAAGAACAAGCATTGAACAGCAATGCATAAATGACAATGCAACAATGCAACAATGTCAGTGCATACATAATCCAAACCTTCAAATTCCACGCCGTTACGCCCATCGTTTTCGCTGTCACAACAAATACAAATAAATGTCCGGATCAGGAAAATGGCTCTGGAGCACCGAACATTTTTCTCCAGATGCCTTCAAAAATTGCGTATGGCACCGAAAAGCATGCCGGATCTCGAAAAATCGAGGTGGGATGCAAAAACATGGCGCCAGAGGCTCGAAAAATCAGGCCGGGATTCGGACATAAAAACCCAGAAAAGATCCACAAAAAATCGCGTTGAGCACAGAAAGCTGGCGTTGGGTCCCCGGAACCACGCGCCTGGGCGCGATAAGTCGCGCTGGGACCCAGAAAAATCACACCGAAGCCCCAAAATCGTACTGGGGCCCCACAAATGTGCATCAGAAGCCCCAAATATACACAGCCGGACCCTAAGAGTACAACGGTGCCCGAAAATACAACTAACCTTCCAAAGCGCACCGAGTCTCCCAAAAAGCGATAGAGCCTTAAAACATGCGTTGCAGCCCTAAATAAACATGCCGGGAGCTCGAAAAAAAATACACTGCAAGCTCGCAAGGCGAACAGGGGCCATGAGAACGCACAAGGGCCTGAAAAAGAGGCTGAGCCACAAAAGACAACATGGTTCCAAAACGTACAAAACGACCGGGAGCTAAATAAACACATCAGGATCTTCGAAAACGCCCTGCCACGTAAAACATACTCGGTGCACAAAAAAGCAACAAAGCCCTAAAACGAGCAGTGTTTCGAAGATGTATTAGGCCCACAACTTCAATTTAAAATGTATTACCCACCACTTTAAAATACAAAATTTCACAATTTCAGGCATTCCAGTTCATAGCACCCGGTCGCCACGACGGCAACGTCAGTGCACGTGCACACCCATCTTTCGTATTCGGTGCATTCGCCACACTTCGTGCGATGCTACGGCCTCTGCGAGGCCTTCTGCGTTTTGCTAATTGCTGCCACATGATACAATTGCGCCATATTTGACGTGATGGAATGCTTCGTATGGGCGTTCGCTGCGAAAAGTCGATTGATTAAATTCGATCATTAGTTTCCTACTTTCCACATTTTCTGGTAGTTATGAAATGCGGTTTCCGCTGAGGTTTGATGCACTTCATATATTTGCTGCTATCCTCCCAGATTGGCTACCGAACCGAGGCCCTGCCTCAGCATTCTTTTTTTTACCCATTGCGTCTTTCTTGCTCTATGATTGTGTATTATGGCTCCAATCCATTTTTGTTAGGGGCCTAAAACATTTTCGAACCCCCTGCTCGTTTTATGGTTTGTTGCATTTTTGCGCACCGAGGATTTTTTGACGTGTCGGGGCGTTTTCGAAGAACCCCGATGTGTTTATTTAGCGCCCGGTCTTTTTGTTTGTTTTGGAACCATGTTGCCTTTTGCGGCCTCAACCACTTTTTCAGGTCCTTGTGCGTTATCATGACCCCTGTGTGCCTAGAGAGCTTCCGGTATATTTTGTAGACCTCCCGGTATGTATATTTATGGCTGCAACGCATGTGTTAAGGCCCTGTCGCTTTTTGTGAGACTCTGTGCGCTTTGGAGGGCCAGTTGTATTTTCGGCCCCCGTTGTGCTCTTAGGGTCCCGATGTGTCTATTTTGGACTTCTGACGCACAGTTGTGGGGCCCCAGTACAATTTTGGGGCTCCGGTACGATGTTTCTAGGTCCCAGAGAGGCTTATCGCGCCTAGGCGCGTGGTTCCGGAGACCCAACCCCAGTTTTCTGGGCTCAATACGATTTTTGTGAAGCCTTTCTGATTTTTTAAAAGTCCGAATCCCGGCCTGATTTCTCGAGCCCTTGGCGCCATGTTTTTGTATCCCACCTCGATTGTTCGAGATCCGGTTTGTTTTTCGGTGCCGTATGCAATTTGTGAAGGCATCTGATAATATGTTCGGTGCTCCAGAGCCACTTTTTTAACCTGGGCATTTAGTTGTTGGAATCCCTCCTTATTTTGGAGGGCTCCAGCTTGATTTTTTCGGATACCGATCCGGTGTTTGTGGTTACACTGTGCTTACGTGTGGCCCAAGACGCCAATTTTTTAGAGCCTCGACGGGACTACCGATGGGAATTGTGGGTCCCGAGCGCGATATTTGAGGTGCCTGGTTCGAGTTTGTGGGACGCGTTGTATTTAGCTGTGGCCCCAACGCGATTTTGGCGGTTCCTGTTGCAATTTTTCGGGCCTCGGAGCGAGTTTTCCGGGGCTCGCCGTATTTATTTGGAGACCCATACGCGAATGCTGGTGGACCGACGCGAATTTTGGTGGTCCCGGCGCGATTTTTGAGGCCCCGGCACGATTCTTGGGAGCTTATCCCTCTCAGGATGGAGGGGGCATTTGCCCCTTTGATATAGCACTGCGGCCACTGAAGGAGTTTTTTTTTGTCCCAGAGTGACATTCCGATTAAGGATTGATTTTTGGGGCAGCTGCAACTTTTGGGGCCCCGGTGCGACCTTCTGGGCCTCCAGTGTGATTTTCAAGGGCTGCGACGCGACTTTTTTGAGTCCAATGTGATCTTTTGGGCCCCGACGTCATTCTCTTGGATCCCTAGCGCGAGCTATAGCGGCCTCGACACTTTTTGGGGTCCAATGCGCTTTGGGTGCTTTTGGCGTCATTGTTGGGCCCCCAAAGTTATTATCCATGTCCGGATTGTTTTTCGTTGCTCCGGCTTCATTTGTTTTGGCCCCAATCAGACTGTTGGGGCACGGTACGACCTGTCGTGCCCCTGGCATGATTGTGGTGGTCCGGGCGTGAATTTTTGGTACCCCAGGCTCAGTATAATTTGGCGGGGGCCCCGCCGGATCTTTTGGGGCCCATATCGTGATTTTAAAGTACCCAGACACGACTCCTACTATTTCTTATTGGTTTCTTCTTGCAAATTATAGGCCTCCTGTCGCGTCTTAAGGGTCTCGTCTCATTTCCTAGAGCATTTTTACTGGTTTTCGACGTCTCCTTGTGTGTCCTACCCTCCTCCATATTCAATGGTCCTCCTCTCCCGTCTTGGAGGGCTTCCTCTTGCATTCTGGGGACCCTTTAACAAGGCATGGGGCTTCCTCTCATCTTCGAGGGGCATTCTCTGCCAAATTAGGGGCCTCCTGCCACGCCTCGTGGGCCTCTTCCTTTATCATGGCAAAGCCTTACTCGTTTTGAGGGATCTTCAATTTTGGAAACCTCACCTCTTCCATACCTGCTACCACTCCCATCTTAAGGGCCTCCTCTCATTTCCTGAGAACTCTTTCCGGTTTTCGGGGTCTCATTTGGTCCTGGAGACCTACTCCTTCTTGAGGGACTCCTCTCGAGTCCGGCAGATGCCTCATTTCTCTTCTAGAGGCCTTCTTTTTCAAATTAGGGGCCTCCTCTCACGTCTTGGGGCCTCCTGCTCTGCGTGTGGATTCGATCTGTACCCATCTTAGGGGTGGTCTCTTATCTCCTGGTGGACTCCTCTTCTCTCCCAGGCGCCTCCTCTGCCAAATTACTGGCAACCTTTCCTATCTTATTGGCCTTGTTATTTCCCGGGGACCTTCTTAGCCGTCTTCGAGCCTTCTTTTCCGCCTGGGAGCCATTTCTCTTAACCAATGGCCTTTCTCTCCTATTTTTGGGGCCTCCTCGTTCATTATGGGGTCTCATTTCCAATCTTGTGTCGTTCTCTTCCCAATTAGGTGCCTCTTGCCACGTCTCTGGATCGTCCTTTTCTATCTCGGTGGAACCTCACCTGTTTGGGGCCTGCTTTTGCGTCTCCGAAACCTCATCTCATATCCACTGGCTTCCTTTTCCGTCTTAGGGCCTCCTCTCATATTCTGTGGCCTCCTTTCCGGTGTTGGGGCCTCCTTTGCAATCTTGGTTTCCTCCGTGCCATTTTTGACACTCTCTTGATTTCTGGGGACTCCTACCCTCTCCTAGGTGACTCCTTTTTTAAATTATGGGCCTCCTCTCACGTCATGGGGGCCTCCTTATCTGTGTTTGGAGCCTCATTATCCTCTTAGCAGGGTGCTTTTGCGTCCTAGTCCTAGATTTTCTCTTCTAGGGTCCTCCTCTTCCAAAATATGGGCCTCATCTGGCTGGTCTCGGTGGCCTTCTCTCATTCCTGCGGAGACCTTCTTACCCGTCTTGGGGCCCCTATTGCGTCCGGAGAAATCTCCCCTATCTTGTCTTAATTTTATATTGCAGGGGCATCCTCTTCCGTCTTGGGGGCCTCGTTTTCCAAATTAAGACTATCCTGCCACCCATCGGAAGCCTTTTCGTCTAACCTGGGTGGCTTTTTTCCCGTATCGGTGGCATCCTTTCCGTCCTGAGGGCCTCCTTTTCGTACTGGGGGCCTCCTTTTCGTCCTGGGGCCTCCTTTTCATCCTGGGGGCTACCTCCCAATCTCTGTTCTACGTCTTAGGGGCTCCTTTTCGTCCTTAGGTGCATCCTTTTCGTTCTGGGGGCCTCTTTTTCGTCCTGGGGCCTCCTTTTAGTCCTGCGGGCCTCCTCCCAATCTCTGTTCTACGTCTTGGGTGCTTCCTTTGCGTCCTGGGGGCATCCTTTTCGTCCTGGGGGCCTCCTTTTCGTCCTGGGGGCCACCTCACAATCTCTGTTCTACGTCTTAGGGGCCTCTTTTTCGTCCTGGGTGCCTCCTTTTCGTCCTGGGGGCCTCCTTTTCGTCATGGGGGCCACCTCCCAATCTCTGTTCTAGGTCTTAGGGGCCTCCTTTTCGTCCAGGGGGCCTCCTCCCAATCTCTGTTCTACGTCTTGGGTGCTTCCTTTGCGTCCTGGGGGCATCCTTTTCGTCCTGGGGGCCTCCTTTTCGTCCTGGGGGCTACCTCACAATCTCTGTTCTACGTCTTGGGGCCTCCTTTTCGTCCTGGGGGCCTCTTTTTCGTCCTGGGGACCTCATCCCAATCCCTGTTCTACGTCTTGAGAGCATCCTTTTCGTCCTTGGGTGCATCCTTTTCGTCCTGGGGGCCTCCTTTTCGTCCTGGGGGCATCCTTTTCGTCCTGAGTGCCCCCTTTTCGTCCTGGGGGCCTCCTCCAAATCTCTGTTCTGCGTCTTGGGACTTCCTTTTCGTCCTGGGGACCTCCTTTTCGTCCTGGGGGCCCCCTTTTCGTCCTGGGGGCCTCCTCCCAATCTCTGTTCTACGTCTTGGGGCCTCCTTTTCGTCCTGGGGGCCTCCTTTTCGTCCTGGGGCCCACCTCCCAATCTCTGTTCTACGTCTTGGGGCCTCCTTTTCGTCCTGGGGGCCTCCTCCCAATCTCTGTTCTACGTCTTGGGGGCCTCCTTTTCGTCCTTGGGTGCATCCTTTTCGTTCTGGGGGCCTCCTTTTCGTCCTGGGGGCCTCCTTTTAGTCCTGGGGGCCTCCTCCCAATCTCTGTTCTACGTCTTGGGGGCCTCCTTTGCGTCATGGGGGCATCCTTTTCGTCCTGGTGGCCTCCTTTTAGTCCTGGGGGCCTCCTTTTCGTCCTGGGGCCCACCTCCCAATCTCTGTTCTACGTCTTGGGGCCTCCTTTTCGTCCTGGGGGCCTCCTCCCAATCTCTGTTCTACGTCTTGGGGGCCTCCTTTTCGTCCTTGGGTGCATCCTTTTCGTTCTGGGGGCCTCCTTTTCGTCCTGGGGGCCTCCTTTTAGTCCTGGGGGCCTCCTCCCAATCTGTATTCTACGTCTTGGGGGCCTCCTTTGCGTCATGGGGGCATCCTTTTCGTCCTGGTGGCCTCCTTTTAGTCCTGGGGGCCTCCTTTTCGTCCTGGGGACCTGCTTTTCGTCTTGGGGGCCTCCTTTTCGTTCTGGGTGCCTCCTTTTCGTCCTGGGGGCCTCCTTTTCGTCCTGGGGACCTCATCCCAATCTCTGTTCTACGTCTTGGGGGCCTCCTTTTTGTCCTTGGGTGCATCCCTTTCGTTCTGGGGGCCTCCTTTCGTCCTGGGGGCCTCCTTTTAGTCATGGGGGCCTCCTCCCAATCTCTGTTCTACGTCTTGGGTGCCTCCTTTGCGTCCTGGGGGCATCCTTTTCGTCCTGGGGGCCTCCTTTTCGTCCTGGGGCCCACCTCCCAATCTCTGTTCTACGTCTTAGGGGCCTCCTTTTCGTCCTGGGGGCCTCCTTTTCGTCCTGGGGACCTCATCCCAATATCTGTTCTACGTCTTGGGGGCCTCCTTTTTGTCCTTGGGTGCATTCCTTTCGTCCTGGGGGCCTCCTTTTCGTCATGGGGCCTCCTTTTCGTCCTGGGGGCCTCCTTCCAATCTCTTTTCTACGTCTTAGGGCCTCCTTTTCGTCCTGGGGGCCTCCTTTTCGTCCTGGGGACCTCATCCCAATCTCTGTTCTACGTCTTGGGGGCCTCCTTTTTGTCCTTGGGTGCATTCCTTTCGTCCTGGGGGCCTCCTTTTCGTCCTGGGGGCCTGCTCCCAACCTCTGTTCTACGTATTGGGGCCTCCTTTTCGTCCTGGGGCCTCCTTTTCGTCCTGGGGGCCTCCTTTTCGTCCTGGGGGCCTCCTTTTCTTCCTGGGGGCCTCCTCCTAATCTCTGTTCTACGTCTTGGGGCCTCCTTTTCGTCATGGGTGCCTCCTTTTCGTCATAGGGGCCTCCTTTTCGTCATGGGGCCTCCTTTTCGTCCTGGGGGCCTCCTTCCAATCTCTGTTCTACGTCTCTTATAGAGACCTGATTATATTTCCTGGGGGCCTCGTCAGTCTTGAGGCCTCATTGACAGTATGATCTTCTGTCCCGTCGGCCTCCTTGCTCACCTTTTTTGCTGTGCATTTGCGGATGGGGGCCTCCTCAAATTTCAGGGGGGGCGGCGCCCCCCCAGTTTCACGGCAGGGGGGGGGGCGACTGCCCCCCCCCTGCCCCCCGGTGGCGATGTCTTACTGCACAATGCGCTTACGACTCTGCTGGAGGTCGGTGACGTCTCCGGACCACCACTCAAAGTTTAACAGATACACATCATGACACATCGATGACAACTGGACTGGATATTCGCGGCTTCAACTAATTCCAATCTTGGTAACAGCCTCGCGCGGCGAGGCTTCTGTTGCCCGCCGAAACGGGAAACTGCGCTACTTCCTGCAACCGGTTCAGCCAGTGCGATCCGTCTGTTTTCCTATGTCCACCATAAGGTGGCGTCACAACAGGCATCCAACAGCGTCCGGCAGCCATCTTTGCTTGCCATGGGAGGTCAGAACTAGCAGATAATCCCACTAGGCAATTCCTACCAATAAAATTATTATGTCGCTGTGCTGCACTTCTTCTAGCGGGCAATGCTAACATGTGGATACATGGAGGTAGTATTTGGTTTATGTTTAAGGTGAGCTATCGTGGCCAATGAATGGCGGCCGGCACATCAGTAAACTGCTTCAAAGGAGTTGAAGCAGTTTCCCGATCGGTAAACTGCTTACAGATCGGTAAACTGCTTCAAAGTTCAACGTGTAAAATCTAAGCTAACTGTGAGGAAGATTTGACCGACGCATTGTTGCTATGCGTAAACATTTAATAATCGAACACAGGTGTAAATGTATAAAGTGGGTTATTTTATGTCGCATTCGATTGGTGCCGTTCCTGATTATTCATATTCACATTCCCTAAACTGCAACGCAACGTAGCCTATGATGCTTGCTGTGACGTCACTATGCCACATTTCAATCTTCAAAACGATCTATGCACAGAGCGGTGATGAAAACATCTGTTTGAAAATTAAACCGCGAAAGATTTTCGTGTAAGGTGTGTTTTTTTGTACAATGCTGTTAATTTTCGGTAATTCATTGTTTTTGGAACCAATGTTCTGAAACTGCATGATGAGACCATCAGCTGAGCCTCCTCCTCCGCTTGGAGATGACGAACTCTATGACGAGTCCATAAGCCCGAGAGCATGTGTCAAATGCAGGGGCGTCGATTTGTATCCTTTTGTGGGGGCCATGGCCCCACCAATGTTGATCTTGGCCTCCTCAATGTTGACTTGCCCCCCCCCCAATAACCTATGCTATTTTTATGCTGAGAAGAAAGTTAAAGAAAACAAATTAAAAACACCATGCTACTTACAAAACTTAGTTGATGCCAACCAGCACATTTTGTACTGAAATGAAACAGATTTTGATTGGATAGTGGATTGACTCTCCACCTTTTGCTGCAAAATTAAGAATTTTGTGGAAAGAAACAAAGGAGTTGGATTTCCTTCCACTTTGCAAGCACGACTTACGTCATAAAATTTTGAGATTAGCTGATGTTGATGCATTTTAAACCAGATTGTTTGAAAAATCTGCAAAGCTACTAGACAACAATTGCATTGTCATAATGATGCTTGCACACATGACCAATGGCAAAAGCACAGGTATATGTAGCTTGAACTGGATTCATTCCACTCAATTTCCAGTCATTGTCAAACTTGCAATGACTGGAACAACAATCAGTTTTCATTGAGATTGTGGACATACAAACTATATTTATCTTCAGCAGTCAACCCATCGTACTATAAGCTTGATATTTACCTAGGTACCCACCTATACCCCAATGACAATGTGCATATATTCAATATTGATAGGCATACCCCAGCCTCGACCTGCACCAAGAGCCACATGTGAGCCAAATATCTGCCAGCTTATGATACCATGAAATAAAAAAGTCAGCAAGAAGCTGCATGCACACTGTATTATAATTGCTATTCTTGAAGAAAGCGATAGTTTTTTGGGGCCCGGCCCACCTCACCCCAAAGGTAACTCATTCGGGTCACCTAAAGTGCCGTATTATAAAATGCTCCAATAGCCATACAAGACTTCCTAAACGAACCTTGTAAGCAAGGCCATATAATCAGGTACAGTCACTAGATGATTTTAACGCTTCGGACTGATTGATCGTGACGTCACCAGTTCGATGTAGCCCGGTTCCTATGCTATACAGGGAGCTGCTGCGATTTCCGAAAAACCATATATCGGATTATATTGCGCCATTTCGCATGATTCTGAACCGAAAGAGGGATCGCTTCACTTTCTTTCACCAATCTATCTACCACTTTTGCTCTAGCAATCGAAACTATCGCGGTATATAGCGTCAAAGTTTTTTTTTGCACCCTGCCCAACCCGCATCCCAAACTTCGGGGGCAGTTACGCCCAGCCGTGTGGCGAAGAGGTATGAACTCAAACTCGAGATCCAGAGTTGGTGGATTCGAATCTCTCCAAGAACCTTGCCTTTTCAACCGCACTATTTTGCATTTTTAAATTAGGTAGGAACATTACTGCGTGCCATCACACACATTGAACACGCTAACTGCATCCTTAATCCTTGGCAACGCGGTACATAGTTTATCGTCGCTTTACCGAGGCTTATTTACTGACGCACCCGAGCAGAAATCGAGCATATTCCAAATTCGGTGGAGAAATTCGGCGCAGCCTGCAATCGCGCTCGTGATGTCACAGCTCAGAAATATGGGCCTATGGCGGCTGCAGAAGTGACAACCACCTTCTTGTAAGTTATACAAGGTCAAAGCCCATCACCAAATGTGTCTGGGGAGACTTGATAGACACTAGCGCGCATGAAGCGCCACAAATCGTGATGGGCGTTCCTCAGAACATCCAAAATCGTAACATCCAAAGAAAAAAATTCAGTTACAGAAATCCCAGCGCCTGAAGTCTAAGTTTGCGGTTGCGGTCGACAAATGTGACGGAGGTGAGAAATTCGTGGTGCAATTGCGCGCAGTGTTTAATCCGGAGGCCAATCTCATGTGAAGTCGTACTGATTCGTTTTTTTTGTACTTCGCACCTTCTGATGTATCTGCAGATTGGTGTGATTTTAAATAGTGAATAAATAGCTTACTGATATTTAATTCCCAAAGGAACAGTAGTTGAAGAAGTTGGCAGGTAAGCTTGAATAAGTCCAGTCCATGCCTATTTCTGATTTGTGCTCAGGGTTTCTATGTTAATACCACATAACTACCACGTTTGTCTTCAAGAAGAGCTGTTTTTAGTTGACTTTTATTAATATTTTCATTCCACTGCTCTTAGTGCTTTTCTGCCCAGGATTGGGGCACATAGTGTTGCATTTCCGTCCAGGGGTTGGCACACCTTTTGGTAAATTTACAGCTTCAGGTAATTTCTGATTTCATGATTTTTTTAAATACAATTTTCAGGAATGTGATGAACATGATGTGACCGCTCATTTTGGTAAATTTATATTTTAAGGTGTTTTATGACTTCGTGGAATGTGTCATTCCAATGCAATATTTATGAATGTGACTCAGATGATGGGGACCACTCATTTCTTATACAAATGCCTACATTTCAGGTTGTGAACAAAATAACACCAAAAAAGGCTTTGAATTAGGTGACATAGGGTAAAATATTTTTTTTTTATGCAAAAAAATGCAACATAGCCTAACCTAACCTAGCCTAACCTCCCTTGGAGAAAAACAAAACCAACACATCAGGTTTGAAAAATTTCAAGCAATATATTTTTTTTTTAAAAACGTAACCCAACTTTACCTAATCTAACATAAGCTGCTTTTGAAGAAAAAAGCTCCATTTCTTTCAAATTTTGGAACAATTTTTGCAAAAAATGTCCAACTTAAAACAACTAAACCAATCTAACATAACCAAACCTAGCCCATTTGTTTGCTTTATGGAGGAAAATGTGTAAGAAGTTGTCTTGTTACCACCTTAACACGCGCACTGGAGGGGGGGGGGGGTTGAAACCCGCCCACCCTTCCGGTTTTTCGTACATAACTGCAGATTGTACCGGTCGATTTACGAGATTTTCTGCGTACGTACTTCGAAATGACCGGCGCGTCGTTTAAGGTAAGACAAATGGAAATCGGCTGAACATTTTTCGAGTTCGGGGCCGTTAAAGTCAAAATCATTCGTAGCGCCAGACCACAAAAATCGGCGCTGATGCGCTTCCCGTATTTCGCAAAAGGGAAGTGTTCTTGGCAACACTAGCGACTTGTTTGATGTATATTGATATGCTATATAGTTTCAAGGTCATGTTAGGTCACCGAGGTCAAGTCAGGTCAAGTTCATGACAGGTTAATGGAACCGAACTTGGTCAACTGGAATGTTGTCATAAATGCACTACTGTTTGTCATTTGTACTGTTGTCATTGCGTTTCCATACTTTATTCATGTACTTCACTCCTTTCTTAGCGAAGCCGACTGCGCCGAGCTGCCCGACGGAGCAGTCGGGTGGGCGGCCCGGTTCGGGTAACTGGAACAGGTAACTGACCTGATAAAGTGCTGCTATATAGGTGACCTGAGGTCAAATGTCGTGTCTAGCATCTGTATTCCATCATTAGTAATGTCCAAAATCATTGATGCCCATTTTGGACCATTTAAACACAATCACAGCGATCTATAACAATGACAATCCAAGCCACGCTAAACAAGAACATTTTGACAAATGTGACCTTATTTGACCTTGAAGATATTGACCTAAGGTCATGCAATTAGCACACAATAGAGTTCACTACCGTACCCATCAACCCTGCGAATTTTGTTCCTCCAGCTTTAATAGGAGCCGAGATCTTTGGGGGGGGGGGCGGAATCCGCCCCCCCCCTCCAGTGCGCGTAATTTTCAGAGGCCCTCCAGGGCGCGTGTTAAAGCACAATAATTCAGGTTAGATTAGGTTGGGTTAGGTTTTTTCATTTGTAAAATTTCAAGAAAATAAATTGCTTGACATTTTTTTCCAATTTCGTTTTTATAACTATTTTCTCCAAAGTCAGGTTAGCCTAGGTTAGGTTAGGTTATGTTGCATTTCTAATGTATTTCTTTTAATTGCTATGTTACCTAACTTAAAGCCCGTTTTTACTGTTATTTTGCTCACAACCTGGAAAGTAAGCATTTGCACAAAAAAATGAGTGGTGCCATCAGCTTAGTGACATTCATAAACATTGCTTTGGAAATTTAAATTTAAAAAATATTAATAAAACACATAAAAGCACAAATTTAGTGTCCTTTCCTCTGCAAATGCATGCTTTTCAATTGGGAGTAAAAATAACACCAAAAAAATGGTGTGGAGTTAGGAAATATAGCATAAAAATAATGTTCAAGATGTAGGATAACCTTACCTAACATAGTCCAGCTTGCCATACAAGAAATTAATTGTTTTTATTGAAATTTTCGAGGCATTTTTCTCAAATATTCTTAACTTAAAAAACCTAACCTAAGCTAGCCTAAACTGTTTTTTTAAAGAAAAATCATTAAAAAATTATTTCCCAACAAATGATTTTTTTTCTAACTTACAATAAAAACCTAACCTAACCTGACAATCCTAACCCCTTTGTATGCTTCATGGAGGTAAAATGTGTGTAAAACTTGTCTTGTGGTCACCTTAAACTGCGATAATACCTGGCTTTTTGGGTAATTTTTCAGCTCATGGTACTCTATGACTTCTTTGAATTTCTTTTTTAATGCAGTGTTTATTAATGTGCTGAACATGATGTAACCGCTCATTTCCTCTGCAGATGCACACTTTTCAATTGTGAGGCAAAATAACACGCAAAATGGATTTGATTTGGTATTTGAGTAATATACGATGAAAAATAATGTTCAGATTAAAAAAGATGTAACATAACCTAACCTAACCTAGCCTAGCCTTCCATGCAAGAAATGATTTTTTATGCCCAATTTCCAAACAATTTTTTTCTCAAACATTTTTAACCTAAAAAGTCTAACATAACTGAATCTAGCTTGAACCGTTTTTGAAGACATTTTTTGGAGGAAAAATGTACTAACTTACAACAAAAGCCTAGCCTAACGCAACTAGGCGAAACCTAGCGCCTTTGAATGATTCGTGGAGGTAAAATGGGTGTAAAACCTGTCTTGTGGTTACCTTAGACTGCAATAATACCTCTTTTTGTGCTACCTGGTGCACGTGATGAACCTCCACCTGCATGCTGCATGAGAGCATTGCAATTATTGCTTCACAAAGAACAATAACATGTTGAAAGTACTATATTTTCAGGAATGGAATCCTGTGCTGATAACATTTTATACATGATAAATTTGCAGATCAGATCTACATCATTTGTGTTAATAAATATGATAAATTCATAGAAATGCATACACCGGTTTGAGGACAAGAAATTATTCTGATGATTTCTGATGTATTGGAAAATTATAAATTTTCATGATAGAAGTAGGCAAAGTTAAAATACTTATACCTCAATAAGTGGTCAGTTCACCAACAAGACAGCAAATTCACTCAAATAGCATTCAAAACACCAGGCGTTTAAAATCGATGAGTGCTTTCTTGAATCATGTTTAAAGCGCATGAAGGATATGTATTGCTGACACTTGTAAGGAACTGATGTGTGTAACGTTTAAGTAACATTTTTAATGTACTGATGTTTGTACACAAAATATAGCTCACTATTCTAAATAACATGGGAAGTATGATGCCATATATCATGGCTAATTTATGGGCAAAATGTTATGCAGCAGATTCCCTGCATTGTTCCTTAGTTATTTGGGCTTTAGAGCACATCGACCATGTTTATCATATAGCTCCCTGCATTGTTGTTATCTGATATATCAGTATGTTTGCAAATTCACTTATGAGAGTGAATCCATACCATTCCCACTGGGGTATAAAAGCTACATCATAACATTACTTCTACAATGCATATCACAGAAACCCATCTCGATTGTCCTACTTACTCAGGACACCATGGAAGTCAATGAATGAAAATGTTACTTCATCCCCTGTATTGTTAATGTAAACAGAAGTCTCTTGAACCATATGCTATGTCCTTCACAGTGTTGCTCCATCCACCTCCAACTCCAACCCTGACCAAACTTCAGGAGCGCATCCATCTCCAAAGCAGTCTGTTGAAGAAGGTATGTATTGGAGCATAACTACTGTGACCTGAATTCCATGCTATCCCTGTTGCCTTATAATCCATCCTTGCTGATCCATGTAGCAGATGTTTGACTTTCCTCAAAATGTCTGGATAACTGGGGAGTTGAAATCACCTGTGAGTGATGAAACAGATGAACTATTCCTGGATTCTTATGTTGCATCATTGCATGGCACATTGGCATACCGAATGGGGGAGGGGGCATTGTGTGCAGTTGCCTCCCACCCCCCACCCCCCACCCCCTCCTGACAGGTTGTGGGGCCCCAAGAATCCGCCGAGCTCAGGAAAAAAAATGCGCCATGCTCCATAAAAATCACACTCGGTCCACCAAAAATCGCACCGGGGCTCAGAAAAATCACATTGGGGGACCCCAAAAGTAGCGCAGGGGCCTCAAAAGTTTGCACCTGGGCCCCTGAAAATCACGCTGGGGCCGCAAAAAAGTCGTGCCGGGTTTCAAGAAAATCACGACGGGGGCCACAAACAATCGGGCTGGGGCCTCCTGAAAATCACGCTAGAGGCATGACAGGTCGCACCGGGGCTCTAAAAGTCTTGTTGAGATCACCCAACAAATGAAGCCGGGGAAATGAAACACAGTTCGGACACGGAAAATCAATCTTGGATCTCAACAATGGCTCCAAAAGCCCACAAAACGTGTTGGGCCCCAAAAAACGTGTCCAAACGTGTGTAGAAAGGCCCAAAAGGGCCTTTCTACTCTCGATCGTGCAATCTGCGGAAAAAAACACGTTGAGCAGCCGCAGTGGCGTACTAAAGGGAAAAATGCCCCTCCCTAATGTCAGCCACCAAAGGAAATACTTTCACCCATCGTCATCACAGTTCAGGTCTGCTGTGCTCTGATGCTCCATCAAGGCCGGTGTGTTTTAGCCTGCATCTGATCGCTGAAGTATTTTTATTTAAGCCGGTGCGTGTTTGTTGGTGTGTGGAGTTAGGAGGAGGGTAACGGTGACGGTGACGGTGACGGTGACGATAGATCCGAGCCCACTATATGGCACTGCAGTCGCATGCTCTTACTCAGAGTTGTTATGTTGACATGTACTGTGCACTGCTCTTTTAATTATGTGACTTCACCAGTTATTGGACGATTTTCCCCGTTGGTCAGGATGCTGAATAAAGATAAACATACACATCGTCGAATAAAAAATCCGAATTTCTGAGATCTGAAAATATAGTGGGCGAAATCCGATGAGTTTTTGGTTGGGGGGGGGGGTTAGTGCGTTGGCACTTCGCCCCCCCTCACCCCAATGTTTTTTTCTAAAAAAATCGACATCCCTGATATATATATATATATATATATATATATATATATATAATAACATGTTTTTCGCCCAAGGCGTAATTATAGGATAAACCTGATGGCCAATAGAGCTACATAGATCATGAGATCTCCGTTAGAACTTTTTTGTTCGAACTCAACGTTTCGTTACATTGCGCAACATCTTCAGGAGCAAAACAGTATAACAATGACGATACAAAAACACAGAGTTACACATCATTCACACAGTTACTGAAAACACACGGATGCAAGATGAAGGAAGATCCGTTTCATTTATCCCTCCCTCCCTCCCTCCCTCAATCCCTCCCGCCTCTCAAAAGGTGTTTTCAAGTGTAATGCATTCCCAACCCACATAGTAAACTTTTACATTAAAACGTTTCTGTACTCTAATAAGAAACATAACCAGGAAAACGAATCGGCTGATTCAACGGTTGAACGTTGCCGGAGGCAGCAACAAGCCGCGAAGCACGTAGGTATTTTTTGGCGTTTGTCTTTAGAGCACATAGCATATGTTCTGAAGAGTCTATGGACATGAACTTAGGAAATCTGCATGTTATTTGTAATAGGTTGGCCGAGGCTACTGGTGCCTTTCCGTTGTTCGCTGAAACTTGCTTTTGGGATCCATGATCCTCCCAGCGCCCGGACAAGAAGCTTGGGGAAAGAAATTCCGGTATCCATAATTAATTTAGTATATGTTTGGAATTTTCTTCACTTCCACGTTTGATTTGAGAGAGCTTTAAAATGTTGTGCTGCAACAAATGTGTTTGTACAGATGTGTCAGAAAATTTCGATCAGCGATATGAGATGAATATCAAAATTTCGTTAAGTGATGTGCCTTAACGAAATTTTAATTACCTTGCCGGTGGTCCATCTTCATGGAGCCACCTTACTTTCCCAAATGGGCCCTAAATGGCCTTGTAGTCGGCGCGCCATTAAACCCAAATAATCAATCCACCAATCAATCAACCACCTTACTTCCCATATGGCTTTCGGCACAGAATCTGCGTGCACTGCCAAAATGGGACCATACGGATTGCCCACGTCCAACCCTTTCACGGGTTCATTGTGGACTGCCATCGATGTATGACAGGGCCACCATATTTCAGATGTGATTTCCAGCGCAGGATCAGCGTGGGCTGCCCGCGTCTGGCCCTCGCTTCAGCCCGAGTTGTGCTATCAATGGCCAATCGCATTGTTGTTTGTTGTGTATATGTATATATATATATATATATATATATATATATATATATATATTATATATATATATATATATATATATATATATATATATATATATGCATATATATATATATATATGCATATATATATACATATATATATATATATATAGATATATATATAGATATATATATATATAGATATATATATATATATATATATATATATATATATATATATATATATATATATATATATATATATATATATATATATTTGTATATATATATATATATATATATATATATATATATATATATATATATATATATATATATATATATATATATATATATATATATATATATATATATATATATATATATATATATATATATATATATATATATATATATATATATATATATATATATATATATATATATATATATATATATATATATATATATATATATATATATATATATATATATATATATATATATATATATATGTATATATCTATATATGCATATATATATATATATATGTATATATATGTATATGTACATGTACATATACCTATATAGGTACCTAAAGCGCAAACTGAGAACAACGGTGACAACTACACCAGCGTACCCACCTGCCCTCACCCCGACCCCAACTGGCATAACTACAAGATTGCGTGTTCAAGAAACAGAACAGCGAGTGCCCGCGACCCGCCACTGTTACTGGCGCAAGAAAAGTCACGGGTATCCAAATACTAACAGAAAAAATCCACCTCTTTCACGTCCTCATTTCCGGTCGCACTGTATATATATATCTCTATAGGCAACTTTAGTAAAAACGCCTACTAAACTTCCGGAAGTTTAGTAAATATTCCTACTAAACTCACTTCCCCTCTTAGTAAATCTACCTACGAAACCTTCTCGAGGATGTGTTGGACCAGCTGAGGCTTCCCGGGCGGCAAATGGCGCAGTAGACAGAACGAATACCCACACGTTACTACAACAGCCAATCACTGGCGGCGACGGAACTTCGCGCCACGCCGGTCCACCTTGATCCTGACCTTGAGAGACCAGTTGATTTTCACTTCATGGCGAGCACCGTGGGCGGGTGGAGAGCCGGCGTTCCGAGGGGTCGGTCTGCGACGGCTGTGGCGGTGACGGCGCTAAAGCTTAGCACTCGGAATCAAAGTGCACTGGCGAGGCAATGATTTGGTTCATAGGGGGGGAGGGAAACATTGGAAGAGGGCCGCATTACCTACCGAGTTTCACCCCACTTTTCCGAAACTCCTCGGATATCAGTCACGTTATATATATATATATATATATATATATATATATATATATATATATATATATATATATATATATATATATATATATATACATATATGAAGATCAAGATCAATAATTCTACGGATATATTTGATTTACAACAAAAAACACCTGGTTTTCTTTGTTTAAGATCTGATCATGGCTTCTTCAAGTGGACATGCATGGGTAAAAAAAATCTGATGCATTCTGTTATGCATGCGGCTGCTACACACTTCGTCAAAGGCGGATATAACATCGTTTGTGAAGCGTGCCTATAGAGCATATTTTGAATTTCCCCTTGGCAACTAAGAAAAGAAATGGGCTCCTCATATTGTGTGTCATAATTGTGAGAAAATGCTTCGTGACTGGACAAAAGGAAATCGAAAGGGTCTGCCTTTTGGAGTTCCCATGGTTTGGCAAGAACCCAAAAACCACACAACTGACTGCTATTTGTGCCTGGTCAACACGAAGGGTGTTGGCAACACAAACTGGCATAATATCTCCTATCCCAGTATTCCCTCAGCAATTCGACCTACTCCGCACTCTGATGAACTCCCGGTTCCAGTTTTTCATCGTTTTGCCGCATCTGAAGATGAAGGCAGTGGACATGACCAGGAAGGTGACGAGGGTTGTGATAAAGAGTTTCTTTTTTTTCTTCTCAGAATCCAAAGCCTCCTCATCTGATACCAGACAGTCATCAGCCCCTCAGCAGTTTAGCCAACCAGAATTGAATGACTTAGTGCGTGATTTGGGGCTCTCCAAGAAAGCAGCTGAGGTCTAGGCCTAAAGGCTGCAAGAAAAAATATACTTGATCGATCTGCCAGTGTCATATTTCCGAAAGTGGGACAATATTTTTCTGGACATTTTTTCAAAAGACAAGCAGTTTGCTTGCTTACTGTCACGATATAATATATGTATATATATATATATATATATATATATATATTCGAATATTTTGGGAGCAGGTTTTCTTTTATGCATACATAATTGAATTGAATGCGAGTTGCGACAGCATTCTCTGCATGTTTACTACCAGACACCAAAAACAGCATCCGTCGTTCTACGCAACAACACCTTCAAACCATTGCACATTGCAACAGACCGACGTTGTACATCGTTACAAGTGCACTACCGGGGACTGCGAAACCCGTAACGTATACTACTACATCGGTCACAAATACTACACTGAGCCGCCGCCTCACCATGCACCTCCAGGATGGTGGTCCAAAAAGTAATCTTTCGACAGAGCACAGCACACATCTCACCAGACACCTACTCACTGCTAACACTACCATCCTGCTACACTGTCGTGATCAGCGGCGCCTGGCCGCAGCTGAAACCATCTACATCCGTGAGACAGCTCCCACCATCAATGCACATACAAAGACATACACGCATCTACCCTTATATGACAGACACGTACCGCCCGCACGAGTGTTTTTAATGCTTGCGGTGTGCTCTGTTCATCATAGGTATTGTGCACTGTGTGTTGTGTAACCTGTATTGTGGCCATTGTATGCCTGATGAGCGTATTTCACGGAATATTCACATACGTTCCCTTTTGATTTCACGCGTGCCTTCAGAATAGGAAGTGTTGTAATTGAAACTGTATGTGACATCACTTAATTTTTTCATGCTTGCATTACACCTACGTGATTCATACTGTGTTAGTTCTGAAGATGGTCAAGGCTGGTTGAAACGTCGACAAAATATAGTAACTTCGAATCACGACTTGTTTCACATAGATGCTGACTTCCTATACTATTTACATCATAACAGCCGTGTTAATCATTACACCGCTTGGGCATATTTTATATAATCTTACAAATAATCATAGATCATGCGTTCGAAAACTAGAAAGCATAACTAAGAAGAAGATAAATGCAGAGAACGCTGTCGCATTCAATTCTGTATATATATATAGGTATGTATAGGACAGGAGAAGGACTAGCAACATGCGTGACCAGCTATGCCCAACACACAGCATCCTACAAATTATTATCTTCTTCTTTCTGCTTGTTTAACCGATGTCACCCGGTTTCAAGGCGAAGCAATTGGCACCGCTGGAGCGGCCGTCTCATCACAGCTATCCCTGGGCTGTATAGGGCAAGAGTTTTCTAACTCTGACACTGGCCCTCAGCATTCCTCACAACCATCGTTAGCATTAGGGACTCTCCTTAGCTCTCAGGGGGCTCTTTCAGCCCTCAATGGCCCTCTTATGCTGCTTGGGCCATTCCTAGTTATCGACAGCTCTTGTGGTTTCAAGAACATTCTAACTCTGGGACTGGCACTCGGTATTCCTCACACCTATCACCAGCCAACTTGGATTTTTTTATTTATTAATCTCCCCCCCCCCGACGAGGCATCACCTTTCCGTGGTGGGTGGGAGGGTGGGGGGGGGTTGCGTGCCCCGAGGACCCGGAATCCCAGTCCATCGGTAAACCGGCGAGGTGCCAGACTAGGAGTGCCTCACTCGTCCTTCTCTCCATACGCCCCCATTCCAATGCCATCTCATCTCAACATCCATGTCCTTCACCTGGCCAACACCAACTATCCCTACTATGAGCAGGTAGGACAACTTCCCCGGTCCTGCCCTCGAGCTCAGTTTTATCGGGGTAGTCGCGCCCCCTCGGCCCGTCCCCCGGGGTTGACGGAGTCCTGGAGGCTGAGGTCCCCCGTCACACGGTGCTAGTTGTGACGGGGGACCAACACGCCTCTTTGGTCCCGATATCCCGGAGGGGCGGGCGGGCCCGTAGGTCCCCATACGGGTCAAGTGGCTAGTCGCCTCGGGCCGGGGACCTGGGTTTCTTCCCAGTGTCTGCCGGCCCGGCCGGCTGGGGTCAAGAGGTGGGCGGCGCCGGATCCCGGTCCGGGTGGTGAGTCTCTCTCCCGGCCGGGTGATGGCGTCGCCTGCCCCGTATAACTCCGCTGGCGTCTGATGTCCTCCCGCTTGCGGGACTCAGGCGTCCCCCAGTAGAGCCTCAGTGTGGTGGGACGTCCGCGGGGCAGAAATAAAATACATCATATGGCATTTCCCAAAACCAAAAACACTCCTGGTCCTTCAAGCAGGGACCAGACCACTGACCCAACACCTGCAAAGGCATACCGCCCTGCACGTCTCTCTCCCCGTCCAGTCATGATTACCATTGCTTCCCATAGCGGGAATGTAGCTCGGAGTAATAATGTGACATCGCCGCGGATACTAATATTTAATATTGAAATCGAGTGACCTTGGAAGGAGTTTGTCCGCTCTTTCGCCCTTTGAGCGCAAGCGTGGATGCGACACATTTGCAGACGTCGCCAGGTGCGAAAAGCTACGAGATGGAGGAATCGAGGAAGAATTTCGGAGCGTTGATGACGCCAAGAGAACCCTCGATGCAACATAATTTACTTACTATGTGAGAGACCAGGGCAGAATGAGGAATGTCAGTATACCTATTGTAGTTGAGCCTCATAGGACAAAAAATCAGTCAAAAGGCGTGATAAATTGTTTTGTTTTAAGGGACTTATCTGATTCTGAAATTGTCGACGGTCTGACAGAGTTCGGTGTCATCGAAGCGCGTAGAATGAAGGTAAGGAGAGGAGGCAATCTACAAGCAACGAACAATATTGTTTTGACTTTTAATTATACAGACCTCCCCTCTACAGTACACGTAAGCTACGTCAAGGTGAAGGTACGCGTTTTTGTCCCCAATCCCATGCGATGTTTCCGTTGCCAGAGATACGGCCACACTACACAGCATTGTCGAGGTCGCCCGGCCCGTAGTAGGTGTGGCACGTCAGAGCACACCAGCGACAAACGTGAAGCTGAGAACTTGTGGTGTGTTAATTGCGGCCAGGGACAGGTGCCCCACACTTCCTATGACAAAGGCTGTCCAGTGAATGTAAAGGAACGGGAGATACTAGCCCTGAAGTGCAATAGGAACATATGTTTTCAGGAAGCAAGGGAAATCTACGCGGATACTCATCCCAACGTGTCATATGCCAGCAAAGTAAAAAGCACATAATCGGCCACCACTCACCGAGAGCCTGCCAGTGTCTCACAATTCTATCCCAACTTAGTGACCTACTACGATCTGTCGGACTCGCCAGCACCTCCTTGCCGGAGCGAGATGTGAATTATCGTATTGAACCCATTTCTACCACTTCCCGAACTAAATCGCCTCCACTTCCTGTCGACTTTCGGAGAAGCTCAAACTCTGCACCGGCGTTGCCAGCTGCCAACACCGGCAGATCGCTGCCAATTACAGACGTAAACCTGCAGAGGCAGGAAGCCGATAGACGCGCCCGCGATGCCAAGCGAGCGCGTCTTGCTGAAATGGAGAGGGCCCGTGCAGCAGCCCGCCAAGGAGCAGATAAGCCTGCTCCTCCCAGACCAGCCTGCTCACTCTTCCCTCCGACTAAAAAATTATTATGTTATTGCGAAAAACAAGGCATCGGAGACCATTGCGCACGGAGGAGTACTTTTAGCTGTACATCATAGCGCGTCTTATCAGGAGTTAACGCTGGATACCCCTCTCCAAGCAGTCGCTGCCACCATCGAATTCCTTCTTCATACTATAACAATATGCTCTGTCTATCTTCCTCCTGGGCAATCACTGCCGTCTGTGGAGCTCAGTCGCCTGATGCTCCAACTGGCTCAGCCTGTCTTGCTCCTCGGCGACTTCAACGCTCACCACGTCGCATGGGGATGTGCCTCTGTAAATTCTCGCGGTCGAGCTATGGATAGTTTTATTCTGGACGAAGCCCTCTGCCTTTTAAACACGGGTGCAGCCACCCACTTCGCTCTTCTTTCTGGTCTTACAACTGCGATCGACCTAAGTCTTGTAAGCCCGTCTCTGGCGCATTATATGACTTGGTCGGCTTCCGACGACCCACTTGGTAGCGACCATTTCCCTATTTGTATTCAATACAGTGACAGCGTGAGGCTTGGCTCCAGACCTCAACGGTGGAACTTAAAGAAAGCGGACTGGAGAAAATTCGAGGAAAATGTGGAAGCATGCTTGCCAAGTAATGCTGATGGCTGTGGTCTCTCGGTGGAGCAGTTTATATCGATGCTTATTCAGTCCGCTGATTCCTCCATTCCACGAACTTCTGGTGCTCCACGGCGCTCACCAGTTCCATGGTGGTCAACAGAATGCCGTGACGCTATACGCGCACGTAGGCGAGCATTTCAAACATTTAACAGATATTGCGACCGGGCGAACTTGATTGCATTTCAAAAGGCACGAGCCTTAGCACGCCGAATTATACGGAAAGCCAAGCGAAGGCCATAGAGGGAATATGTATCTAGTATTAACCGATTTACTTCAACGACCCAAGTATGGTCCCGTATTAAACGCATTGATGGTCAGTATAATGCGGTCTGCCTTCCCGTACTACATGCGGCTGGAGTGGACGTGACCCGCTCCGCTGAGTTTGCTGAGGAAATAGCACGGGCTCTATCAGCCCGCAGTGGAGATGAAAATTATGACCCAGAATTTCTCCGCAAAAAGTCGAAATCAGAAGCTAAGCCAATTGATTTTTCCACGCCTGATGATCTGTGCTATAACGAACCATTTAGTATTCACGAGCTGCGTTCCGCGATCGGATGTCTAAAGAGCGTGGCAGAAGGAGCTGATGGAATTCATAATGACATGTTAAAACACCTACATTTGCGAGTACTTGACGCACTTTTGGTGTCGTTGAACAGGGTATGGGAGGAGGCCTACTTTCCGGATTCTTGGCGTGAAGCCATAGTGGTCCCTATTCTGAAACCGGGAAAGAGTGTTCTTGGCCCATTGCACTACCGGCCGATTTCCCTGACATCGTGTCTCTGCAAGCTCCTGGAGAAAATGGTCAGCGTGCGACTCACCTGGTTTCTGGAAACGCAGGATTTTTTAAACTAACGCACAGTGCGGTTTTAGGAAGCATCGTTGCACAACGGATCATCTTTTAGCACTTGACACCGCCATTCGAATCACTTTTAAGCGCCGACAACATGTGGGAACTATCTTTTTCGACATCGAAGGAGCTTATGATGCAACCTGGCGACATGGAATCTTGTTAAAGGCAAGGATGTGTGGAATCCGCGGGAACTTTGGAGTATTTCTCTAGGAATTTCTCAAGGATCGTTTCTTCCGCGTCCGAGTAGGACACGAGCTTTCCCATCGTTTCCACCAAATCAATGGAATTCCACAGGGCAGTGTGCTGAGTGTTGCCTTATTTGCTGTGTTCATAAATGATATTGGGGATGCACTGCCGCGTGGCATAGGACGATCGTTGTTCGTAGACGACTTTGCTGTATGGTTTTCTGGCTCCAACACATCATCGCTAACACGACAGCTACAGCGTGCGGTGAACCACCTCCAAAGATGGGGCATTGCAAATGGACTCCGCTTTTCCACATATAAAACTGTTGCAATGCACTTCTGTCGTAGGCGGTGCTCTCAATAACTGAATACGAAGTTGTATGACTCGTCCATTCCTGTTCACCCAATCGCGAAGTTCCTCGGGGTGCAGTTTGATAGTCGTTTGACGTACAAGCAACATTTTAAAACACTGAGAGAAAAGTGTTTTAAATCACTAAACTTATTGAAGTGCATATCACGAACCTCGTATGGTGCGGATCGTAAAACACTGATGATGCTGTGCCGGTCCTTGATTCGATCCAAGCTGGACTACGCATGCTATGTGTATGACAGCGCTTGTCCTACCGATAAGCGTGTCCTTGACACGGCACACCATGCGGCAATACGCATCATTATCGGAGCATTCCGAACCTCACCAATTGTTAGCTTACTGGCGAAGCCAACGAGCCACCACTGGCGTTGAGAAGGGAAATGCTTAGCATGCAGTACTTCTGCAGGTTGCGCCAGTTTCCCACCCACCCCACGTACCCACCGGTGTTCTCGCGTCACACATTGACACTCTTCCGCAGTGGGCAACGTGGGGCGGCACTGCCTTTCTGTATGCGTATCCGGAAGCTCCTTCAGGAGAGCAGAACGAGTGTGTCGAGTGATGTGCGTGCAGCAGCTATCGATCGATACCCCGTGAAATCTGGTGTCGCCTGCAGTTGACCTGGCACTTGCAGCGATGCGTAAGGGCGATGTTCCACCCGAGCTGTTTCGGATGGAAATTTTGGAGCATTTGAAAACATATGAAGGCTGCACACGCATTTTTACAGATGGGTCCAAGGGTGACTGTGGAGTGGGATCTGCGTTTGTGTGCGGTCCCTCTGTCAGGTGTTTTACTTTACCTAGGTATGCTTCGGTGTACAGTTCGGAACTCGTTGCAATAATCAAAGCGCTTTCCTACGCCGAGATTTCGCGGGATGTTGGGTATGTCATTCTATCCGATTCTCTTAGCAACCTTTTGGCACTGACTGGTTTTTACCCATCTGACCCATTACTCATTGATATTCTGATTCATCTGACTGCACTGGCGGATCTAGCCCTCCGGTTTGGGGGGGGGGGCAACTTTCGGTTTTCGGCGTCAGCCCCCCCCCCTCCCCTTCCCCAGTGGCGTACTTAGGAATTGCATCAGAGGAGGGGTCGAAGGGATTTGGAGGGTGCCTATTCTCCCACTATTTTTGGTTAAAAGCATCGGATTTCTACCACTATTTGTCAAATGGACCCATTTTTTACAATAATAATTAATGACAACATTATTTCCTGTGTAGGGGCCCCAGCCTACCTCCACCGCTTCTAAGTTACGGGATTTTTGCTCTTGTTTACCAAAACGTTCACGTTCACGTTCAACGTCTTGTACCACGTCAAGGTTCGTGTACGTGTACACTCTGGCAGATCCGATTTTGTCAACTTTTGCTGTAAGCAGAACTTGAGCAGCATAGAACCCTCGATGTGTGTCAGAATGTACTATGCTACCATACTGGCTTGCAAACAATTATAAAAAATACCTTTAAAATTGGAGATTCTTTCATCCAGACGATATTTTTTTAACCTCGGCAAAGGTTACTGCATTTTCATTCAGTTTACTTCTGTTGGTTTTGGGGGCCAAAAGACACTATGCCCCCCCCCCCATTTTAAGCGCTTCAGGGGGCCATGGCCGGAATGGCCCCTCCCTGGATCCGCTAGTGAATGTAGCCTGTCTCTTCATCTTAGCAACCCCAACACCAACATACGAAACATGCTGCTCAACTGGGCTCAACTGGTCACTCGCACAAAACATCCTGTTCAAATTTCGCTTTCGAAATCTGGCTCACTGGGTCCGCTTGCCCGTTACTGGCTAAACAAAGTTCATGAACCTATCTGACGAAGGAATAATGAAACTGCTGATTTCGTTATCTCTTGCTGTAAGCAGAACTTCAACAGCATAGAACCCTCGATGTGTCAGAATCTACTATGCTACCATATTGGGCTTCCAAACAATCATAACAAAATACCTTTAAAATTGGAGATTATTTCACCCGGAAAGTTATTTTTTAACCTCAGCAAAGGTTGCTGCATTTTAATTTAGTTTACTTTTATTGGTTTGGGGGGGCCAAAAGACACTATGCCCCCCCCCTTTGAAGCACTTGGGGGGGCATGGCCGGAATGCCCCCCTGGATCCGCCAGTGTCTGACTGCTATACATCGGGATGGGAAGACTGTGCGGTTGTGCTGGATCCCCAGCCATGTGGGAGTATCGGGAAATGAACGTGCCGATTCCGCAGCGAAATGGGCTGCCTGGAGACCACAAACACGTGTTTTCCCACTGCCAACCAGAGACCATCTCCCCGGAATATATTCATTTATGAACACCAGATGGCAGAGTAGCTGGAGCGCGCAGACCAACAATAAGCTGCACGCGATAAAACCACACCTTGGAGACTGGCCATCGTGCTACCGCAGATCCAGAAGTGACGAGGTGACGCTGTGCAGACTGCGCCTCGGCCACACACATGCTACACACCAATACCTTATCTGCGGCGACGAGAGACCCCAGTGTCCCCGCTGTTTAGGAAACCTGACCGCAACCTGACCGTACGTTGCGTACTTTTCTCGTGCGAGCAGTTCTCAACAGAACGAAGGTTTTTCTATGGAAATAACACACGGCTCAACACATATCGTGATATCCTGGCTGATGACTCAGACATAGTTCATTCTGGGAACATATTCCGCTTTCTGAGAGCGATCGGTTTTCGGGCCATCTACTCACCCCGGTAACACCTGTCCGCAAAACTAACTGAAACGTTGAACTGAAAGTTATGGGCGCTAAATGATCACGCTTTGGTCGAAGCGCCCTTAAACTCAAATAACTAACTGATCTCTGAAGCCCGGTCAGGGGCTACATTCGTAACAAGATTGGCCGTTGAACAACTTGTGGCGAGTGGCTTCCGCGTCAATGAGCTCATATTAGAGGGATCGGTATGCGTAGTGTAAAACACCTGTCATGCACCATGCAACATAAAAGAGGGAATGGTGCGTTTTTTCTTAATTGAATGGGTAGATGCTGATTGCGCTGAATCAGTTTTTAGTTCAACATTGCGCCGGGCATGAGAAGCTCGCGCCGATTACCATAATTATTATATGCCGCCAGCCTGCCAAGCTATGCTTAACTGACGCACCACAGGAGATAGGCTTTACCGCACCATGACGAACGTTTTGATAATTGCCATGGACATTAAATGTTATGTTTAATAGAGAGCTACTATTGACATGAGTCGAAGCATTCTTCGATGTGAAGCATATCTCCTAGGCTGATGGTCAAGCAGTTTGACATATTCATTCAATGGGACAGTCAAATTCCAGAGCATAAAGTTGAATTTTATATACTGCGAGATTACACTGGGGAACAGTTTTTTTTTAAATTTACTGTTGCATGAAACTTTTGAACAGATTCTATGTATTTTTCAACGCGAATTGAAAATCTGAAATCGGTTTTCCTCTACATGCTCTAGTTTTCGCGCAATTTGAAACTTGTGATTTTCGCAAAAAGAACACCCGTTGCTATTTAAACTAGCGATAGCTTGAAAACTAGGCTTAACTCTACCCTACCCTAACCAAACCTAACCTAACCTAAACTTAGGCTAATTATGCCAATTTTTTACAAACATAAAATTTCTTGATCTTCATTGCCAATTTTGGATTCTAGAGATATATTTGATTTACAACAAAAAACACCTGGTTTTCTTTGTTTAAGATCTGATCATGGCTTCTTCAAGTGGACATGCATGTGTAAAAAAAAATCCTGATGCATTCTGGTATGTATGCGGCTGCTACACACTTCGTCAAAGGCGGATATATCATCGGTTGTGAAGCGTGCCTATAAAGCATATTTTGAATTTGCCCTTGGCGACTAAGAAAAGAAATGGGCTCCTTATATTGTGTGTCATAATTGTGAGAAAATGTTTCGTGACTGGACAAAAGGAAATCGAAAGGGTCTGCCTTTTGGAGTTCCCATGGTTTGGCGAGAACCCAAAAACCACACAACTGACTGCTATTTGTGTCTGGTCAACACGAAGGGTGTTGGCAATACAAACTGGCATAATATCTCCTATCCCAGTATCCCTCAGCAATTCGACCTACTCCGCGCTCCGATGAACTCCCAGTTTCAGTTTTTAATAGTTTTGCCACATCTGAAGATGAAGGCAGTGGACATGATCAGGAAGGTGACGAGGGTTGTGATAAAGAGCTTCAATTTTTTTCTTCAGAATCCGAAGCCTCCTCATCTGATACCAGACAGTCATCAGCCCCTCAGCAGTTTAGCCAACCAGAATTGAATGACTTAGTGCGTGATTTGGGGCTCTCCAAGAAAGCAGCTGAGGTCTAGGCCTCCAGGCTGCAAGGAAAACATATACTTGACCGATCTGCAAAAGTTTGATATTTCCGAAAGTGGGACAATATTTTTCTGGACATTTTGTTTTCAAAAGACAAGCAGTTTGCTTACTGTCACGATATCCCAGGTCTTCTCAGGCAATTAGGTGTTACCTCGTATAGCGCAACAGAATGGCGATTGTTTCTTGATAGCTCTAAGCGCATCCTCAAGTGTGTTCTATTGCACAATGGCAATGCTATGGAGCAGTTCAAGTTGATCACTCAGTGCATTTGCGAGAAAAACATAATGACATAAAACTGTCATTGAGTTACTCAAATATCATGAGCACAACTGGATCATTTGTGTGGCCCTGAAAATGGTGAACTTGCTCCTTGGTCAACAGAAAGGCTTCACGAAGTTTCCATGCTTTCTCTGCATGTGGGACAGCCGTGCTCGAGAGAAACACTGGACCCAGAAGGAGTGGCCCATCCGTGAAACTCTGGAAGCAGGCATGCCAAACATTGCGAATGACCCAATCGTCAGCCGAGAGATCATTTCCCCCACTCCACATCAAGCTGGGCTTGATGAAGCAGTTCGTAAAGGCATTGAGTAGTGTTGGTGAATGTTTCCAACATATAGTTTCTGCTTGTCCTGCTTTGCCTTTCGAGAAGATCAAAGCGGGTGTGTTCGATGGACCACAAATTAGTGCCCCTGTTCGTGATGAGGAATTTGTTAGGAAGATGAATGACAAGGAGAAGGCAACATGGCTGTCTTTCGTGGCAGACATATGATGGGAGACTACTGCTGGAGCATCAAACGATATTGCCGTGAGGATGTCTACAAACGCAAGAGCTACAAGCGCAAATTTTTGCGCCTGTAGCTCTTGTAGCTGCGCAAATTCTTGCTCAAATTCTCAAATTCTTCTTCAATTATCAATTGTTCTGAACCACCTATCATGTTTATGCCGAAATATATGTTAATGGGTAAATATTTTTACCTTTTTCAAACTGTAATGCATATTGTGATGCACCTATGCGAAAAATGAAAATGTTGAATTGCAAAAATTAAAGAGCTTGCAGAGAAAAACTAACTTCAGATTTGAATTCAGCACACTCAAATTAGGCAAGAACAAGTGCTGGTATCAATGCAACAAAAACTTTGTTCCCTAGTGTCATCAATGATTTCAGCCTTGACGGAATTGCATCTTCCACGAAATCAACGGCACATAGGGGGGGGTATGAGCCCCTAGTGTGATGACATTTGCTAGATAAACGATACAAAATTAAAGCGAACAGTACGATGCATGTTACGAAATTTGGCGAATCATGCCGAGCAAGGCTCTTGGGTCATTGGTTCACATCTGGAGTGAGAACAAAGGTGAACAAAGGTAACACAAAGCGATAGATTTCGCATCTTTGCAATCTTCAAAAATGAGCTGCATATGTGTGAACGAAGCATCGACTCTATTTTCTAAACACTCAAATTGTTGTACGCAATACTTATTTTCATTTATATACAGCAAAAAGAACGTTTCATTCGAATCCAGGAATATAAAATACTCTGAGTGGTTCTAGATCTGACAAAAAGTTCGTTAAAAATAAGCATATGTCAATGCCCTCATTTCGCCATGAAAAGCTCACCACCATCATGGACATATTAGCATAGCCCCCAAGCGGCCCCAATGATCCAATATTGGTCCCTTATTAGCATAATGTGACTGAACCAGAGAAAACAAGGTTTTTTCCGGAAGTGACCGGAGCTGACCTCACTTTTGATGTCATAGCTACGCAGCTCGATTGCTGACGCTTTCTCGGATTTTCGCGCGGAAATATGCCAACAGGCTGTCACAACATTTGACAGCAGTCTTTTGTTATGGGTGGCGCAAGCCACATACGGTGGGTGGCTCACTGTGCAAACGTTTGGTTTCAATGTGAATATTTTAGGAACGACATGGTTCTTGCTCTTCCTGTGCCAAGTTTTTTTGTGAAGTGAATATTCTAGAAACGGCAGAGTACACAATGGTCAGTGTATGTTAGCCCATTTTCCCATCCTGTCGCTGAGGGCGGGATCCAAGTCGCTATTTGAAGTTAATAACATCTTAATATAAGCTATGTTATCAAAGGTGGTGCAAGCCACATGTAGAGGGCGGCTGTCTGTGTGAAGGTCTTTATTATCAGGTGAATATTCCAGAAGGGACAGAGTACATAAGTGCAAGGTGTATGTTCATCTGCTCTCTCATAGTGTGGAAGAGGCGGTGATGTACGTCGTTATTTGAAATTACTTACGTTCTACTCTTGTTCCAGGCGGACGTGCACTCGCTGCTCCGAGGACTTGGGGGGACTGGTTGAGGCTACCGACGAGACGAAGAAGAGTGAATAACTAATTGCAAGATAAGTTCATGTTAAAGGGATAACTTGTCGATTTCACTTGTGTGTGTAGTATGAGTTATGGTAGGGAGCTTCATTTGTTTTGATTCATTTGTTTATCATAGTTTAATTATTCTAGCATTCAGTGTTGTTGGGGACTATGTCGAGGGGATGGTATTCGTAGAAGGATATTCTGTTAGAAAGAGAGCTTGCTTTCTCTGGTGTGTGTAGTGTAAGTTCAGTTAGGGAGTTTCATCTGCTTCTGATTCCTTGTTTCTTATCTTAGCCTAATTATACAAGTGGTGCCTATCGCTTAATTGGTGAGCTCCTTGGGCTTTCGATATTCATGGTGATCTTGGGGACCACGTGAAGCTTGTCTAGGCTTTAATATAACTATGTAGATTTCATTTTGTTTATTGCTGTAAAGAGGCACCAGTCAGCAGACTTGTGCTCGACTTGAGTTGAATCGAGAATCGACTCATGAATCAATTGTTTTTGGATGAGTCGCGAGTTGAATCGATTCTTTTCCCCAAAATATATCTTGAGTCGTGAGTTGAATCACATCTTTAAAAAAAATGAGTTGAATCATGAGTCAATCATTCAAATCACAATGAGTCATTTGAGTCTTGTGACTCAAATGCAAGTTATGAACAAATGATGTAAAGCGTGATCTTTGTGAATAGTATGCAATGACAAAAAGTAGGGAGTAAAAACACAGCATAATTATTCATGCTTAGCATTACAATTGTCAACTTGTCAGCTGCCAGTGAATAAAGAATGAGGGGTACTGAAGTTATGTACCAAAAACCAATGACAATAACTACAAATAAGTATTAATGTTAAGCTTGGTATTCACAATCAGCATCATGCATGAGTCAATCCTAGTGCCAGGAACACAACACAGAAATTGGTTGTGATTGTGAAAAAGAATATGGAACCGAAACGGTCCTGCCCTGCAATAGGCATCTGCACTGAATACAATTGCGTGTGACAAATAACAAACCAAGGTACCTTTACTAGAAGGTAGACCAAAGTTTTCCTTCAAGCCCGCATGACGTCATCCGAAGGTTTTACATGGTATCAATTTGGTTGCAGAAGACTTTTCTCAATTCATACGCAATGGTCACTTTTATTTTGCTTCCTCTACAAGCAAATATATTTGTATTCCGCTCACCAGGTGAGTTATAATCTTGTCCCGTTCTTTCCAGTGAACATTTGTTCCGACGCATTTTATTCTCATGCATATGTAGACGGGTGACGTCATGGTCCCGCGCGTCGCCAAGGCGACGCGTGCCTTCCGATTGGCTTGTTGCTTTCGCGCCGAAATACCCCGGCCGCGGGAGTGTGAGAATAAAGCTGGCCGCGGGCGGACGTGCGGTCCGCCCGTGCGGGTTGGACTGAAAGCTGTCAAGCGTGCTTGCGGTTCGGACCCGGCGACTGCATTGTTCGGACCCAGCGACTACACATATACAAGGTTGGATTTGTGCATTGTAATCCGGCATGTGGAGGGGAATATTTTGTAGTCATCCAGTATGGAGGATATTTTTCTCCAAACCTTATGCATCGGAACTCAATTTGCACCCATTTCAGTGAATTTTGAGCACTTTTACTTGATCACAGCAGCTCATTATCAAACAGTTAATAACTTAGGAAATTCAACCTCCAGATGAGAAAACAAGAAATAATTTTCTGAAGAGGATAATGTTCAGGATTCCAAAAATCCAGGAGCAGCCTATTTTTCCAAACATGTACCTACCTACCTACATTGACATACAGCAGTTGTTGAAACAGCTTTTTCTAGGCCAGCTAGACCCAGGGCATGATACATTCTTCCTTGATGAATCTTGCATGGATTATCGATGCGCATAATTGAACATTTATGTACAATACCAATGTGATCTAAGAATGCCTTGCTGAAACTTTCCATGGGTTGCAGCCTGATTTCCTGTAGTATGAATTCAGCATCTAAATAAAATGTTGGAATGGAACACATCTCTGTTTCAGGTGTCATGCCTTACTGTGCAGTACCAGAGAATAGAAGTGGAACTGGGCAGGCAACTTTAATAAAGAAGAAATCTGGTTACACCATTTTCATCAGGATTCTGCCTAAGCAAAATATCTTGGCACACAATAAAACATGTGTCTAAGTTGTCAAATGTAGGGGAACCAAGAGTAAGCTCCAAACATTTAAAAGAAATTGATCAGAGAAGAAACCTGAAGCAAGAACTGTTTAAACTTGCCTCTTTGCAGAGAAGCAAATGTCTGCTATCATCAGCTATTCCCACCATAATATTCACACCAGCCAAAACCCAGGGTAATCCTGAAACTTTTCTGTATTATTGCTGTTTACATCATTTGTAAGATTGCTTTGTTGTGTTTTGCCTACTTTGTTTGCATATTGGCAATGTTTTTTCTTCCACCAAAGAAAAAGATGGATATGCCTGCTTAGGTTATGTCCTTTTATTTCAAGATATTGATACTTTTATCTGAGAAACTAGATTAGGCTAGCTAATTTTATGTTGGGCTACCTTGCAATTTCTAAAGCTTTAAATGACTAGTTATTGTATATGACCCAATTGGTTTTGGTATTATTTTGCTTTTCAACCAAGATTAAGCATATGCAATGGAAATGAGTGGTTACACTATCTTAGTCATGTTAATAACCATGCATTCAAACATCTCTATCAAAACCTTGTTTGTGATCTAAACTGGAAGTCTACCAAATGTTGTGCTTGTTGGTAGAAAATATGTTCTTAGTGCATAGAAATAACAATCATGATAAGACTCTCATGCCAATCATTTACCACTAAGTTATAGTTACACTAAGTTAGGGTCAAAGGTATGAGAAATAGATGATTTGGGTCAGATCTGCTGACTGAAATGGTGCATTTATGAGCTGCATTTCTTTTTACAGAATGGACAAAGAGTGATATCAGGTAACAATATATAAATTAGGTAGATTTACATTTTAACAAATTTTTATCTCCCATATATGAAGAAAATGTGGGCTGGATATAACATATTTTAACCAGTTTGTATATCTCTTCTGCTCTATCTTAAAACTTAGTCTGGAATAAAACATAATCTTTTTTGTTGACAAAATTGCAATGTTCCTGTCACAGGAACACATGTTCAACTATATTGATGAAAAGTATCAAGTATTTCGGAATGTGTGGCATTATATAGGTTTAGTTTAGGTGATTGGAGCACGATTGCTCGAAGTCCTGACCTGTGTAATTTAGTAATGTCTCAAACTTATATATAAAGGAGAGGTTATCATGAGATAACAAGTGAGTGATGCCTATATTGAGGTTGATTCTTTCCATCGACAATTATAGGATTTGTGTAAAATGGCAACCATGCATCAGAAGTCCCTCGGCCATTTTTTATCACAATGTTGTTTTTCTGGTGTTTTCTGATGTGACTTCAACGAATTTGACACTCATTCATTTGGAAAATGAAAACTTCCCAAGATATAAGCACTTCAAGTTCAAGTACTTCTATCTAAGAAATCAGTCCAAGAAAAGAATTTGGCTACAGATACATGCTATCCCAACTCAGAAGCATATGGGAAGTGTGTGGAAAGGGTTTTGGGTGTGGTGGTATGTAATTTAAAATAACATACAATTATCAATAAAAATTAACGTAACCTAACCTAGCCTACTAATAGTGGACGGCCTAAAACCTACCGATGTTGAATCACTTAAACGCACTGATATTGGATTACTTAAAACCGACGGATGTTGGAGTACCTAAATATGATTTTAAAATGTGACTTCCAAAACAAATCGTAGAGGACTGTCCACAATAGCCACTGTACGTGAAGGGCATACATCGTGAAAGATATATATACATATATATATATATATATATATATATATATATATATATATATATATATATATATATATATATATATATATATATATATATATATATATATATATATGTATGTATATATATATATATATATATATATATATATATATATATATATATATATATATATATATATATATATATATATATATATATATATATATAATGTGTCGGCAGTGCACACTGAATCATATGGCTTATGAGTCTGATAACTGAGTCGGATCTGAATCGATTCAAATTTCTGTCAGTCTGTTTGAGTCCTGAGTCGAATCATGCTTTGTGAGCTCCGAGTCAGAATTGAGTCGAATCAAATAATTTTGACCTGCTCTGAATCTAATATGAGATCTTAAATCGACATGTGAGTTGACTCAAAATATTTGAGTCAAGCATAAGTCTGCCAGTCAGTTAGCTCTCGGGGTCAAGGCCGCTGTGAGAACAAAGGGAAACCTGCAGTGAAAACAATTAGTCTCTTTCAGCAGAGGCATAATGGTTCTTTTCTTCTTTTTTTTGTATGCTGAGCAAGTTTAGGCATTATACTTCTAAGTTAGGGGAGCAGCTCTAGACCACATCGAGAAGTGCTGCAAAATTTGGGGCACGTGTGCAAAAAGTGCACCATGTCCGCAGAAAAATCGGCTACTGTCACATATAGTCGTCTCCGCCCCACACCCGCAACACTACCTAAAATCGATGGCAAAGCCATTGAACAGGTGACAAGTTTCAAGTTCTTCAGAGTACATTTGGACGAAAAACTTAGTTTCAACACACCTCCATCTCGACCACCACACACCACCTCCATCTCGAAGAGATGCGCGAAGCGTATCAACGTACTCCATGCACTTGTAAGCACATACTGGGGCGGAGACAGGAAAACACTCCTGCAACTCTACAAATAAATCATACGACCCATCCTAGGGTACAACAACACCATCTTTGCCAACATTTCAGAAAGCTAGAGCAAAAAACTGATAAATCATCCAAAACAAATTCATCAGAGCAGCCACAGGTGCCCTCAGCGCCACACCGATAGCCAGTCTTCTAGTGGACTCAAACACGCCTCCATTCCTCTTCAGGAAGACACATCAGCTGTGCCGCTACCACATAAAAATCAAATCCAGCAAAAGTCATCCAACACAGCGCTGCTTTACGCCTGACAGATACGCCAAGAGCCGATTTGAGCGCAAGCTTCCACCATATAGCACTCAAATGGCCACTGCTCTCTCAGATCTTAACCTCACAATACCAACCACTGCAGCTCGACCGCCGACTAGGCCATTCTGGACACTCAGTCAAGCAAAGATCGAGTACTTGCTTCCAGAAAAGAAATCGACTAACCCTCTACTCGCAACTAACACGTGGCGTCCGGCGTGGTAGGCGGTGTGGACCATTACCTCCTTGTCCGCACGGTAAAGACCCCCAGTGCCCTTCGACGAGAGTAGGCTAATGTCGGCACCCTGGAAAAATAAACTTTCTCGTCACTCTCAAATCACCCCACCCCCTGCCCACCCCAACTACAAAATATCTTGCGGAGGAGTAAATTAAAACTAAAATCACTTAGATATCCGGGAGATGTCCCCCACTCAGCCCCCGCCTTCAGCACCTAAAACACCACATATACTATAACGCAAAACTCTCTGAACGTAAAAGTGACCTTGCCTGAGCTTTGCTTGCAAAGCACACTCGCTTTAAAGGCGGCGTAAATGACCTTTATGGTCCGGCACGCCTCTAAAAATCATTTCCCGCAGTTAGGAACTTAATTGGCCTTTTCATTATTTTCCCTTCTAGCTAGGTCGGCTCCTATCTCAATAATATAGGTGATACCTTAGTTACTTAAGTAAATGAAGGAAAGAAAACAACAATACAAAAACGAAAATAAACAATGCAATAAAAACGCAACAAATGGAGGAAGTCAGCTGTAGGAAGTGCAAGTGTTGGAGATCATTGGTGATTTGAGCAAGCAGGCGAAGGTGTTGACGAGAAAGGTGGAGAATCCAAAGGCAGGGGCGCAGCCATCATTGTTTTTTGGAAGGGTCAGATCAAAAACAACATTAGATGAAACCGAGTCCGCTTTCGGCGCGCGAGTAGCTCATGAAATTTCTGGTGCCGAGTGATGAAAATGCCCAAATTTCTTGCTGATCTAGTGTATTTTTGGTTGCTAAGGGGGGCAGGCTGCCCCCCCCCCCTTGGCTGCGCCTCTGACTAAACGGATTGGTAATGGGACCCATTATAGGTAATGCTGGTCAAACAATTCAGGTGCATGATTATAGGAATGCTAGCGAAGTTGGTGGTAGTGGTGAGGCCCGGGCTGGCAGTGGAGGGTGGAAGGTCACTATGCGTAGGAGTACCAGGATAGCCTTGAGGAAAGTGGGTCCAAGACTGGAGCTGGGGAATAAGCTTGAGCACTGGTGGATCTGGCCCACCTCTTCGGGGGACACTTGCGCCCCCCCCCAGTTGTGCACCTAGGATTTGCGTCAGGTGAGGGGAACACGGATTTGAAGGGTTCCAACCTTTACCTACCATAATTTTGTTTTCCAAAGTCACCGAATTTCGACCACTATTTGTTCCCAAAGGGACTCATTAACAAAAATGAATAATGGCAACATATTTTTTTTTTGCGGAGGGTCCCAACGTATCACCATCGGTTCTAAGCAAAATTATTGTCGGTAGTCCCGACAGGAATCGTTTAGCCACAGCACGGTTTTGGTGTCTCTAGTGCGATTCTTCGGAGCCCGGGTGCAATTTTTCGGGCCCATACGCGAATATCGGGGGCTCCGCCGTGAGTTTTCGGTACCCCGATGCGAATTTTCTGAGCTCTACGCGATTATTTTCTGGACGTCTTCTGAATTTGTCTGAGCCGGGGGCGCTTCTCGGGACCCCGGCGCGACTGGTGGGTCCTTGCGCAATTTTTGGGGAAACGGCGCAATCCTTTCTGGGGACCCGCGCGTTTTTTTTTGTGGGAGGGGGGGCGGGGGACCGGTGTAACTTTGCGGCCTCTGGCGCCATAATTGGGAGTCCAGAGCGATTGCCCGGACCATTTTTTTTTGTGGGGTGGGGGGTCCCTGCTGAACTTTTTGTGGTCCAAGCTTGATTTCATCCAGGTCCCAGTTCGATTTGGGGACACACGCGTGATTTTCCAGGGCCCCTGGGCAATTCTCCCGAGCTCGAGCAGCCATATCTACTATCGCCGTAATCAAGCATCAGACTCAGCCATCCCAGGATCCATGGCCCTCTCTAACATGCTAACTGGAGGCGGGTACGTGTTTCCCACCTATTGTCGCTCCCTAGCTAAGCCGGATTTCCCATTGCATAAGCATTAATGGGACGGAGGGGAGCTCGAAAGGCTAGGATCTGGCTCCATTGGGGTCTATGGTGGCGTCATAGGCGTAGGTTTCTGAAGATTATTGGGAGGCACAATACACGAAGTTATAGGAATAAAATAGCCTTGGCCATGCCAGTCGCTGCTGGCCGTCTCGGCCCTGTCCGCAGCAACGATGTGTATTAGAAAGCAATCTACGGGGATGAGTTTCAATTTCTCCCGCTGTGATTGGGGAAAGTGAAAGGGTCGCAGGCCAATTAGGTACGCAGGTCGGTGGCATCCTCAAGTCGATCGGCGCAGATTTTGCCGCCTGCACCACAAAAACATCGCCATTACGGCCGATCGCTCCAAAGTGCTTGCTGAAAAAAGCGTGACTCGATGTTTCCAACCGGATCAAGCCATTACCATTACCATTGTCATGCATCCCAGGCGCCGCCGCGGTCGGAGTCATTTGAAGGTTGCATTGTTCCCGACGTGAAATTTCACTTCCTCTTACGTTAGCATTAATCTTATCGGACTCATCTACCATCCCGTTTTATTTTCACGTGTTTTTTTCTCGGTCTCCCCTCGAACCCTCCCGTCTTTTTATGCGTTTTTTTTATCCCCACCCGGTCCGTCAAATAGTGCGTGTAATCAAAAGCACGCCAGCCAAGTACCAACAAAGGCATTCCACACTGTTGCCAAGGCGACCTCTACCCACAATGCCCAGTCGGCTACCGCTGAATGGCGGCAGCTCCCCAATAACTGGGATTCCCCGGAGGCGAGGCGGCGCCTCATGTTTCTAGATGGGGTCGCGCACATCGTGTAGTATTGGCGGAGTTTATTGGGACGTTCCCACGCTGGATACCACGCCATCAAACCTGGGAGTATGTCCCCAGCACGCCCGGTATCGGCCGCTTTGATGCCTGCGCACCTCCAGGGTGCTGTTGGATGCACAGTTTGCGGCACAATTCTGCGAGGATGGCAGTGGCAGCTCCATCGACCAAACGCGACGGACGAAATTAGTTTAAGGTAGTTTCTTTTCACACCACAACGCCTCAGTTCAAGTAAATATTCAATGTTCCAGTAAAATTCGAGCGCAGCTTCAGACGATGGCTATAATAATATTCTAATCAACTCACGATCACTATTTCTTCTAACAATACTGGAGAAACATAAAAGAGCAGCCAGAGGTCAATATATGCTGATATTTGTCGCTCACGAAATATCTGGGCGCAAGTCTGTTGCATAAATGAATACTATAAGCATATAAAATCTGGTCACTCATTAAGCGGAAAGTCGTCGGATTTCCGAAATTTCCTGCTACAGCATGGCCTTGGGCGACAAAACCCACATAAAGCCCTCTTCTCCCTGGTTCAAAATCCGAAGCGTCGTTTTGTCACCGGGCACCAACATTGCCAGCAAACCATTCCTCGATAAAAATAATATTTTCGCCTCAGTGACGATAAATTATCGCCAACGCCAGCTGTTACTGTTACTGAACAAAATGGATGTCTGAGAGGATCATCTTGAAGGAATAGTGTTGTGGAAGTGGTGGGCGACACTATATTGGTAATAGGCATCAGCTATGAGCATATCATACTTAAATGTTTCAGTTTTTTCGGTTTGGTATCAGGGGTGCCAGTTGGTTGACCTCCGTATAAAAGGTCGGCCCTGGTAAGAAGATGTGGAATCAAGATACCATCATAACAAGTCACGCCCACTGAATTGGTACTCGCTTGACCGGGTGCTCCGCATTGGGCGGTATATCCCTCATTAAACGGGACGCCCCTCCGTTGGTGGGGTGCCCCTCCGACAGTAGAGTGCCCTGCACCGCAACCGTGATGCTCCTTACAAGATGTGATGCCACTGCAGTGGTAGCGTGTCTAAGGGCGTGTCCGTTGAATTTCGGAAAAGTTGTCGCGGAGCGAGATCAAACCTAGACTATCGCAGCCAGGAGAACCGAAAAACTCGTACAGTGGACAAGTGGACAGTGGACTCTTCCTACAGTGCACAAAGTCGTGTTTATGTTTGTATGTGTGGCACTACTACCTGCGGTAATTCAGCTTGGTGGTCGCAGCGAGCCATGGCCTATTTTAAACCTACGTATTGGGGGGAAAATTTCCCCTCCTGTGGGTGGTTTTATACCAGCAGTCACGGATTCTTGCCCACCCATGCTAAAGCTACCTAACGTGGAATGCTAGTTGCACATATGTTAATGCCTACATGAAGGACATGAAAAGTACAGTGATGGAGAAACGAGAAACAAAAATAGGTGCAAAAAGATTGCACGGGTGCAAAAATGCGCAACCAAACTTTTAACTAAATATCACTAGCCTTGATTATTTTACAAAAGAGGAGCGGCAAAGTTGAAAATATACAACCAACGTTTCATGTGTGCATACATGCAGTAACCTAGGCTTCGCCCTCGTCTGTCATTGAGAACTTTTGCTGTGTTGGCTTTATTCCTGTACGAACTCACGCATTTTCGAATTGCCGTCCATTGCGAAGCTTACGCTGGATGAACTTTTTCCCCGACATGTACATTTTTGCCTACGAATTTTCCCTCTTCACGAGGTTCTGTCCGGAACAAGCTTCTGCAATGCAAGTCTTCACCATATAGGTAAATCACCCTTTAATACGATTCGTCCATCACGATTCTAGCGGTACGGACCTTCGCATATACGAAACCTTGTCCTTTATAAGCTTTTGGCGGACGAACTTTGGCGGTACGAACCTTCGCCCGGGATCCAAATGAGCTGCTGTCTTACCAGTTCGGCTCATACGAATCTCTGCAATACGAGCTTACGTTCGATGAGCTATGTCCTTGTGAACTTGTGCTCAATACCGTAACTGCCCTGTCTGAAAGTGTTGCAGGTGATTTATCAGCAAGGAGTTGGCACAGGGGGTCGTTTTGTGCACCTTTCTGGGTGCCAGGATCCCCCAATGCATCACTTGGTACCCACAACTTTAGCCCCAGCCGGGGGTAGGGGTCAAGTATTGCCTCTTCATGTATTTTTTTTTCTGCGATGGCTCCTGGACGGGTGGAAATATAGTGCTGAAACTTGACATATTGTTCAGCAATTAAATATCGGAGCTCTTAATGCAAGACTTTCCAAGTCAGCCAAGGTCACCCAGGTAGACGAGGCCAATGTCAAATCATCTGTTTTGAGCAGTGCCATTTTTAGAGTAATGTTCCAAGAGTGGTCAAAAATCAGGTTTCAAAGTTACGTAAGAACTTGTGACCGGAGGTCAGACCACGAAATCAGAGCAAGGTCACACCTTCATTTTGTCTCCATGTGCATGCCCTCCAGCATACCCTCAGGTCAGGTCGCGTGAGGTGTAACCAGAAATGTTGTCCAGCAATCCCTCCTCCGCGATTGTGATGAAGGGCCGTATTGGCATCGACTGTCATATTTTGGAGGAAAATAGATGACATCACATGCTATTGCTAGATTATAGCATACCGTTATGTATATATATATATATATATATATATATATATATATATATATATATATATATATATATATATATATATATATATATATATATTATATATATATATATATATATATATATATATATATATATATATATATATATATATATATATATATATATATATATATATATATATATATATATATATATATATATATATATATATATATATATATATATATATATATATATATATATATATATATATATATATATATATATATATATATATACTACATAAATAATTTACACGAATTGGACTTCTTTGGAAACCAATTTGCATCAACAAAAAGTCCTATCATAGCAAGGGCGTCGCCACCGGGGGGGGGGGGCAGTCGCCCCCCTGCCGTGAAACTGGGGGGCGCCGCCCCCCTGAAATTTGAGGAGGCCCCTATCCGCAAATGCACAGCAAAAAAGGTGAGCAAGGAGGCCGACGGGACAGAATATCATGCTGTCAATGAGGCCTCAAAACTGACGAGGCCACCAGGAAATATAATCAAGTCTCTATAAGAGACGTAGAGCAGAGATTGGGAGGAGGCCCCCAGGACGAAAAGGAGGCCCCCATGACGAAAAGGAGGCCCCCATGACGAAAAGGAGGCCTCAAGACGTAGAACAGAGATTGGGAGGAGGCCCCCAGGACGAAAAGGAGGCCCCCGGGACGAAAAGGAGGCCCCCAGGACGAAAAAGAGGCCCCAAGACCTAGAACAGAGATTGGGAGGAGGCCCCCATGACGAAAAGGAGGACTCAAGACGTAGAACAGAGATTGTGAGGAGGCCCCCAGGACGAAAAGGAGGCCCCAACGAGGACGAAAATGAGGCCCCCAGGACGAAAAAGAGGCCCCAAGACGTAGAACAGAGATTGGGAGGAGGCCCCCATGACGAAAAGGAGGCCTCAAGACGTAGAACAGAGATTGGGAGGAGGCCCCCAGGACGAAAAGGAGGCCCCTCAGGACGAAAAGGAGACCCCAGGACGAAAAGGATGCACCCCAGGACGAAAAGGAGGCCCCAAGACGTAGAACAGAGATTGGGAGGAGGCCCCCAGGACGAAAAGGAGGCCCCCGGGACGAAAAGGAGGCCCCAGGACGAAAAGGAAGGCACCAAGACGTAGAACAGAGATTGGGAGGAGGCCCCCAGGACGAAAAAGGCCCCAGGAAAAAGGAGGCCCCCAGGACGAAAAGGAGGCTCCCAGGACGAAAAGGAGGCCCCCAGGACGAAAGACGCAGTCCATGCACCCCCTACACTCCAACAATCAACCAACCAACCCCAGGACGAAAAGGATGCACCAAAGGACGAAAAGGATGCCCCAAAGACGTAGAACAGAGATTGGGATGAGGTCCCCAGGACGAAAAGGAGGCCCCCAGGACGAAAAGGCCCCAGGACGAAAAAGGAGGCCCCCAGGACGAAAAGGAGGCCCCTAAGACGTAGAACAGAGATTGGGAGGAGGACCCCCAGGACGAAAAGGAGGCCCCCAGGACGAAAAGGAGGCCCCCAGGACGAAAAGGAGGCCCCTAAGACGTAGAACAGAGATTGGGAGGAGGCCCCCAGGACGAAAAGGAGGCCCCCAGGACGAAAAGGAGGCTCCCAGGACGAAAATGAGGCCCCCAGGACGAAAGACGCAGTCCATGCGCCCCTACACTCCAACAATCAACCAACCAACCCCAGGACGAAAAGGATGCACCAAAGGACGAAAAGGATGCCCCAAGAACAGAGATTGGGATGAGGTCCCCAGGACGAAAAGAGGCCCCCAGGACGAAAAGGAGGCCCCCGGGACGAAAAGGAGGCCCCTAAGACGTAGAACAGAGATTGGGAGGTGGCCCCCAGGACGAGAAGGAGGCCCCCAGGACGAAAAGGAGGCCACCAGTACGAAAAGGAGGCCCCTAAGACGTAGAACAGAGATTGTGAGGTGGCCCCCAGGACGAAAAGGAGGCCCCCAGGACGAAAAGGAGGCCCCCGAGGACGAAAAGGATGCCCCATAACGCAAGGATGCCCCAAGACGTAGAACAGAGATTGGGAGGAGGCCCCCAGGACTAAAAGGAGGCCCCAGGACGAAAAGGAGGCCCCTAGAACGAAAAGGATGCACCCAAGGACGAAAAGGACGTAGGACTAGACGTAGAACAGAGAACAGAGATAGGAAGGTAGCCCCCAGGACGAAAAGGAGGCCCCAGGATGAAAAGGAGACCCCAGCACGAAAAGGAGGCCCTCAGGACGGAAAGGATGCCACCGAGACGGGCAAGAAGCCACCCAGGTTAGACGAAAAGGCTTCCGATGGGTGGCAGGATATTCTTAAGTTGGAAAACGAGGCCCCCAAGACGGAAGAGGAATCCCTGCAATATAAAATTAAGACCTGATAGGGGAGACTTCTCCGGACGCAATAGGGGCCCCAAGACGGGGAAGAAGGTTTCCGCAGGAATGAGAGAAGGCCACCGAGACCAGCCAGATGAGGCCCATATTTTGGAAGAGGAGGAACCTGGAAGAGAAGATCTAGGACTAGGACGCAAAAGCACCCTGCTAAGAGGATAATGAGGCTCCAGACACAGATAAGGAGGCCCCCATGACGTGAGAGTAGGCCCCTAATTTGAAAAAGGAGTCACCTAGGAGAGGGTAGGAGTCCCCAGAAATCAAGAGAGTGTCAAATATGGCACGGAGGCAACCAGGATTGCAAAAGAGGCTCCAACACCGGAAAGGAGGCCCCAGAATATGAGAGGAGGCCCTAAGACGGAAAAGGAAGGAAGATATGAGATGAGATTTCGGAGACGCAAAAGCAGGCCCCAAACGGGTGAGGTTCCACCGAGATAGAAAAGGATGATCCAGAGACGTGGCAGGAGGCACCTAATTCGGAAGAGAACGACACAAGATTGGAAACGAGACCCCATGATGAACGAGGAGGCCCCTAAAATAGGAGAGAAAGGCCATTGGATAAGAGAGATGGCTCCCAAGCGGAAAAGAAGGCTCGAAGACGGCTAAGAAGGTCGCCGGGAAATAACAAAGCCACTAAGATAGGAAAGGTTGCCAGTAATTTGGCAGAGGAGGCGCCTGGGAGAGAAGAGGAGTCCACCAGGAGATAAGAGACCACCCCTAAGATGGGTAAAGATCGAATCCAGAGCGCAGAGCAGGAGAACGCAGAGCAGGAGGCCCCCAAGACGTGAGAGGAGGCCCCTAATTTGAAAAAGAAGGCCTCTAGAAGAGAAATGAGGCACCTGCCGGACTCGGGAAGGAGTAGGTCTCTAGGACCAAATGAGGTCCCGAAGACCGGAAAGAGTTCCCAGGAAATGAGAGGAGGCCCTTAAGATGGGAGTGATAGCAGGTATGAAAGGAGGTGAGGTTTCCAAAATTGAAGATCCCTCAAGACGGGTAAGGCTTTGCCAGGATAAAGGAGGAAGCACACGAGGCGTGGCAAGAGGCCCCTAATTTGGCAGAAAATGCCCCTCGAAGATGAGAGGAAGCCCCATGCCATGTTAAAGGGGCCCCAGAATGCAAGAGGAGGCCCTCCAAGACGGGAGAGGAGGACCATTGAATATGGAGGAGGGTAGGACACACAAGGAGACATCGAAAACCGGTAAAAAGGCTCTAGGAAATGAGACGACGCGACAGGAGGCCTATAATTTGCAAGAAGAACCCCCTAAGAAATAGTAAGAGTCGAGTCTGGGTATTTTAATATCACGATATGGGCCCCAAAAGATCCGGCCGGGGCCCCCGCAAATTACGCTGAGCCTGGGGTACCAAAAATTCACGCCCGGACCACGAAAATCATGCCATGGGCACGACAGGTCGTACCGTGCCCCAACAGTCTCATTGGGACCAAAACAAATGAAGCCGGAGCAACGAAGAACAATCCGGACATGAATAATCACTCTGGGGGCCCAACAATGACGCCAAAAGCCTCCAAAACGCATTGGACCCCCAACAAGTGTCGAGGCCGCTATAGCTCGCGCTAGGGATCCAAGAAAATGACGTCGGGGCCCAAAAGATCACATTTGACCCAAAAAAGTCGCGTCGCAGCCCTTGAAAATCACACTGGAGGCCCAGAAGGTCGCGCCGGGGCCCCAAAAGTTGCAGCTGCCCCCAAAATCAATTTTAACCGGAATGTCACTCTGGGACAAAAAAAATACTCCTTCAGTGGCCGCAGTGCTATATCAAAGGGGCAAATGCCTCCTCCATCCTGAGAGGGATAAGCGCCCAAGAATCGTGTCGGGGCCTCAAAAATCGCGCTGGGGCCACCAAAATTCGCGTCGGTCCACCAGAATTCGCGTATGGGTCTCCAAATAAATACGGCGAGCAGCGGAAAACTCGCTCCGAGGCCCGAAAAATTGCGACAGGAACCGCAAAAATCGCGTTGGGGCCACAGCTAAATACAACGCATCGCACAAACTCGAACCGGGCCCCCAAATATCGCGCTTGGGACCCACAATTCCCATCCGTCGAGGCTCTAAAAAATTGCCCTCTAGGGCCACACGTAAGCACAGTGTGACCACAAACACAAACACAAATCAAGCTGGAGCCCTCCAAAATAAGGATGGATTCCAACAACTAAATGCCCAGGTAAAAAAATGGCTCTGGAGCACCGAACATATTATCAGATGCCTTCACAAATTGCATACGGCACCGAAAAACAAACCGGATCTCGAACAATCGAGGTGGGATACAAAAACATGGCGCCAAGTGCTCGAGAAATCAGGCCGGGATTCGGACTTTAAAAAAAAATTCAGAAAAGTTTCACAAAATCGTATTGAGCCCAGAAAACTGGGGTTGGGTCCCCGGAACCACGCGCCTGGGTGCGATAAGCCACTCTGGGACCTAGAAACATCGTACCGAAGCCCTAAAATTGTACTTTGGCCCCACAAGTGTGCGTCAGAAGCCCAAAATAAACGCATCGGGACCCTAAGAGCACAACGGGGGCCGAAAATACAACTGACCCTCCAAAGCGCACAGTCTCACAAAAAGCGACAGGGCCTTAACACATGCGTTGCAGCCATAAATATACATACCGGGAGGTCTAAAAAATACACCGGAAGCTCTCAAGGCACACAGGGGTCATGATAACGCACAATAGCCTGAAAAGGTGGCTGGGGCCGCAAAAGGCAACATGGTTCCAAAACAAACAAAAAGACCGGCGCTAAATAAACACATCGGGATCTTCGAAAACGCCCTGACACGTCAAAAAAATCCTCTGTGCACAAAAAATTCAACAAACCCTAAAACGAGCAGGGGGTTCGAAAATGCTTTAGGCCGCTAACAAAAATGGATTGGAGCCATAATACACAATCATAGACCAAGAAAGGCGCAACGGGTTAAAAAAAAACGCCGAGGCTTGGCCTCGGTTTGGTATCCAATCTGGGAGGATAGCAGCAAAGATATGAAGTGCATCAAAGCTCAGCGGAAACCGCATTTCATAGCTACCAGAAAATGTGGGAAGTAGGAAACTAATGATCGAATTTAATCAATCGACTTTTCGAAGCGAACGCCCATGCGAATCATTCCATCACGTCAAATATGGTGCAAGTCTATCATGTGGCAGCAATTAGCAAAACGCAGAAGGCCTAGCAGAAACCATAGCATCGCACGAAGTGTGGCGAATGCACCGAATACGAAAAATGGGTGTGCACGTGCACTGACGTTGCCGTCGTGGCGACCGGGTGCTATGAACTGGAATGCCTGAAATTGTAAAATTTTGTATTTTAAAGTGGTGGGTAATACATTTTACTTTGAAGTTATGGGCCTAATACATCTTCTAAACCCTGCTCGTTTTAGGGCTTTGTTGCGTTTTTTTGTGCACCGAGTATTTTTTTACGTGTCGGGGCGTTTTCGAAGATCCCGATGTGTTTATTTAGCTCCCGGTCGTTTTGTACGTTTTGGAACCATGTTGCCTTTCGTGGCCCCAGCCTCTTTTCCAGGCCCTTGTGCGTTCTCATGGCCCCTGTGCGCCTTGCGAGCTTGCAGTGTATTTTTCTTAGAGCTCCCGGTATGTTTATTTAGGGCTGCAACGCATGTTTTAAGGCCCTATCGCTTTTTGGGAGACTCTGTGCGCTTTGGGGGGTTAGTTGTACTTTCTGGCACCGTTGTACTCTTAGGGTCCCGCTGTGTATATTTGGGGCTTCTGACACACATTTGTGGGGCCCCAGTATGATTTTGGGTCTTCGGTGCGATTTTTTATGGGTCCCAGCGCGACTTATCGCGCCCAGGCACGTGGTTCCGGAGACCTAACGCCAGCTTTCTGGGCTCAACGCGATTTCTGTGGATCTTTTCTGTTTTTTTAATTAAAAGTCCGAATCCCGGCCTGATTTTTCGAACCTCTGACGCCATGTATCCCACCTCGATTTTTCGAGATCCGGTATGCTTTTCGGTGTCATACGCAATTTTTGAAGGCATCTTGAAAAAAAATGTTCGGTGCAACAGAGCCATTTTCCTGACCCTGACATTTATTTGCTGGAATCTCTCCTTTTTTGGAAGGCTCCAGCTTGATTTTTTTGGATACCGATCCGGGTTTGTGGTATTGGTGTAATTTCAGCAGTGTGAGGTAACTTATCAAGGGATACCAAAATAAAGCCTTGGAACTGAGTGGTGGAGTGAGGGTTGAAATCCGACCAATCAGAAACCATAGTGGTAGATTAGGCCCCTCCACAGGACAATTTAGTTGATGACTAATTATATTATTTCGAAATGTACCCTTTGACAACATAGCGGTCGAAATCCAAGGACTTTTAAACGGGCGTAGGTGCCCCCCCCCTGCAAATCCGTTTGTCCCCTCCTGCTTGACGCAAATATAGGTACTCCACTGGTCCCTCAATAATTTTCCCAAACACACGCCCATGGGGAAAAGCCAACATTGAGAGGACAAATTACCCCTCATAAGCATACAATACAACATCCATGCCCCATACGAAATGGGATGAATGATGTTTTTAAATGCATTTTCTTCCAACAAACTTCTTTTCTGTTATTACAGCCTGCATGCGATGCGCCCCTAAACCACAATAACTAACTAACTAACTAACTAACAGCCTGCATGATTAGAGCTTCCCAGCTTCCATACCTTCTCAACGTCATTTACAAAACGGCACAGCACAGCGAAAACGATGGGCGTGACGGCGTGGAATTTGAAGGCTTGGATTACGTATGTACTGACATTGTTACATTGTTGCATTGTCATTTATGCATTGGTGTTCAATGCTTGTTCTTGCCGTGAATTTATTCGCTGAGGATATATTTTAGCTCGTGTGACAGTTGCCTTGCAGCCAGCACCAAATGTTATAAAAATAAACAAATTCCTAAGATGACGCTAAAAAAACTAATGCAATCCACTTCTCGTTGTCACCTTTACGAAATTGTCGTCCTTCGACTGAGAAATGGTCGTTCAAGCTTTGCTTATGACATCAAGCTGATGGGAATAAATAACAGTAGTGATGAATCTAGCTATATTCAGTTGGACTTGAAGGACTTAAAAGTGGGTTGATCAATGGCAGATATCTGTAGGATATATGCTTAGCACCAGCCCCGCCAGCTCGCTGCAATCTAGAGGCCAGCGGGAAGATTCGAGAAAGCATTGAGACGATGGTTTGTTTTGGCACTTATGCATTTATCCAAATATTACTTATTTATACCCTGGTATGGCCCAGTTTTCCCTGGTATACCCTGGTATGGCCAAGTTGGTATGGCCCAGTTTTCAGTCAAAATGATTAATGCTATTGCGTTTTGAGTAAATGATGCACCATGCCAAGAATAAACAAAAACCAATATGAAATCATGTTCCCCATCCTCGAACCATAGTATAAGAGCCTAAAAACAATATGAGACATTAACACAATGGAGGCCCCCTTTCGTGTAACAGGAGGCCCCCTTTCGACCTTGCCCCCCCCCCCCCCCTGTAAGAATTTCGTGGCGACGCCACTGGTCATGAGTGTCTGTATGTATGTATATGTACCTGTATGACATGCGTGTTTCGTCTCTACGCCATATTTCTTGTTTCACGGCGTCTCTCCTTTCTTGACTAGTTGGTATAACCGGATGTCACATAAGCCGGATTAACGTAACTACTTCTTTAACGTAGCAATCTCTAGCAGATGGCACTTTGCCTCAGCTAAAGATTTAGGAAAAAAAAAAAAAAAATCTCGTAACGTTGGTCGTACCTTGAAGCTTAATCCTAGACGGAAACACAATCACCGTAGTGCATTGCCGTACATCGCTGGTCCTCCGCAGTGGACAGTCGCGCAAGGCCGACTGCCTGTCCACGGCTCCAACTGCGCTGTTGCGTAATGTGTGGATGGCTTCCATGTGACGCGCCAACTTTCGAATGGATTAGTGACTGTCAACATGTATCCCTTGCCGTTGCGCGTGGCGAAATTCCTGCAAAACAATGACTTGAGTGAACATAAATGTTCCGCTGTGCTTTCTTCACAGCCGTTGTTCCTACACTCACGTATGTGAACAGCGGCTATATCGCTCACGAGTAGTATGCGAGCCGAGACAAGTTGCGGTGGCTGATCTCGAGACGTCACAGTTTGGGCAACTGTCCTATCAATCGCCGAAGGCATATATTGGCTCAAGGTCGTCCGTATGACGGAACCTGGCGCTTTGTCACCGAAAGGGTACCCCTGTGTTTGAAAATAGATGTCTCGCTGCTGAAAGATCGCCCTCGTGACAGGACTATGCTGCCTTATCACCGAACGGGCTCTTCTGTAGTGGAGTATAGTCACATCATCGCCGAGGGATGTCTGTGTGACTGGACTATCCTTCCCTTCTCTGTTGATAGGGGCCGCCACTATGGCTGGGCATCGACACCATGCCAGCAAAATAACACCCTCTCAGTAGAGAACTGGCTCGCTATAGATGGGATGCGGCCAGTGCCTTGAATTTCTGAGATTTGAGTGTCGCCATAGATGCAATGCCGTCACAAGCTAAGGTGGTCGACAGATGTGGCCAAGAGACTGAAATGTTTCGCTTATTCTGCTGAAGGATAACAAAATCTGCCAGATGTACACCAGGTGCACATAATATTCCAAATGTCAGCGTATGGCGTCACTATGGTAAAAAAAAAACCTATTCGTGATCGCGGGAGGTAGCAGTTGGAGCAAGTGTCCCATATCAATCGCTAAATGCATATATTGGCCAAGCGGTGTCCCTATGACAACCTAGCGTCCTGGTGGGGACGTGAGACCTTTTTACGTCAATAATTATGCCGTGGAATGGTGGGACATAGCACAAAGCAAACGGCGAAGTTCGTGTGCCGTTGGAGCATTTCATGGGCATTTCATGGCTTTCCAGACAACGCATTCTTTGGCAGTTGTTCCAGGCTGGCCCTTTAATATTTTCTGGTTGATTTGCAGTCGAAATGAATGTTACACAGAAAGTGGAATTGTCGAACGAATCGAACGAACCACAGGTAGACAATAAATGAGAGAGAACTTGATTTGCTTATGGCGGTGCAATCAAGGACCGGTTCAATAAAAGAGTGATGCTCTTGCCCACGATCAATATGCATGTATATATATATATATATATATATATATATATATATATATATATATATATATATATATATATATATCTATCTATATATATATTTGTGTGGGGGGGGAGACTACCAGATGTCACTTTACTAAATTTGTACGGAAAACTTGTATATTTATCCTACTTTCTTCAACCAACGGTTGTAGTTTTCGGTGGTCCACTAGGTGACACCATTGTTAGTGAACGCTACTTATATATTGGAAGAAGTCGAAGATGCCTATTGTCTTGTGATTTTCCAGGATTTGTTCTCGACTTGTTACCTGAGTATGTATGTATGTGTGTGTGTGTGTGTGTGTGTGTGTGTAAGTGGGATTTTTGGCGCGTCAGCTGCTTCGACTATATTGCGCCAAGTCTCCTTACCTGAAGACGAACACAACACTTGCATGATTTTTTCAAACGTATTGTGACACCAGTTTCGCAATTTGATGAAAATTGAGTGGTTATTCCGTTCCACATCAATAAACTGTAGCGATGTGATGAAATGTTAGTCGTTTTCTTTATCGGCATCCTGATTTATGTTCTGACTCTTTATGTTCTTTTTCTATATTGAGCAATGACTCATCACATGGAATATCACGCCTGTTATTCCGTAGATATTCTTTTAAAAAAGGCATATGCGAGTGCACCTTTTAATTCAGCAGCATGTCTATAGACGTTGCAGCGTAAAGGCCTGTTTACACGCGACATAATTCCGGCAGAATCGTGCGTCGGCAGACCCGACATCGGCGACGTCGGCGGCAGAAATTGGCAGGGAGCGGCAGAAAGTAGCAGGCGGTGGCAGACTCTGACGTCACGCTTCATTCTGCCAACGTCATACTAGCAGGATGACGTCATCCATCCAATGCGCTATGAAGAGTCTCAGTTGTTTGTTTTCTGTGCCATAAGTGATCCATCGCACTACTAATTGGGTCAAGCAGTACCCACCTCGAGAGCATTAATGCCTAGGTATTTGACATTACGTGATTGCAATAAATGACACCATTGCATGGGTGTCACTTCGTGAAATTGATTTGGTGGAATGGGGGTGGGGGGGTGGGGGTGGCAGTGGCAATTTATGTTTTTGATGGCCATTTGATCTGGAAGACAGCATCGGTTAACCCGCGCCGTCTCGGGGGGGGGGGGGTTATGCAACCCCCCTAAGGTTTTCCGCGGATAGTGAAAGAACGGCACGCGGCAGGGCGCCGGAATTTTGCATACCTTTTCCCACATCAATTTGGCATGTTGTGTCAAAATTTTGACGTCAGGTCATCTAGGGACAACGAGTTAGTGACGGTCAAGTGAGGTCACCCAAAAACGTTCAACTAGTCGTCACGCTTTAACGGATAAAGATATTTTAATGAAACTTTCAACGTTTGCTTATCTTTAGGGACGCAACAAAACGCACCACAGGATTTTCCCCCCGTTTTTTTTTTTATTACTTATTAGTTTTGCATATTTGCCCATTAGAGTTAAAATCAAAGATTTTGGCTAAAATAAGCATTTTTATTAGAGCAAGTTGACTTCGAACACCGTTTCTCGGTCCGCTCTACCCGTTAGAAAAATAAAAATTAAAGCACACTTTAAAACTCAAAATTTTGAAATGTCCAAAAAAAGTAAAATTTTGATTTTTGGGTGACCAAAAATGTTATGGCCCTGGTCAATTTCGTCTTCCTTTTCTGATTCCAAATAATTTTGGTTTTTCAAATCTTTCCCAAAATGAACTCCCCAGATCCAAAAACATGATGTAAATCGTGAAAATCTAGGCCCCCTAGTGACGTCACTTTGGGGGGGAATTTGGGGGTGGTGTCCGGCCCTACTCGTCGAGTGCTTTCCGATGACACCTCTTTTGTTTTCGTGCGACGCTTAGTTTGGAGATTAGAGGGGGGATGCTTATTCCCCCACCGCCGAGACGGGGTGTCAGTATCTGACCGGAGAGGGTTAAAAAACTCATTGAGCAGGGGTGGGGATGCACTCAAGCGTTCCGGGATGACGCCTCCATAGGCTGAATGATTAGGCCTCGGTCTGATTGGAGGGAAGAATCAATAATTGAGGTATATATATATGAAGAATAATGTACGATTTTAAACAAAACAATGAAACTTCTTTTTTTCAATTCGGTTGTCAAAACTAGTAGCAAATCAAAAGATTTGAAAATTTGATTTAATGAACTGGGATTTGATGATTTCAAACGTTAATTTGGCCACCTAACTTATTGGTTCGTTCACTTAATCAGGTTAGCAAACATTAAAAATACTGCATTTAAATAAAAATACTGCTATAAAAATCCAGTAATTCCCTCAAATGCATTATTTACCCTGTGTTCACCATCCCTATATTTCCAATATTTTCTTCATACACATGTGTATGAACCTAACCACACATGTGGTTATGGAAAAACATTAAATAACTAACATAGGTACCTAGTACCCTGCAGTGTGCCCTCAATTCATTTCAGTATGCCCATTGCGTTCATGGTCATGTACCCATTATGTAGTTCAGGATATATTACAAAGGACAACGGAAAGCACAATTTACTCACCAATATTTCCATCCATGACAATCACTACTTATTTTGCTAATGTAGAAGGCTTACCGACCCAAAATCCAAACAGCAACAACAGAAGAAACCTTCCGACGCTCGCGTCTGACGGCAGAACGCGGCAGACAACTTGAAATATTTCAAGTTGCCTGCCGCCGACGTCGCCGACGTCGATGAGACTACTAAATCAAAATAACTATGGCTAATGCATTGCGTGACGTCACCCATTGTGCTCTGACGTCAGAGGCTCCGGACGTCGCCGACGCCGAGTTCTGCTCGGTTCTGCCGGGTCCTGGTCAGTCCTGCCAACGTCACGATTCTGCCGGGATTCTGTCGGTTTTCTGCCGCGTGTAAACAGGCCTTTAGGAACCGCTCGAAGCCCGCAATATCCCGTTTTGCATAATGGACATTGAAATACCAGGTTTCGATCGGTCATCTCACCCAACAACGCGCGCGAGGGTGAGCGAAAGGCTTACCTTTGATGCCTTGATGTCTTAATGACCAGAATGAGGATATTTTTAAGAGGCTCTACGTATCCTTACCAGAAAAGGGAGTACTTTTGGATGAGTATATTTTTGTTTTAGCCCTCATGCAAAATTCGTCATTTCGCCGTTCATGCACTGTGAGCTTGTTTCCGATACCTGAATATGTTTTACTGCTTCAAAGAAAAGGTGGCTGAAGGCAGGGGTGGTTTGTTCATAATTGGCTTTACGAAGCGTCGAGTGCTTTGGACATATTGCTTCTCCAGTCTCTCACTCCGATTTGTCGCGGGCGAAGAACAACGAAGAGTGGGATTCACACCCACGACCTCGGAAAGACAGAGACTAGGGTCTGCTGGATCGAGTGGCTGATGATGGGCACACTGGGCAATATTTATTTACATTCACCCTGGTATCAACATAATCGGGGAATTTTCAGGAATATGCGCTTTAATTCAATAAAAGCACGTCTTCCCTTCCCAGGCCATTTGCTGCTGCCTCCCCCAAAATAGGGCAGTTGAACCTCCCATCGGAAGGATGGGCTAATGTACTTGTGTAAGTAATGACACATATCTATCAAAATATTGATCTTGGGTTTGATAAAGAAATGCGGAAGTCAGGGTTTTCATTTTCGACGTGTTTATCTTGCTTTGTACAACCCATTGAGTAGGGGAGTGCTGAGTTCTCATAAAAGACATGTTATACAGTGAACCGTGGCGGGATTCAGTGGTATGACATGAAGTACTGTAAGGGTTTCCTTGATTTAATGTACCCCTGTTGAGTACAGTGTATGACATGAGAGTGCACCAAGTGCTCAACTTTTATGCTTCGGTGGCTCTTGACAACAGCAGCGCGGCGTCTTGCATCGAGGGGATCAACTGACATAGCATCTGTACTACCAATATTTGCTATGCCAATATTTGCACATCTATCGAGTACTGCCACACACCTATCGAACCTATCTTGCGTGCACGTTTAGTGTCGGTGGCGCCACCAACTTTCGAGTACTGCCACACACCTGTAGAGCCTATCCTGCATGTACGTCCGGCGTCAGTGGCGCCACCTACTCGGCCCGACACTGGTCCCAGTCGGGCCAGTACCTGGCCTTCATCCGCTCGTGGTACTGCACCAGACCAGCATGGTTGGCGCGCACTTGTCGCTCCACCTCTGGCGCGCAGCCGTAGATGACCTGGGTCAGCTCGGAAAACACGGCCGCGTCGTACGAGGTGGGGGACGCGGCCAGCAGGAACGGCTTGTCGCCGATGATGTCCTCCAGGGCGCGCAGCTCGCGGTAGAAGAAGAACATGGCTTCCTGCTCCGTCAAACGGCCTACGCCTAGCACATAGAATATCTTCTTCACGTGAGACATGACGAGAGGCCGCTGGACCCTCACAAACAGCCGGTACTTTTTCGGTAAGAGTCCCATCATGTAGGACATGCCGTCGAGGAAATAGCGCTTGTAGGCTATTATAATGATAGTGTGCTCGTCCAACATGACCTGGACAGCTCGTCCGATTGCGTGCTCACGCGGCGAGAGGGTCTCCTTTAGCGGCTGCCCGAAGTGTTGTGTCAGGTAGTCGATGATAAGCTCAGAGTCCGTCAGCTCCATACCGTTGATGGTGATCCAGGGACACTTCTGTGTGCGGCTGTTCTGGGGCTCCTCGACGTCCACCACATACTTGATGCCGGCCATGCGCAGGAACGTCTCCAGCTTGAGCGCGAACGGAGAGAGGTTGGGCATGTTGGTGCCGCGCTCGGACTGGTGCAGCACCACTACGTCCTTTCCGGCCTGGCTCCAGCGTTGGCGCCGCTGTGCTCTCTTGTAGCGGCGATACAGCTTGAGACCAATGCCGATCAATGCGGCACCCAGCAGCACCTTGCCGAACCGGCGGCCGCCGGGGCCTCTTGCGCACCCCGACACGCCCCTCCACACAGCTTCCGGCCGAAACGCCTGCACCGCCGACCGATCCATGTAAGCCATCAGGAGACCCTCTCACCGACACAGACCCGCTGCACGATCTCACCGTCTCTTACAGCGCGAGCTGCAACACTGCTGACCAGGAGCCCAACCGACCCGCGGAGCGCGGCTCGCCACAGCGATTGATCAGGGATGGGCGGCGGACGGCGGCTATCCTGCCGGCCCGCTGAAGACCTTGGGCTGCCCTTCGTGACCAGAGGCGGTGCCAGCTACTGGGTGGCGGTGCGGCCGATCGGTCCCTAATGCGTAATGCGTAATACATTGTTGTACCAGCCTATACAGCAAGTGTGCTGGCTACCCTACCATCGCAGAATATCATGAACTATGTTTGTTGAGCATTACGATCGTGATACTGCACAGTAGTGATAACATCAAAGGTTAATTTACTACCAAAGAAGTTCACAACGTCCAACGCTCACAACGTCCAAAATGTATTGGGATATGGTGCGTTCACAATATCCAAAGTTTATGACATCCAACGATCACAACCTCAAAAACTGGTTTCAGAGGCAGAGTTCATAACGTCTGCAGTTCATTTACGTCCAAGGATCATACAGCCCAAAGACAGTTCCCAATAGTCCGTCGGAGGAGCCAGTTGAACCCCTGGCCGTAAAATCCTGTAGCTAGTTTAGGTTGTTAGCTTAGTTAGGTTAGGTTCGATTAGATGAAGGTATTTTTCTCGTCGGCGAAATAAACGAGCTGCAAGGTTTCCGTTCCCTTTGGTTTTATCTCGTGGGAAAATAATGGGCCAGGCTAAAAAGGAAGACATTTTGCTCGATATTTTTGTATTTTTTTGGGTATATTTTAACTCATTTTCACCAGAAAAATGGTAGACAATGTAACAAATGGTAAGCACACTACAAAAGGTAAACAATGTTTACCTTGACGCAAAGGTGTAGGAACAAGGAGCCATGCCCCCCCCCACTTCATGAAAGCTTAACATTACAGCACAGTGCAGCACACCCCATGCAAAATAGTCAGCACCCATGGAGCGTGTATCGCAAGCGCCACCTCATCGTAAAAATTCGGTTCCCTCAAATGTCTCGACCCGTCACTGTTCGGTTAGTAAGACGAATAAAAGGTAGTAGCTGATTCTTCTCTATGTTGACCACATACCTGACAGACCTTGAACTATGCAATGATTGCTGGTGTCATTTCAGTATTTGGTAAAGAAAGCATCAAGAGCTGAGCGCTTCTTCCCTTCTGCTTCCAGCCCCTGCCAGGCGTGTCCTTCGCAGAAAAAGGAGTACGTTTGCACGAATCTCTCTATTTTTGTTTTAACCCTCATACAAAATTAATAATTTCGCCGTTGGTGCCACTGTGAGCTTGCTTCCTATATCTGAATATGTTTTACTGTTTCAAAGAAAAGGCGGCTGACGGGAGGGGTAGTTCGTTGGTAATTAATTGCCTTCACGACTCGTCGAGTGCTTTGAACATTTTGCTTCTCCAGTCTCTCACTCCGATTTGTCGCGGGCGAAGGGCAACGACGGGTGAGACTCGCACCCGCGACCTTTCGGTTAGATGGCGGGCACCCCACCCCTGGTACACTTAACTCCGAAAGAGGCAAATAGACCATGGTCTGCTGGATCGAGTGGCTGGTGATGGGCACACTTTTGGCAATATTTATTTACATTCATCCTTGTATCAACATCAATCGGACAACTTTCAGAAATTTCTCACGTGTTTTAGTTCAACAAAAGGACGTCTTCCCTTCCCAGGCTATTTGCTGCCCCCCCCGGAAAAAAGACCAGTTGAATCTCCCGTCGGGAGGATGGGCTAATGTACTTGTTGTGTAAGTATTGGCATGCTTCTATAGTAATATTGATATTCTTCGGTTCGATTTTAAAAAATGCGGAATTCCGAAGTTTTCATTTCCGACGTGTTTATTTTGCTTTTTACTACGTACCGAGAAGTGGAGTGCTGAGTTCTGATCAGACGAATACAGTGAACCCTGGCGGGGTTCAGTGGCATGACGCGAAGTGGCTGTAAATGTTTGCTTGATTCAATTTATTTTCCATAACCTGTTGAGTACAGTGTATGACAGAGTGCACCAAGTGCTCACCTTTTATGCTTGGGTGCTCTTGACAACAGCAGCGCGGCTTCCCGCATCGAGGCGATCAACTGACAACATCTGTACAACCAATTTTTGCTGGCTGTCGCACATCTTTCGAGTACTGCCACACACCTGTAGAGCCTATCCTGCATGTACGTCTGGCGTCAGTGGCGCCACCTACTCGGCCCGACACTGGTCCCAGTCGGGCCAGTACTTGGCCTTCATCCGCTCGTGGTACTGCACCAAGCCAGCATGGTTGGCGCGCACTTGTCGCTCCACCTCTGGCGCGCAGCCGTAGATGACCTGGGTCAGCTCGGAAAACACGGCCGCGTCGTACGAGGTGGGGGACGCAGCCAGCAGGAACGGCTTGTCGCCGATGATGTCCTCCAGGGCGCGCAGCTCGCGGTAGAAGAAGAACATAGCTTCCTGCTCCGTCAAACGGCCTACGCCTTGCACATAGAATAGTTTCTTCATGTGAGAGAAGGCGAGAGGCCGCAGGACCCTCAGAAACAGCCGGTACTTTTTCGGTAAGAGTCCCATCATGTAGGACATGCCGTCGAGAATGTAGCGCTTGTAGGCCATTATCATGACAGTGTGCTCGTCCAACATGACCTGGACAGCTCGACCAATTGCGTGCTCACGCGGCGAGAGGGTCTCCTTTAGCGGCTGCCCGAAGTGTTGTGTCAGGTAGTCGATGATAAGCTCGGAGTCCGTTAGCTCTATCCCGTTGATGGTGATCCAGGGACACTTCTGTGTGCGGCTGTTCTGGGGCTCATCGACGTCCACCACATACTTGATGCCGGCCATGCGCAGGAACGTCTCCAGCTTGAGCGCGAACGGAGAGAGGTTGGGCACGTTGGTGCCGCGCTCGAACTGGTGCAGCACCACTACGTCCTTTCCGACCTGGCTCCAGCGTTGGCGCCGCTGTGCTCGCTTGTAGCGGCCATACAGCTTGAGACCAATGCCGATCAATGCGGCACCCAGCAGCACCTTGCCGAACCGGCGGCCGCAGGGGCCTCTTGCGTGCCCCGACATGCCCCTCCACACAGCTTCCGGCCGAAACGCCTGCACCGCCGACCGATCCATGTAAGCCATCAGGAGACCCTCTCACCGACACAGACCCGCTGCACGATCTCACCGTCACTGCAGCACACCCGCTGCACGATCTCACCGTCTCTAACAGCGCGAGCTGCAATACTGCTGACCAGGAGCCCCACCGACCCGCGGCGCGCGGCTCGCCACAGCGATTGATCAGGGATGGGCGGCGGACGGCGGCTGGCCTGCCGGCCCGCTGATGACCTTGGGCTGCCCTTCGTGACCAGAGGCGGTGCCAGCTACTGGGTGGCGGTGCGGCCGATCGGTCCCGAATGCGTAATACGTAATACATTGTTGTACCAGCCTATACAGCAAGTGTGCTGGCTACCCTACCATCGCAGTACATCACGAACTATATTTGTTGAACATTACCATGGTGATGCTGCACAGTATTCATAACATCCAAGGTTAACAACGTCCAAGTATCGTAACGTCCAAAATGTATTGGATGTGGTGCATTTACAATGTCTAAAGTTTACAACGTCCAACGATCACAACTTCCAAAGCTAGCTTCAGATGGGGAGTTCATAAAGTCCACAGTTCATTTATGCCTAAGGATCATACAATCAAAAGATATCAAAAGTATAGTTCCCAATAGTCCGCCAGAGGAGCTAGTGAAACCCCTGGCTGTGAAATACTGCAGCTAGTTTAGGTTATGTCAAGTTAGGTTAGGTTGGGTTGTGTTAGATCAGATCAAGACGTTTTTATAGTCGGCGAAATAAGCAAGCTGCAACAATGTTTCCGTTCTCGTTAGTTCTATTTCATGGGGAAATAATGGGCAATGCTAAAAAAGAAAACATTTTGCCCCAGGTCTATATATTTTAGGCTATTTTGTAACTAATTTTCACCACAAAAATGGTGGACAATGGTAACAAATGGTAAGCACACTACAAAATACGAACAATGTTTACCTAGACGCACAGGTGTGGGAGCAGGGGGTATGCCCCCTCACTTCATGCAAGCTTAGCATTGAAGCAATGGCAATGCATCGCAAGAATGAACTTCAAAAGGGTCCCCCCCCCCCCACACACACACACTTCAGACGTCTGAGACGTTTCTACGCCTTTGGCTTGTCCCACAGCAGTGTGGTGACTCGACCAGTTCCGCTCCGGTCTCACAGCAGTGTAACGCCTCGACCAGTTCTGCTCCGGTCCCACAGCAGTGTAGCGCCTCGACCAGTTCCGCTCCCGTCTCACAGCAGTGTAACGCCTCGACCAGTTCTGCTTCGGTCCCACAGCAGTGTAGCGCCTCGACCAGTTCCGCTCCGGACCTACAGCAGCACAGCGCCTAAACGCAAGCATCTGTCTCGGCCGAAGTTCGTTGTTGCGATGACGTCATGCCGTGGTGTCGCTTGACGGCGTGTGTGTTGTGTCCCAGGTGTCGACGCTGACGCGGATAGCCAAGACCAACTATGTGGTGGTGAAGATCCTCGCCGGCGGCCACCAGCAGGCGCGCTCGCCGCTCTTCGACTTCTCATCGCACAAATACTTCCCCGTGATACGGATCCAGTGATGTTTCCAGCGCCTAGCCAATCAAATCTAGCACGTGCGGCCGCCGGCCGGCGCCACGGCCTCCGCCGCGTGCGACGGCGACGACGCCCGCCTGCCAGTCCCGGCAGGCTGTCAGGCGCGCCTGCGGACGTCAACCTGGCGGCCGAGCTGACGGGCCGCGCCACTGCCGCCGCGCTGTGCGTGGTTGTGCGTGTGTGTTTGTATGCGGGAGGGTGCATAAGCGCATCGCCGACAGGCCTGGTCTGGCTGCCACGCAATAACACACGTCACCGAAGCCGGCGCCGGCACCGGCCCAGCTGTACATAGTCCACAAGAACAGTATATCTAGTCAGATAACTATTCGATTGTGTTGACTTACCTGCATTGTGGTAATGTTTCACAATAAAAACTGGAATGGTATTGGGTTTGCCAGCTGCCCGTTCACATCAGATGTTCACGGCATTTAGACTCGTCTTAGTTAACCATTGCTTTCTGATGAGGGAGGGGTGAGCGCTGTGGGACAAGGTTGGATTTGTATTATGAAATTATCAGGGCCGGATCTTGATATTTACATGAGGCACTCGTTTGCAGGGGCGCCTTTGACTGAACAATACGTTGAGTGGGGCAGGGGTGCACTCGAACACACTGCTGGAGCGCCTTTGGCTGAACAATACGCTGATTGGGGCAGGGGTGCACTCGAACACACTGCTGGAGCGCCTTTGGCTGAACAATACGTTGAGTGTGGGGTTACACTCAAATATCTCCGTAAGGACGCATTTTCCCGGTTAGGATTGCCCTCTATCCGGGGGGCACATTCACCCGGCGTCCCCCCTGTATCCTCCCCTGGGAATCCTGGGTCTGGGCGAATACGTTTTAGACCGTCGAGTTTGGAAATTATTTTCTATCAGAATCTCCTTTTTGTACCTGTAAACTTTGCAGTGCAACAAATTTAACAGAGTAAATAAATTTGGGCATGACAAAAAATTATGGAAGTATGAATAGTAAGTGTATCTTAAGTCGGGAGTGTGTGATGAAGCTTCAGTTTTCTTCCACAACAATGCAGTATGCTATTGCTGGAATGAAAGCACAGCATTAAAAACCCACGGTTGAACTATTTTATCACGGGGTAGTAAGTTTGTGCCATTTCATTATAAAAGAGAACAGTCCAGCCTTCCAGTAAGAGAGAGGATGATGTTATGGACGGCAATATCCCAGACCAAGGCTGTTTTTCAACCCTGTTCTTGGAGTGGAGGTCCTTCATCAATCCATTTTATGTGGACTGTATGTACAGGAATGCAGCTGGTGGAAGATCAAACCGTCTGTAGGGGTCTAAGCTGTCACTGCCGTATGAGTGAGACATGGCAAAATGACTTTTGCCATTTTGTGCACTGCCGTATGAGTTAAGTGTTTGGTACCATGAGCAAATGTATTTAATTCTATCAAAGTCATGTATTGAGGTACTTCCACGTGGTGGTTGTTCTGCACCCAGACAATGTTGCGTGAGCACATCAGGTGAAGAAGATTGCGTCAGGGACATTTCAAGAGCATACAAGAGCATACAGCTCGATTTACCCTCTTTGGCACCAAGGCGTCATTAAAAAAGGCAGTGGACTTCCAGATCACTCTATCAGATTCGATCATAACTCCCAGACAATGGGCGGCCGGTAGATGGCGCCGGCGATCGCAGTTCGCCGGCCGGCACCAGTCACAGAGCCAGAGCGACTCGACTGCAGAGTCGACGCCGCCAATGTCCAGTGAATGTCTTATGGCCGCCCATTGTCCGCCAATGTCTTATGAATCTGAACGTGCTGTCATGTTGTGATGACGTATGACCTTCGGGTAATTTTTGTGTAATTATGCTATTGGTTACAATATAATACAAATTGAATAATGCGCGGAAGAAAAATGTATTTGTTTCAAGACCCTGAATATCTGGAGTGGGAAATTATCCGTTTTGATACTATCGGACCCAGCAGTGGAACAGCCGGAAATTTCACGAGCGTTACATAGTCGCCCCACCATGAGCGAACCCGCCAAATGTAAGGCAGAACGCGGGAGGTAGAGGGATAGTTGCCTCTTTCCTAACTTCAAATGGGTTGTAGCTTCAACGTTATGGAAGTTAAATGCAGAGGAACGACTCCACCATGGTTTTTGTCCCACCAAACACTCGGATAGTTCGTACCGGATGCGAGACATTACGATGGGTCGTTTGGCCCCACGATTAAGCTAAATTTCTTTTTAAGACAGAAAAAGACCTTTCTCGTAGAGGAGAGAAAGGTAAAGCTTCTTGCATCCTGGCAGACGTGTTCTCGACTCGAGTTGAATCGAGAATCGACTCATGAATCAATCGTTTTTGGATGAGTCGCGAGTTGAATCGATTCTTTTCCCCAAAATATATCGAGTCGTGAGTTGAATCACATCTTTCTTTACAAAAAATGAGTCGAATCATGAGTCAATCATTCAAATCACAATGAGTCATTTGAGTCTTATGACTCAAATGCAAGTTATGAACAAATTATATAAAGCATGTGTCTTTGCGAATAGCATGCCATGACACAAAGTAGGGAGTAAAACACAGCATAATTATGCATGCTTAGCATTACAATTGTCAACTTGTCGGCTGCCAGTGAGTAAAGAATGAGAGGTACTGAAGTTATTTACCAAAAACCAATGACAATAACTACAAATGAGTATTAATGTTAAGCTTGGTATTCACAATCAGTATCATGCATGAGTCAATCCTAGTGCCGGCAACACAACACATAAATGGGTTGTGATTGTGAAAAAGAATATGGAACCGAAACTGTCGTGCACTGCAATATGTATCTGCACTGAATAAAATTGCGTTGGTTTGTTATTTGTCACACGCGCGTCTGATATGTAGTAAGACAAAAGACTGACATCACTACAGGAGTTTTGTAGTGGATTAAATACTTATTTTCCTTTTTAGTTGTGGTGCTTGCAATTCAACTTCGTTTATATTATATATATATGTGGGCAGTGCACACTGAATCATATGGCTCATGAGTCTGATACCACTGCGTCGGATCTAAATCGATTCAAATTTATGTCAGTCTGTTTGAGTCACGAGTCGAATCATGCTTTATGAGCTCTGAGTCTGAATTGAGTGGAATCAAATAATTTTGACCTGCTCTGAATCATGAGTCCAATCAGATCTCAAGATCTATGAGTCACATGTGAGTCGACTAAAAAAATTTCAGTCGAGCGCAAGTCTGCATCCTGGGGTGGAAAATGCAAAGCTTCGTTAGAGGAAAGTGTGCTGCGCATGGTATTCCCACGGAACGCAGATCTCCCGAAGTGGAAGTTCCGACGTTTTAGACGACAGCGAGTCTGCGCCGCGTCGCGGATCCGCACTCACGCCAGGCAGTAGCTGCCGAAGACGACCACGGCTCAGCGTTGTGTGTGGCGCTTTTGGGAACAATTGTCTTATGAACAGGTTATTTGCGTTTCTATCAACTTTGTTGAAGAAGTGACTGCGATGTGTGAAGCCGTTCGAAACGTAGTGTCACAGCGGGTTGCATGTGGTGGCATTGGGGGAAGAGTGGTCTAGGGCCAAGATGCTCGTCTCACAATCGAAAGGTTGTGGGTTCGAGTCTCACCTGTCGCTACTCTTCGCCCGCGACCAATCGGCGTGAGAGATTGGCGACGCTACATGACTCAACGGTCGACGTGTCGTAAAAACCAATAACCAACCATATGGTGGCATTGGATGCTCAAGCTTAAGGCAAAGCATCCGGACTTGTCTTACCATCGCCTCCCGTCTGACCCAGAACGGCAGGGACGGATTCAGGGGGAAAAGGGGCGATCGCCCCTCCACCTCCACCCTTGGGACCCGATGGGCGCCTTCATAATAGAGATGTGGCACCCCTCCAGGATACTTGTGTGTATCCCCACCCCCTTGAATTTTCAGCCAAATACATTCCGCTGAGTAAATACGGGTATGTAATATATATATATATATATATATATATATATATATATATATATATATATATATATGTGTGTGTGTGTGTGTGTATACACAACGGGTGTGATTAGGATGCTCTTTATCTGGCTTGAATTTGAGTCTGAAATCTTCATTAGGATGTCTTAAATTTCAGTATTGGTCGAGAGCAAGGCGACTTTGGTGTAGAGCCAGGAGGTTCGGATTGGGGTGTCAAGATGCATTGAAAAGTATATATATATATCAACAAATAGGTGTGGTTTCCTATTTCTTCGACGATTTCTCTCAACCCGAGGCCCCTCCCCTATTGCCGGACCAGGGACATACCAAGGAATTATCCAAGTAGTGGGCGGATTTTGCGATGGGGGTCCGGACTACCCCGACGAATTTAAGCTTGAAAGATTTCCACCATTTTTTCTCGAAAAGGACCCTTTTCCTTAGAAAATACTTATTTTTGTATCCTCATGTGGGGTGCGGATCGTCGGATCCAGTCCCTCCTCTCAGTAAGCATGGCACTGCATCCTTAACCAGGGATGCAGACCGTGTAAGCACACATGCATCTGGACGCAGGATGTCAAAACTTCATAAGAACGGGCGTCATTCAATATTCGGCAAATGGAAAGCAAACGCTTGTAAGTGCCCGTAGACGCTCATGGGGGCCCAAGCGCGTTCGTAGGGGCACATTCGTGAGTACCCGCAGACGTTCGTGTATGCGCGAAGCATATTGACGGATATTGACGCCCGTAAGCATTCGTAAATATCCGTGGACGTTCATGATGTCCCACATGCGTTCATAATGGTCCTTAGACGTTTGCAAGGGCCCGCAGACGTTCGTAAGGGTCGAGGGGTGCCGCCAAGATTTTAAGGGGGCCCGATCCGAAAAAAAATAATGAAACTGTGAGCCCTTCCAGCTGCCATTGATTAGCATCCTATTACTCCCTATATACATTGTTCGCCCCCACGGTTCTTCTAGATAGTTCGCCCCATGCCATTTTTATTTCATAGACACGTAGGCAGGCATGGGCATAGACAGCTGTCTATGAATCCTAGGATTCATACTCATGAAGGAAAAGCTGATGTCGCTTCGACGTCACACTGCCAATGTACTTTCGTGGGGGCCGGACCTCCCCCGTCACCCCCTTGGCTACGTACCTGTGACGTAGGTAGGTACATTGCCAATAGCAGTTCGTTTTATCGATTTACATGCTTAATCGTGAAAACGGGAAGAGTGGAACAATAAAAACGATAGAGTTTTTGTTAGCGGCCATTTTTTATGGGACGGGGTAAAATGGACCACCAGTAGGCCACTTTGCCCCGCATTTTTTTTGCACAAATATTGTACTCGCTCCTTCAACGCCAATTTATGACAATTTATATCAGCCCTAGAGATTAATAATCCAAGTAAAATCCAGTTAAGAAATACATGACATCATTCCCAAAGGTGGGCGCGCCGCTGAATTTTGGTACTTGCGCCCGCGCCCCTGCGCCGGCGGCGATGCCCACCTGCGCCCGCGCCGCTGCGCCGCTATTTTTGACCCCTACAGTTGCGCCCCGCGCCGCTGCGCCGCGCGCCGCTATTAATTAAGTATGCCTATACAAAAACTATGTGCAGTGCAAAGTTTCTACCTATTTAGCCCCCCAAAAACCAGTTTTAGGCTATAAAAGTCATTTTTATTGAAAATACAACTTATATAATACAACAACTACAAACAAAACTGTGGCCCGTGAGCTACATTGTTCGGCCGGCGGTAAATTTAGCCAGATTGGCCCCGCCCACTGAGTCTGAGTTTCTGTCTCTACTCATCCTTCTACTCAATGTCCTCCATGTTAGGCTCCAAGTACTTGTACCCCATAAGCTTCAGGTTGCCGCGGAGGAAGACCAGCTGCTCAAAGTTGCAGGCCGTCAGGGAGGCCCTTTTGGGCCTCAAGATGTCCCCGGCGACGCTGAACAACCTCTCCACTGCAGCAGAGCTGGGGAGAGCAGTGTTGTATTTAATGAACATGTCCACCCAGGCCTCCCTGTGCTCCATGGGGAACATCTTGGTGGTCATCTTGATATGTGTTGATATGTGCCGCATCGGATTCTTAGGTCCTCTTTTATCGCTCGCTAAAGCTGGGCAGCGGCGCGAACAGCGGCACGGATTTTTTACTTGCGCCGCGCGCCGTTGCGCCGGTTTTTTAGAATTCGCGCGGCGCCGCTGCGCCGCCGGTTTTTAAGGTGCGCAGCCGGCGCAGCGGCGCAATTTGCGTGCGCCGTGCCCACGCTTGATCATTCCATAGGTTGTCCACTATACCCCACCTTCCCCTACTCATGAATGGGAAAATCAGGTAATTGCGATTGCTGCTTCCACAGATCGTCGATTATATTCCGAGGTATTCGAATGACATCCGTCTTCTCGAAATCTAGGTTAATTTTTATTCAGCAAATATGAGTTTATAATAATCATGGTGAGATGTTAAATCCAAATCCGTCTATAAAGCACACAAGCAAACCTTTGTCGACAAAATGTGCCAATTAGGTTAAAGGGAAATAATAATTTCACGCAATTACCGGCTAATCCGTCGGAGGCTAGCCAGAGTTCGCCTATTGAATTCGTCGGGGCCCGTGTAGCGGTTTTAACCATTGGCGGCACCACGGACTTTGGATAAGAGGCGGGGGTACATGATCGTTTTGGGGTCCATTCTTTCCATGCGTCGCCTCTGTATGCCTATTTATGTATGAACATAGACATAGGGGAAGTCGACCCAATTTTGGCAAAACCTAGTAAGTGACAAAATAAACAAAATGGAGTTAGATACGGAACCTGGGGTTTTCGGACACGCCACGTCTTCCTGTGGTATCAGAATTTCAGTATCTGCACTGAATCCCGAGATATGACACGGCAATACCTAGTATCTGCACCTGAAAATGCAATCTTATCAAAGCAAAACATAGTATGTGGTCTGTTGGTACTTACTAGGTTTTGCATTGTGCTGCAAATACATCGTCAACAAGGAATGTTATGGTAAAACATTGCACGTGCACATACTAGGTTTTGCTTCCAACTGGTTCAGCGAATCTAAACCGCAACTTAAAAGAGAAACGTAGCAATTGATATTGACTAGCACATACTAGGTTTTTCCACCTTCCGGTGTCTTGTGTCGTATAACCCCACACGTAGCAAGTGATATTGACGAGCACATACTAGGTTTTTCCACCTTATGGTTTCTTGTGTCCTATAACCCCACTAAACAGTCACACACGTCACTTGCTAGGAATTTCCTGTCAGTTAGGACAAGTGAACAGCACCAGCAAACTTATTGAATGCAAATCTGTTGATGTGATATTCTTTAAAAAAAAAAATTCAGAAATTACCCTGCCAAGCATATATTTTCCTAGCATATACCATATATTGGAGAATGGACTCCTCATGGAGTGCGCTGGATTTTATAGAACAGGAGGAGCAGCAGCTGCAGCTGGAGGTCGAGGAGGAGGTGGTAGCTGCTGTCAATGATGTGATCATGACTGCAGCAGTAGCTGCTGGCATAACTGAAGATGATTTAGCTAATGCCATTGCTGCTGATGATGGAGTAGTTGAGGAACAGTTAGCTGATGCGATTTATATCACAGCTGATGATATGGATGTGGCGTATATTGAGGTAGTTGATGCAGCTGTTGAGGTAGTTACAGCACGTGATGACATGCTACTGGATGAAGGATTGGAAAGTGCTGGGGATAGCACAGGTTCTGGCCTGCCTAGCAGTACTAAAAGACGACGAACATCTCAAAGTAAGTCAGTGCACCATGTAAGGAAAAATCCATTGCTCCTACCATGTTCATGCAGGACAAAATGTGGACAACAGTTTAGCGAAGAAGAACGTGAAACTATCCGCAAACGTTTCTGGAGGGCTTAATTTCATGGCAGAAGAGCGTTTTTTGCTGCTAACATCAGGACAACACCTGTGAAGAGGCGAACGACAGAGGCAAGTTCAGAACAGGAGCGAAGGGCACATACAAGGGAGTATTACCTTCCAAAGGCATCACAAGAACTAGAAGCAGGCACAGCTGAGGTATGCAAAACGATGTGTCTGCATACTTTGGGACTGAAAACTGACGGCATGATCACGAGCTTCTTGAAAGCCAAGACAAGTGCAGATGGTGATGTGGTTATGCCAGAAGTCGTTGACAGGCGAGGACTTCATGAACCGTCAAACAAGTTACCTAAACAGCCTATCATAGACCACATCAATTCTTTCCACCCGCAAACAAGTCACTATAGGCAGGAACATGCACCACACAGGAGGTACCTAGATGCGTATCTGACGGTTACGGATATGTGGAAGGACTATAATGAAACACACAAACCAGTCGCCTATACAACATATCGTAATGTCTTTGATGATCAAAAGATTACATTCGGGCAGCCTTCCCAAGACGACTGCGATGTCTGTAAGAATCTAAATAGCCACCTGGCACAACTAGGCATGTCTCTTGCCGATCTGAAGGATAACAATAATGCGGGTGCTGGTGGCACTACCTCCGGTCCTACTGCCCCTCCTGGTCCTGGTGGTGCCGATGTCGAGGCGGCCAGTTCCCAGTTCGCCATAACGAGGACTACGAGGCCCGAACCTCAGGTTGGTGATCCAAAATTCATTTGGTCAGTACCTACTTATCTTCTTACTACCCACTGAATTGCTTGCAGAAGTAGCAATCCTGTCCTTCTATTGTGTAGTCTAGAAGTAAGTCTTCTATTTTCACAAAAAAAATAAAAATGGCTCAATTTTGAAGCCCAATGTCCAACATTAACATTTGTCGGGCAGAGCGAGCCGTCCGTTGCAGATCCCAGCCGCGGTCCTACTGCCCCTCCTGCTCCTGGTCCTGGTGGTGCCGATGTCGAGGCGGCCAGTTCCCAGTTCGCCATAGCGAGAACTACGAGGCCCGAACCTCAGGTTGGTGATCCAAAATTCATTTGATCAGTACCTACTTATCTTCTTACTACCCACTGAATTGCTTGCACAAGTATCACTGCTGTCCTTCTATTGTGTAGTCTAGAAGAAAGTCTTCTATTATCACAAAATAAAATAAAAATGGTTCAATTTTGAAGTTCAATGTCAAACATTAACGTTTGTCGGGCAGAGCGAACCGTCCGTCGCAGATCTCAGCCGCGGTCCTACTACCCCTCCTGCTCCTGGTCCTGGTGGTGCCGAGGTCGAGGCAGCCAGTTCCCAGTTCGCCATAACGAGGACCACGAGGCCCGAGCCTCAGGTTGGTGATCCAAAATTCATTTGGTCAGTACCTACTTATCTTCTTACTACACACCGAATTGCTTGCAGAAGTATCACTCCGGTCCTTCTATTGTGTGGTCTGGAAGTAAGTCTTCTATATCCACAAAAGAAAATAAAAATGGTTCAATTTTGAAGTTCAATGTCAAACATTAATGTTTGTTGTTTGTTGGGCAGAGCGAGCCGTCCGTCCCAGATCTCAGCCGCGGTCCTACTGCACCTCCCGCTCCTGGTCCTGGTGGTGCCGAGGTCGAGGCGGCCAGTTCCCAGTTCGCCATAACGAGGACTACGAGGCCGGAACCTCAGGTTGGTGATCCAAATTCATTTGGTCAGTACCTACTTATCTTCTTACTACCCACCGAATTGCTTGCAGAAGAGTCACTCCTGTCCTATTGTGGAGTCTAGAAATAAGTTTTTGAATTTATCAAAAGAAATGAAATTTTGATCAATTCTGTTAATTTCCGGGGAGAATCACGAAGTTTTATGTCAAACATTAACGTTCGTCCGGCAGAGTCAGCCATCCGCCGCAGATCATATCACCGGTCCTACCGCCCCTCCTGCACCTGGTGGCGCCGAAGTCGAGGCGACGACATCACAACAAAGTTCACACATCAAAGAATGTGAATTATGCATCAACGGAAGGGCGCATTTAGAAAAGGCTTCTTCAGCAAGGGCTGCATATAGGGCCACATTAGATAATCTTGAAGATGGGGAAGTGGCCTTTGCAGCCGATATGCAGAAAGTTTTGCTCCTCCCAAAAATGACGACTAAGAATCATTTCTTTATCAGCCGGCTCGTTATGTTTAACGAGACATTTGCTTGCATGAACGAGGATATGCGAGACCTGTGTCCTGTGGCACGAAGGTGTGACAGGACGAACAGCAGCAGATGTGGCTGCAGCGTTTGTTAAGTGTATAGAGGTAAGTGGGGCCAAGAAGGTAACGTTCTGGTGCGACAACTGCTCAGGACAAAACAAAAACTGGGTGTTGTACACTGTGCTGGTGTCGTGTGTTAATGCAGAGTGGGGCCCACAGGCAGTCAACTTACGGTATCTAGAGAAAGGGCATACCTTTATGAAGGCAGACAGTGTCCATGGGGCGATCGGTAGGCGCCTGAAGAGGATCGGAGAGGTTATTACCTTTGATGACATGTCTCAACTCATTGAAGAATCTGGGAAGAAGATAAAGGTCCTGCAACTCCATCACTCGGACTTCAAAAACTACAGATCTGGTGCAAGGGCTCGGAACACCAAGACTGTTCATGTGCCTAAGCTGCAGTGCCTGGTGGAGGCTCAGTTCAAAAAGGGGTCACGGAGCATGCAGTATCGGACCTCTTACGGCGAGGAGCCACAAGAGGTTGACTTCCTCAGACCGAAGTTTCAGCTTCAAGATATGGCAGAGGAAGGCCTGAGCCAACCCCGCGGCATCTTGCCATCAAAGAAGGCTGGTATCATTCAACTATTTACATCATCTGGTGTGGCACCAGTCAAAACACGGTTTTGGCTGAACATGCCGACAGATGAGGCAGCAGCGGACCTAGTCCATAATGTGGAGTAGGTAGGACGTGATGTGTCCGTTGTCAAACCAGGTCGACCCCCCCCCCACCTCATCTGTCCATACCTATCTGGTCCATAATGTGGAGTAGGTAGGACGTGAATCGTGATGTGTCCGTTGTCAAACATATGTCTAGAAAATACATTTCAGATCTGTATCACCTGTATTTTATTCATACAAAAATGAATGCATGTCATGCATAATTTCTGTGCATCACGATAGAGGATGGGATACGGTTCAGTTCAGTGGTGTTGGATGGATGATTTTCAGCATAAATTTGGTTTTTTGGAATTAAGTGTGCCACAAAGTGGTCAAAATCTTTACAAGTGACAATTATCCTGACAAATTTCGCATCTGAATTCTTTATTATGGAAATCATGTTTGAATATATAGGCAGGGCAGGTCAAAAAACCTTCCACTTCCCCTATTCGCCCTGGGGACATGGTCGGATTGCACTTCCTCCCTGAGTGTGCCCCAGCCACAACTTATTATGCACATGCACATACTATATTCCATCTCTACATTAGCGCATCATCTATGCTACTCCATCTCTGTTCAGGTAAAACACAGTAAGTAACTATGCTAGCTTTTTCCTTCACATATTTAGCTGTTAAAATAATATCTGTTCAGGTAAAACACAGTAAGCAACAGATGCTAGCTTTTACCTTCACAAATCTACTTGACAAAATCCTTTAAGTGCATTTTCCCCATGAAGTTAAGGTTTTCCGAGTGTTAATTCATGTTCCTTACAATTTCAAGGGGTCTAATGTTTCCATGAAACCAAAACCTAGCTGTGATCAGCTTCCATACCTTATTCCCAGACCCATTTAGTTTTTCGCGTTTTTCTCAGTTTGACTGATTTGTCAGTTGCTAGGTTTTGCCAAAATTGGGTCGAAATAGGCTCGGGCGGGCTTGGCAAACGCTGATCCGTCAACCCCAGCAGACGTTTTAATACAACTGACGATTTTATCAGCACCAGGGAGAATAAAGTTGATTCACGGAAAGGTTTGTTGTTTGACTGAGCTTCGTTGTGACGTTGAATAATTGTGAACGGTTGCCATGGATTTCGAGTGGTAGGGGGGATGAAAGAGTTGATTTTTTTCCCATGCAACGTTATAAGTATAATTCTAAATTTCACTAGGATTGGAGAGCCGGCCTGGATGTACCCCGGCCCCCCATCCTCGTTGTGGTGACGCTCATGCGATGAATAATGGAAAGTTTACATCTGCATAGTCCATAGTATTTTGCCTTGCATGTCAACAATAGTTTAACGAATACATTGGCAGTGGAGCGGTGAACTTCACCGAGCGTCATTCTTTGGAATCTGAAAGCCATAGACGACGGAATTGGGTACCGCCCACCGGAACACGGTATCTCAAATCCAGAAATTTGAATTAACTCTACTACGATGACTAGAAAGTATCGAGCCAAAAACTACCCAGTGTCTCCACATCCCCCACACCTAAATTCGAGTTTCCACCACCTATCGAGAAATCGCAGTCTCAAACAACCTTCGCTCGCTCGTGCTGACAGGATTCATGTGCGGCGGACAGTCGGTAGAAAATGCGTCACGAATGTTACGTGACCCGCTAATTTGACAATGGAATTCGTTTGTTTACCTTATGGAAGACGAGGCGTGATATAGCGGGACGTCTGCCACTTATACCTATATGTGAAATAGTAAGGTAAATCATACCTGAAAGAACTATCTGAGCATTGAAAGGTAATTATCGGTAATTGACGAGATTCCCGTTGTCGTAGTACGGGACGACAGAGTCAAAAAGCACAATTCCCTTGTGAAGTCGCCGGGCTTGTGATTTGGTTCTGCAATTTCATTTTTAGCTTCATGATCTTTCAATATATTGTATCTCTGGAGTATTTGTTGTAGGCTATTATGCAGCAATAGTACAGTAGCTAATGAAGGCAAAGGGTGGGGGATCATTAGTTTGCAGTTGTAAGTGTTTGCCTACGTACCTAGGTAGGTACCTACCTACCTAGGTAGGTAGGTAGGTAGGTAATCTTTACCTTTTGGCCGACACATTATGCCAAGGTTAGTGATTTGTAAAGAGGTGTACTGTGGGGAACAGTGACATCACAGGAGTCGGGTGTCGGTAAAGATTACCACCTAACCTAGACTAAGATAATGTAGCATAATATACAAAATGTATCATGGCATAATATAATATAATCTAACCTAACCTAACCTAACCTAACCTAACTGGAAAAACAGAATCCTCCGAAGCCAATTTTTCGGCCATGACGTCATGAAATATATGCGACATTGCATAGGCAACTATTTACAAATCACTAACCTTGGCAGTATGTGTTGGCTAAAAGGTAAAGATTACTGGTAGGTACCTACTTAGGTAATTCAGCCTGAAAGGAGAGACTGCAAAGTATGACAAACATCTCATTGAGGCACACCAGCCAAGGAAAAAATATGCACTGAAGGGCAAAAATCTGCACCAGGGAGATCAAATACACATCAAATTGAAAAAAAATAAGACTTATAAAAATGGGTATTATTGGAGATCAAGGTAAAATTTGATACTTTTGACTTTTAATACAATGTATTTTAACAGGAAAAAGACGATTCAACCACTCATTTTCTCTGCAAATGATTACCTTTCATTTGGCAAAGAAATACACGATCATGATCAGCCCTCTACAAATATATCCCATTGTGGGTACATTTTTCTTAAAAGGTGCTGGGAATTTGTGGATTCTTTTGTTGGAATACTATGTTTATGAACGTGATTCGGAAGATGAGATTATTCTTTTTCTCCGTAAGTGCTTACTTCTCGTTTAATCTTAGCGATAATATCTATAATGCGCCATATATGCCACACCGCTGTTCTTTGTTGCATAATTTATCCATCCCTTACCTGGCAATTCTCGGACGTGATTAAAGGGACATTCAACACTTCATGCAGTTGATTCAACACTTTTTCACGTTGAAAATGCTTAATTTCTGCCTATTTGCTGCATAGATGACACAACATTACTATTCCACCAGAACGGCAAAAAAACTAAACAGACAGCACGGCTCAGAGCCGGCTTTTGCTCGGTCTCGTCTTTCCTCACGACTTCCAACAAATAGTATGATAATTCATAATTAAATAGGAAAACCTAACCTAACCTAACCTAACGTAATACAATCTACTCTTATCTAAACTAATATAAGCTCATATATTATAATTTAAAAACACAAGCATAATATTTATTGTGACGTCATCCGTACATCACGGCCTCAAGCCATGCTCTGTTTAGTTTTTTCGCCGTTCTGGTGGAATAGTGATGGTGTGTCATCTATGTGGCAAAGAGGCGAAATTAAGCATTTTTGACGTGAAAAAGTGTTGAATCAACTGCATGAAGTGTTGAATGTCCCTTTAATCACATCTGAGAAGTGCCAGGTGAGGGATGGATAAATGATGCAACAAAGAACAGCGGTGTGGCATATATGGCACATTATAGAAATTATCGCTAAGATTAACCAGGAAGTAAGCATTTACGGAGAAAACGAATGATCGCATGTTCCGAATCACGTTCATAGACATCGTATTCCCAAAAAATCCCAAACTTCCCAAAACACTTTTTAAGAAAAAATACCCCATTGTGTATAATTATCCATACCTGGTTTGTCACAGATGTGATAAAGAAGAAGTTCAACACTTCATGAACTTGATTCAATACTCTGACATCAAAAACATTTCTGGCTTAATTCAATATTTATTCCTGACAATGAATAATTTTCCAGCCAGATGCATCTGTAACCTTCGATCAAGGCTGGAAGTTCCTTGTGATGCTCTTAACATTAACAGCAGAGCTAACAATGTCGCCTAGATTTAATGACAGGGCCAAAAAGTTTGTTTGGAACATTTCTGGTTTTCTGGATAGGTTAGATTATGTTATACTATAATATAATATATTTTATATATTTTACTGTGCTATCTTAGTCTAGGTTAGGTTAGGTTATGTTTTGTCTATGATTTATCTATTCATATGCAATTTTTGAACTCTTGATTCTAAGCAGAACACTCAGCAGACAAACCAGACACAGTCACCTGCATGATACACACATCAGTGTAAGTTTAGCTTGGCCATGTGCAAGTTGTGCTCCAGTATCTCACATAATTAAGCTTCCTTTTGAGGACAGTTGTTCCCAGCTAGACAATTTGCTCAAATTGTTCCAAGGTCTGCCAGTATTTGTTTTTCAAAAGGAATTTCATGGCCATGAGGTTCATGACTTCCTTCTCGAAATATCAAAGCTTTATAAGCTGCAGTCTGAATGTCATGCTGGTCAGTCCGACACCATTGAGATACAAACAGACGAGCCACAGCCAGGACAATCCCATTAAGGTATGTAAATGTTTGCAGCATTAACTCATGAAATACCATTTATATTGTAACACATTTCCTCTGTATCTTGCTTATGACTTTATCAATTGTATTGACTGCTGTCGACTCAAAAGTAATTATTTGCTGGGAAAATCAATGGTCACATCGTCTTCACTGCATCAAAAAACATAGTGTATAAAAATATCCAAAGAATCAAATTTTACTCTGATCTCTAAATTTACCAGAAAATGAAAGGCTTAAGACAACCTCCTTTTCTACATGAACACATCTTTCACTTTGAATCAATACAAAAAATGCACATATGACATGAATAAAGCACAAACAATCTCCAGCACATCACACCCTGCTATTTCAAGCTGCATGTAACACAAACTAATTTGTCAGCAGGTTTTTCTTTGTGCTGTAAACAAATTTAGTAGCTAACAACTGATAACAAAATGTGCATCACTTTATTTTTGTGGTTTTCTCCAATTGTGATTTTCTTCTTGTTCTGATGTTTTATGCCATCTTGATCTGTGAGTTGTCAGTGGATGCCTGCTCAAATCACATGCCCATCACAGCACAAATTTCCTCACCACTGCAGCATCAGCTGCACCAGCTGCACTGCTGGCTGCCCAACCCACACAGACAAGATCATGTGAGAAGTGCCATGCTTTGCAGTCTAGCTGAAATGGTCTCACATTAGGCAGTCTTACAGCAGCAATTTGCTCAGTGCCAGGTTTGTAAAAATATTCCATGTGGAAATGATGACTTCCTTGGTTTCAACTAAGATATTGGAGATATGAATTATAAATGTATGTTGATGTACATGATGTAATATTGATGAGCAATTAGTTTAAGTTGGTTATTAGTATGGACCCAATGTGCGATCGTTATGGCCAGCGTTTGATTTACTGCTGTCAAATTTAGCCATAGCACTAAATGTCATCTGGTAGCCATGCATTGGGCTTGTGGAGCTGAGTGCAGACTCCACATGAGCAGTTAAACATATTGTTATTTGCTGACATTTGTAAGTTTAATTCTTATTTCAGCATTGTCATTGGTAAGTGCTGGTTTGTTATTGAAACTGTTGTGAAATTACAATTACTGATATCATCTATTTTATGCTGTTCATTATGTCAGGTGTGCTCACTCTAATCTCATTCCTGAACTCACATAACTTGGAGGTAAAAAGCTGCTGTAAAACTGCATATTGGCATGAGTAAGCCCAGGTTAGGTTCCTACCTATTTGTCTTGCCTCACCATTATATCATTGGAAATCTGTAGGCTGATGCCTGAGGGTAATATCAATCTGAAACAGACAACCTGGTCATTATCTGATTTATCTTGAAGATGTTGAGAAAAACAAAATCTGAAAGTCATGACATGTTCAGACCTAATAATAGCCACAGTGGCCCATCTGGGTTAAGTGCATCAGCAGTGGCACTCAATATCAAGCTGCCCTCTGTTTGTGTGCAGCCTGACAATTAGCTGTGTGCCAGGCACAGTTTGTTGAGCTGGGTGTGCACCAGGCATACAGTGGTGAAGATATGGGTGCACATTGGCACGCACCTCCCAGTTTACAATCTGGTATAATTGTGTGACATGACACCTTCTTGTCATCATCGACGTGCTTCTATAACAGCTATTGTGCAGTGAACTATAATATATAACGTAGTTGTCTCATTCTTATAAGGTGTCAAGTACCCCTGATATTTTATCTATAATTATGGGACTAATAAAAAATCTGCCAAATTGCTGCTACCTATGCATGATTCTGCAAGGCATAGCAATCACAATAAGACCTAAACAGTATGATGACAATAGTTTCCAAAGATCGCACATGTATTTCTTCTGCCCCATGCTTGTTTCAAACAATTTTGTTTTTTGTTGTTTCCAAACAGAAATACCCTCCCATTGCCCAATGATCATTATGTTCAGGACATGGTTGTTGAAGGTCAATTAATTGATGCATTCCAAAGCAGATGTTAGACAAATATGCACTAATGGTATTAAGTATAAGCAAACATCAATACAGCTTGTTGGAGCCTTTTGTAGTGGGGTATAATTTACGCAATCCCACACAGGGCTTCAAACTGCAATAATCGTACAACGCAATATGGCGTACATGCTTCGAAAAGGAAGCCATCTACTTGAACCAAAATTTGCTGCAATCTTGCAAAAACTGCTCATTTGTCAAGTAGGGTGTAGATATCTCAAGTTTGGGGCTGCAGCAGCTCCGTTGGTAGAGCGTCGGACTCTTGATCGCAAGATTGTGGGTTCGAATCTCACAACCGACGACATTACCGAGTTCACCCGCGACCAATCGGCGTGAGAGGTTGGCGACGTTACATGATCTAGCGGTTGAATGCGTCGTAAAAGAACCCAAGATATCTAAAGTTTAATGCACTCTGAGCTGAATTTCCAATTAGAATAGGCACCACACTGGATCATGGTCCTATTTCTCATAGCCTTCCCGTGCAACTCATGTTGCACATAACCGTTCGCCGCGGCACTCTCCATCGAGCTGACACCAGCCACACATTCGCCCTGCCTCTGGACGTCTTTTTTTGCTGTCGACGTGCCCCTAAACAGCAATTCACCACCACCACCACATTCGCCCTGCCTCTGGACATGCCGGTCGCACGACATGGCGACATAGCCATGTGACCGGCGGCTGGCTGGCATTTCCTAAGCTGGCGTGACCTGACCGACTCCACCTAAGCTCTGCCATGAACCTTTTTAAGCAGGCAATGCATTCAATTTAAAGAAAATATTGTGAAACATGCTAAAGATAAAACTATAAGACTGTGCCTAATTCTGAGTGAAGGAACTAAGTCTTGAAACACTTGGGGACAAAATATTTATTAGGTTCAGAAAACGTGACATTTGGGCCTGGACTTTTGATGAACTTTTGCCATGTATGGGAGAAGACTTGCTCGAACTTCACTCCCCCATAGTAATGTTTTATATTGCTTCTGTGCCTGCATATGTCTGTTTATTTTCACATCATTGCTCTTCTTGTATATTTGGCGTCATTTTCAAATACAACCTACTAATCTTATTAACCTACTGTGGGTACGTGGCAGCCAGCATGAGAGGTAGTGTGGTAGATACGCATCCCACTGGACACTAAAATACCGTGAGTGTTTTTCGTCACGAGTAAAGCGATCCTGTTACGCTGGCAAGGTTTTTGTTGCATTATTTTAAGTTATATTTTTCTTCTTTATGCTCTGCAACAAGCCATGCAACTTAGGGAATACAGCTGTGCTGATTTGTGTAACTAGCATACAAAGGGGCGCTATGGAATAAAGCGGTTGCCTCTCTCTAAGGGCAAAGTTACTTAGGAAGTCATGCTTAGTGGATGACCCAATGAATACAAAATTGAATTGTTTGCAAATTGGTGCATGATTACTATGATAAATTCAACATTGTCATTCACATATGATGTTTCAGGCTACACTCCAGGAACAATGTCGTATCCTCTGCACATTACTGAGCACCCAATCCCGGGCAGACGCTATGCCAAATGTGGCAGAGGAGCTTATGAGGTGAGTCACTGCCCTGGACAGTGCAGGATGGAAAGGAAATGTGCAAACTAGTGCACTTTTTTGCAAGCAAGTTGTATAAAGTATTATTTTACAATGTATGTCTTGACATTTCTTCTCAATCTTTTCCAGTGTTATTTATTTCTGTAGCATAACAGCGCAGTAATGTTGTAGTTATCTCCTGTGATTTGCTGCTGTTATGATTTGACTTTCTGTGGTAGCTCTGTCCAGATGTGACACAATCCAGGTGCTCCTGTTCAAATTATGCAGTTATTGTGTCCGTGACCGTTATGTGAGTCTGTAGACACCACCTTGATTGGATCTACATGTTTGGTACATAGCCGTAGACGTGTGCTGCTTTGACAACAGTGCACAAATTATAACTGTGCGGTAATGATGCTTGATAAAGAGCATGCAGCAAGAGCATTTCTTATGTTAGTGATCTCAGAGAATGCGTCAAGCTAAGTCGTTAGGATGAACCCCAATATCATTGACCACCAAGGACAATTTGGGACTGCGGTGGCGAATGTTAGGTAGCACAGGGATCCATTGTTGATAGGGGTCCATTGTTGATAGGCTCAGCTCCTTCCGGATTAGCTGAGCTTTGGATCACACTGGGCCTTCTAGCATCTGAAGTGGAAACCCTATATATCAACCATTGTTACTTGTTTGTGAATTTGTTTGTTTTGACAAAATAATTGCTTCATTCGTCTTCTTCATTCCAGGACAAGATAGCAAAGATGAGGATGAGGGAAGAAAATTACTACAAAGTGTGGAATGATGTGGTACATTACTATGGTGAAATTGATATCAACACAAAATCTCATAGCAAGTGGACATCAAATGAGTTTTTTGTGACAAGGTATGTATCGGGAATGGTACATGCAAACAAAAAATACTGGGATTTAATTAATTAAGAAAGAAAATATGACAGCAGTTGCTAATGCTTTACATGCAGTGATAAATTATTCGTGAACTAGGGTGGGATATACCACTTTCTGAACACTGAATCAACATCCCTCCCAACGGAGCATCGACATCGTGCTTCGTGATGAGTCGTTATGAGGTAGTAATATCTAATTTCTAACAGTCTTTTGTTGATAAGTATCATGCTGATACTCACCATCGCGGATGACGATGCACAAACATCTGTTAGCACAATTCCAGGTGAGATGATTACCTATGATGTGGTCTGTCATACAATGATAGTTGATATGGCTAGGTATTTTGCATTGTTATCACTAAAGTAGTTACCCCGAAGTTAGGTATCTCAAAACAAATGGAAAAGGTGCACGTAGGAGTACGTTGTTGGATCACAATTGTGTTTGAAGAACTTATGAGTTATGTTAAGTGACATCATTTCCGAGGCTAATTTCGACATCCTACTGTACTCGTTTTGACATCTCACACATAATGAAAAAACATTATTTTAACACTGTTTGCATGTGTCACAGGTATGCATGGCATGACTTGTAGAATGCCAGCTGGTAGGAGCATGTGTATCGTAATTTCATGCAATTTAATCACAATACGTTTTGCGTATTTGGCCACGAGGCGAACCATGCATGATCTGAGATCATGCTAATGCAGACATGACTGCATTGCATTGTCATCGGCGGTGTTTGAACAGGGTGAGGTATTAAGACAGTTGCCTGTTTTCACCCAGTGCTGGTGAGGCTCTCTATTTGGCAATACGGTATTGCGTAGAAACAAACAACTTCAACATGGTTTTCTCCATGTGTGGTTGTTGCCATGCTCATGTGTATTGCTTGGTTGTCTGGTTTGATAGTCAGCTTAAATATGGCATTTCCCTGTATGTCACGTTAAATTTGTCTGCCTATCAGCTACCAGAAGTACTGCGAGGCGGACTTGGCACGACGGAATGAAGCTAAGCTGGAGCTTCGGCGGCAGAGCCTCAAAGAAAAGCTGCGTGCTGAGGATGAAGTTTACAAGGTGGGTGAACATGGTATTATCAAGCCTTGGTGAAAGCATGTCGCTGCTAACACCACACTAAGCACCTGAATTTGAACATTAATTCGCGGTTGTGTGTGGTATGATGTGTTCCTCTCTGTGACCAGCCTGGTCCTGTTTACCGACCTCTTGTGACCGACCTCTTGACCTGTCTCTTGTCTGTAAGACGAAAGTCGGACTTTTCATTACATGCGAATAGTTAATTATTTCTCAACTATGAGGGACGGGGATAGCAGAGTGGTTAAGATGTTGAGCTTTGGATGCGAAGGTCCTGGGTTCAACACTCGTACCACTCGGGACATTTCCCAATCCTGCGGCCCACCGGCGAAGCAGTGTGGGCGGCGTCATTAGCCGTGATCGTGCAAAAAAGTGCGTCGTAAACTACCAAATGAACCACCTAATTCTTAACTATGACTTCTGCATACTTTCCCTGGGTATATTTCATTAAATCATGGACATGGAATGACCAAATAGCATTCTTGATAACTTCGGACTCCTCCATAAATTGGCGGGACGAGTGGTCTAGGGGTAAGATGCTCGTCTCACAATCGAAAGGTTGTGGGTTCGAGTCTCACCTGTCGCTACTCTTCGCCCGCGACCAATCGGCGTGAGAGATTGGCGACGCTGCGTGACTCAACGGTCGACGTGTCGTAAAAACCAATAACTAACCAACCAGCCTCCATAAATTGGGGTGGGAGGAAAGTTGTGCATATTGCACATGCTATGCAGGTTAAGGTTTGTGATAGTCCCTTCTTAAACTACAAGACCCAACTATTTGCTTCTTTTTTAAATGGTATACCTGTACCCCTGCGATTTATTCAATTGCTTACACATAGTGTGAGTAGTGCTTTTCTAATCACTTAATTTGTGGTTACACTAGCTGCTATGAAAATTAACAATGTATCTACGATGACTTCCGCAACGAACTTCTCGTCTTATTAACAGCTATTATGTTCCCAACAATTGTGTTCTTAGCATTTTCATAAGCACAGATAACTTAGCCATTGTTTGTGATCATCAGCAGCTGCAGTACCAGCCATTGTGTGTGGTCATCAGCAGCTGCAGTACCAGCTATTGCGTGGTCAGCGGCAGCTGCAGTGCCAGCTGTTGTGCGTTGTCAGCAGCAGCTGACGTACTAGCTGCTGGATCACTATCGTGTGCGTCCAGCTGCTGTGGCAGCTGATGTGTGTGGTCAGCAGCAGCAGCTACGGTACCAGCTGTCATATATGTGTGTGGGGGTGTGGGTAGGTCGAGCTGCAACAGCTGCCATCTCGCCGCCGGTTGCTGGCGTGCCGCTCCGAGTCGGAGCAGTACCGGAAGCGGCAGCAGCGAGTCGAGGCGATGCGCGCTGAGCTGGAGGCGACTCGCTGTCAGCAGGAGCGCGAGCGAGCCGAGCAGGCGCGCGAGCGGCTGCAGCAGCACTGGCGCGTCAACAACAGCATCCTGCGCCAGGTACGCGCATCTCGCGGCACCACAGCCCATAACGGCCGCCGGTAGCTGGACTGGACCGCCATACTTTAACGTTGGTCACGCGTGTTGAGCAATGAAGCCTGACTGCGACTTCACCGTATTACCTCAATTCCACCATGTGCATATACCTTTTGACCTCTCTCTGGATCCCAGTTGCTCAGACTAGTGTGAAAGCATGCGATGCCTCTTATGAAGGCAGAATAGGCGCAGTGTTTTTCATCCTTTTATTGCCAATCGACCTTGTGGAACTGGCTAGTGGACCATCTACAGCATGGCGCGGGCATGGCCGGGTGTTGAGCTCTGGGTACCAAAGGTCCCGGGTTCACTTGCACCACTCGGGACATTTCCCAATCCTGTTGCCCACCGGCGAAACAGTGTGGGCGGCGCCATTAGCCGTGATCGTGCATACAGTGTGTCGTGAAACACCCAATAGACAATAAGCCATCTACAACATAGTAACTTAGGCGCAGGTAATGTTCAACATATGCCAGACACAGCAGATATGGAAGCAACAAAGTGTGCCCTTGATTTTTGGGCTTGGTACATTATGGTACAGAAGCCAGACCCTGTCTCATTCACTGCTGATGTAACTACTCCAGTTGTGCCATTATGAGCCTCGTTTCTCAGGTGGAGTCAGCGCGTCTATCAGAAGGAGCCAAACAAATATGGGAACAACAAATCAAAGAGAAGCTGGAGAACGAGCGACTGCTTAAGGAGAGAGAAGCAGAGGAGGAGGAAGAGCGGAGAAAGCGCCTAGAGGAGGACAACCGTCGGGTGCGGGAGGAGGAGGAAACCAGAGAGCGCAGTCTCCACGATGCACAAGAGTTCCTCAAGACACAGATGCAGGAGATTGAGTACGTTCCTACTTCACAAAGCCTGATGTGGCCCGGGCCATGCTGCCGGTATGGCTCGGACCATGTTGCCGATATGGTTATCGCCAGCAGCCCGGAGCATGCTGCTGATATGGCTCGGACCAGCAGCTCGGAACATGCTGCGGAAAGAGGCGGGGCAGTGACTGCATCGCCTGCTCTTAGCGCTATTGCTGGCCACCTGATATGACCTACAGGCAGAAGCGTTTGGTGTTCGTGAGGTTTGGTGTGGGTGGTGAGTATGATGTGGTTTATAGGCAGTGAGTGTATGATTTGTAGCCAGTGACTGTGATATGGTTTATAGGCAGTAACTGTGGTGTGGGTTATAGGCAGCGAGTGCATGGTTTGTAGGCGGTGACTGATGTGGTATATAGGCTGTGTGATGTGTATGATTTGTAGCCAGTGACTGTGGTATGGTTTATAGCTAGTAACTGCAGTGTCGTTTATAGACAGTGGGTGTATGATTAGCAAGTGACCGTGGAGTGGTTTATAGGCAACGAATGCATGGTTTGTAGGCGATAACTATGGTATGGTCTATAGGCAGTGAAGTGTGCGCTAAATGACCAAACCTGGTCGATGCGCCCCAAAACTCAAATAACTAACCAACTATAGGCAGTGGGTGTGTGGTTTGCTGGCAGTGACTGTGTGGTGTGGTATGTGAGCAGTGCGTGTCTGGTGTAGTATGTGAGTCCTGAATGTAGTTTATTGGTAGTTACGATTGTAAATCGTGAATTTGTGATGCGGCCCCTCAGCATCGAGTGCGCAGCTTGCCGACGTGAAGTGTTCGGCTTGTCGCTAGGTGGTGTGTAGTTTGGGTTGCAGTCAGCGGGTGGTGTGACTCGTGGGTGCCGAGTGCGTTGCCGTTGCTTTGCGCACGGTGGTTGCACGGTGCGCGCTGTCTGTGTCGGTGAGGGCGAGTACGGCGGGTGACGTTGCGGCGCGGTTCGCAGACAGAGGGAGCAGGCAGAAGCGGAGCTGCGGGAGCAGGAGCGCCAACTGCTGGAGCGTCAGCGACAAGTGGAGGATGCGATATCGCGGCGCGAGGAGGCGGAACGGCGCCGCCAGTGTCGTCAGATCAGGTGAGTGGTGTGGTCAGTTTGGGTCGTTGGTAATCGTCAGGGCAGATCAGGTCAGTGATGTCATGTAAGCTCAGTGATTTTGTCAGTTGTGTTCAATGGGGTGGCCAGGCAAAGTCAATAATGCCACCATATCAGGTTATTGGCATCAAATAAGGTAGCTGGTGTTACCAGATCAGGTCGGTGTTGTGGTCAGGCCAGTATCACTGCTGTCTCAAGATCAGCTGATCAATGCCTTCGCGGTGTCTCAGTGTCAGGTCGGTGGAACGCAGCTCTACTCTGAAGCGTGAATACAAAGTCAACTACCATCTCAAGTTTCGGATTGACAACTGTTTAGATCTTATGATGTTAAGTTCCCCCCCCCTCTCCCCATTCGCCACCTGATTACACTGTTCAGGCTTGTGTCTGTGTAGTAATTACAAATACTGGGTTAGCCATAGCTTGATCTTGGCTGATCATACCGTTTGCCCCAAAACAGCAGTTTGTAATATCCATGTGGATGTCCTGATGATATTGTTCGCAGGTTGTTACTGTGCAATGACCTGTTGGTGTGCTCCAGCCTGTTTCAGGCGCAGCAATGCAACGCCAAGCTGCGCCAGCGCTCGGCGCAGGTGGAAGAGGCGCTACGCGACGAGCGCGACTTCCTCGACTGTCTGATGGCCTCAGGTTGGTGCTACTCTATTGTCTGATGTGTACAACTACACTCTGATGTGTGCAACTACATTCTGATGTGTACAACTACACTCTGATCGGTCCCTCTGGTGTCTGACCGATCCTTCTACCGGCTGACCGCCCCTATGCTCTCTGACCGATCTCTCTAATGTTTAACCCGTCCCTCTACTGTCTGACCGGCCCCATATACTGTCTGACCGGCCCCATATACTGTCAGACCGGCCCCTCTACTGTCTGACCGGCCCTCTATTGTCTGACTGACCCCTCTACTGTCTGACCAGTCTCTCTACTGTCTGACCGATCCCTCTACTGTCTAACTGGCCCTTTATTGTGTGACCGGCCCCTCTACTGTGTCACAGGCTCCTCTTCTGTGTGACCGGCCCTCTGCTGTCTGACCGACCCCTCTACTGGTTGATCGATCCCTATACTTTCTGGCAGATCTCTCTAGTGCCTAACCGACCCCTCTACGGTCTGACCAATCCATCTAGTCTCTGACAAGCCCCTCTACTGTCTAACCGATCCATCTAGTGTATTTCGTCATGGGCGCTGTATAACCAATGCAGTTGATGCGCCCAAAAACCCTAATAACTAACTAACTAACTAACATCTAGTGTATGACCGGCCTCTACTGTCTGACCGACCCCCTCTACTGTTTCACCGGCCCTCTGCTGTGTGACCGACCCTTCTACTGCGTCACCGGCCCCTCTTCTGTGTGACTGGCCCTCTACTGTGTGACCAGCCCCTCTACTGTGTGACCTGTCCTCTACTGTCTAACTGGCCCCTCTACGGTCTGACCGGCCCCTCAACTGTCTGACCGATCCTCTACTGTTTGACCGGTCCTCCACTGTGTGACCGGCCCCTCTTCTGTTTGACTAATCCATCTAGTATCTGACCTGGTCCATGAGACGTCTGGTGGTGATAGGGTGGTTCTTGGCCCGTGTACAGGCGTTCTCAGCTATTTCTGCCACCCCATGCACAGGAGGTTGGATGGCCGTGATGTTCTGTGTATTAGGGGCCGGTTGTGTTGTCCTGGTCATTCCTGTTGCCCTGTGCGCAGGAGGCTGAATGACCGTGATGTACCGGGGCCTGGGGCTGGTTATGTTGCCCGGGCTATTCCTGCCACCGTGTGCGCAGGAAGCTGTATGGCCGTGATGTTCTGTGTGTCTGGTACTGGTTGTGTCGTCCTGGCTATTCCTGCTGCCTTGTACGCAGGAGGCTGTATGGCCGTGATGTCCTGTGTGTCTGGGGCTGGTTGTGTCGTCCTGGCTATTCTTGCTGCCTTGTACACAGGAGGCTGTATGACCGTGATGTCCTGTGTGTCTGGGGCTGGTTGTGTCGGCCTGGCTATTCCTGCTGCCCTGTACGCAGGAAGCTGTATGACAGTGATGTCCTGTGTGCTGGGGCTGGTTGTGTCGGCCTGGCTATTCCTGCTGCCTGGTACGCAGGAGGCTGTATGACCGTGATGTCCTGTGTGTCTGGGGCTGGTTGTGTCGGCCTGGCTATTCCTGCTGCCTTGTACACAGGAGGCTGTATAACCGTGATGTCCTGTGTGTCTGGGGCTGGTTGTGTCGGCCTGGCTATTCATGCTGCCCTGTACGCAGGAAGCTGTATGGCCGTGATGTCCTGTGTGTCTGGGGCTGGCTGTGTCGGCCTGGCTATTCCTGCTGCCTTGTACGCAGGAGGCTGTATGACCGTGATGTCCTGTGTGTCTGGGGCTGGTTGTGTCGGCCTGGCTATTCCTGCTGCCTTGTACACAGGAGGCTGTATAACCGTGATGTCCTGTGTGTCTGGGGCTGGTTGTGTCGGCCTGGCTATTCCTGCTGCCTTGTACGCAGGAAGCTGTATGACCGTGATGTCCTGTGTGTCTGGGGCTGGTTGTGTCGGTCTGGCTATTCCTGCTGCCTTGTACACAGGAGGCTGTATAACCGTGATGTCCTGTGTGTCTGGGGCTGGTTGTGTCGTCCTGGCTATTCCTGCTGCCTTGTACGCAGGAGGCTGTATGACCGTGATGTCCTGTGTATCTGGGGCTGGTTGTGTCGTCCTGGCTATTCCTGCTGCCCTGTGCGCAGGAGGCTGTATGACCGTGATGTCCTGTGTGTCTGGGGCTGGTTGTGTCGCCCTGGCTATTCCTGCTGCCTTGTTGGTTGGTTATTGGTTTTACGACACGTCGACCGTTGAGTCATATAGCGTCGCCAATCTCTCACGCCGATTGGTCGCGGGCGAAGAGTAGCGACAGGTGAGATTCGAACCCACAATCTTTCAATTGCGAGACGAGCATCTTACCCCTAGACCACTCGTCCCCCCTGCTGCCTTGTACGCAGGAGGCTGTATGGCCGTGATGTCCTGTGTATCTGGGGCTGGTTGTGTCGTCCTGGCTATTCCTGCTGCCTTGTACGCAGGAGGCTGGGTGGCCGCGATGTACCAGGGGCCGGTTGTGCCGTGCTCAGTGCCGGTGGCCGGCTGACTATGTTGTGTCCTGTGTAGGTGACCGGGACCGGTTAAAGCTGGCTGAGGCGGCGGAGCGGGCCGAATCTTGTCAGCTGCGTCAGGTGCTGCAGCAGCAGCTGGACGTGGAGGAGCAGCGGCGCCGTCACATGGAGGTGCTCTTCAAGTAAGACACACTGTAGGGTCCTAACGAAAAGACCCCGCGCTGAATTTTGCTAGCTTTTCGAACAGCGATATTTGCGGTTTTCCATTCCTGTAAACTGTGCATTTCCACGTGATAAATGGAACATGTTTTTTCAATTGGCTCATCTAGATGGGAGTTTTTATTTATGGTCAGATCGAAGAGTAGAGGTGGAAATTATAATATCAGTATTCAGTGGTAAGGCGAAGAAAATATCTGCGTTTTGATGTGCATAGCACTCGCTTTGGGAATCGCCCTCCTTTACCTACTGCAGCACTCTTTATTTAGACATTGACTGTGCAGGTGGTGACCTTTCAATGACAAGTGAAGCCTTATTTTCATGATATGTATCTCCCCACACATATTGTCGTGATATCATCCGAATGACGCGGGTGCAATCATTACGGCGCAGTAAGTAGTCGCGGGCGCACCAGTGTGCCACAGCGCCGATGCCAATCCCCCACTGGAGGCTGGCGCTTGTCTGAGAGCCGGCTGAAGTGTTTATATCAGACATGGCGCAGGCGTCGGTGTCGACCGGCACACTGGAAGCTGCAAAATTTTGCACGCAATAGTGCCGCATAATGTCTGTGCCTTCCATGCGTTTGTTTTCCTTTCTATTCATTCATTTTCACATACTCATTCCAGCACAAAGCCGTTTCTAACTGAACAACGATGGACAAAAGCCATATAACAAAAGCCAAAAGCACCTTTGTCTTCCTTATTTTTAAGTTCGTTATCTAAGGGAAAAGTTGTCTTCCATATAGGCTTGATGTCAATGGCTACTCTATAATTTCGGCAATTACAACTAGGCGTATCTTACACTGGCGTACAGGCAGGAAAAAAATGTATCGGGTGGTGTCTAGTCAAGTTGCTCAGGACCTGTGACGTAGTGAAGGTAATTCCACGCAACATTTCGCGTGCATCTCTAGCTAAAGCTGTCAATATTTGTCACAGCAGTGCGTATGCTATTTTAGTTGCACATAGGCAATTGTGACACCATGTGAATGCCTGAAGAATTACGGACACGAATCCAGAACGTTTTTATTTCCATTACCCTAAACAAGCCAGCTGCCTTGCCGGTAAGCGATGACACTACAAAATACCGACCGCCCAAACCTCGGAGGACGGGAATTCAGTGGTTGTCGCTGGCCTTCAAGGTCAGCCGTTGTCCGATCACAAGCCGAAGTGGTCGGCAGATGTTGCAAGGAGGCTGCCAGATTTCGCATGTTCTACCATAGGGAGCAAAATATGCCAGATGTACACTAGATTCTGGCAGAATATTTCACATTCTAGCATGTACCAAGGCAAAAAGGTACCAGACATGAAACATACTAAACTTCATTGTACCCTTTGTTTGATGTACTCTGACATTGGTTGCGTATCATATCGTCCAAAGTTCATATCTTTCAACGTTCATAATTTCTAAATTGAAAGTTGCATTCAGAAACAGCCTGGATAAGAACCTAACCTAACACAACCTAGCCTAATCCAATGCAATCCAACTCAACCTAACCTAACTTTCAAATGTTTGGAATTCAATTTCCAATTTGGAAGTTATGAACTTTGGAAGTATGGATTTGGGAACATATAAACGCATCCTATCCGGGGTATTTTGGACGTCCACATCCAATTTTTGGAAGTTAACTTCCAATTTGAAAGCTAGGAACGTTGGGTGATATTTACTTTGGAAAGTATGAACGCACTTTGTATCTTACTTTGTAAAAGTCTTGAATGGTGCAACGAGAAGATGTATCAGCCAAAATACTTCCTTCTTTCGATGCATATTGTGCTTTTTCGGAATATATATATATATATATATATATATATATATATATATATATATATATATATATATATATATATATATATATATATATATATATATATATATATATATATATATATATTTATTTATTTCATCCACACGGCCAGCGCTGGATTTGTATTTTCGACTTCCGGTTCAACTCATTCCCGTGACCATCTCACTTTCGTGACCTTCACCTCCGCGATTTGCATCTGTCTCACCTATGACCTGCATGGCATGACTTGTACCACTAGCAGTTCCTTGACCATCTCCTTTCGTGATATATATATATATATATATATATATATATATATATATATATATATATATATATATATCCGTATCGCACACATGACATGGGGGACGAGTAGTCTAGGGATAAGGTACCCGTCTCACAATCGAAAGATTGTGGGTTCGTCCCTGTCGCTACTCTTCGCCCGCGACCAATCGGCGTGAGAGATTGGCGACGCTACATGACTCAACAGTCGACGTGTCGTAAAACCAACAATCACAATCACATCACACATGACATGGGTGCCCTTCTCACTTCCTCCGATCTGCACCTTTCATGCCCATGACGTTCCCCTTTCGTGACCTGCACCCTCTCACCGCCGTGATCCGTGTGCCAGTGAAGAGGCGGAGCAGGTGTGGCGGCAGCGGGAGGCGGCCTGGACCCGTGAGGAGGAGGCTCGCCGCCGCTTGGTGGCGGACGTGGTGGCCACCTGGCGGCAACAGATGCAGCGCCGACTGGACGAGTGTCGCAGCCAGCAGCAGCTGGAGCAGCAGCAGCGCGAGGCGGCCGCCGCGCAGGCGCAGCAGCAGCAGCGCTTCGTGGAGGAGACCGAGGGGCTGCGCCGCCAGCGCCAGGCCGAGCTGAGAAACAGCTGGAGTCGACAGGTGAGCTGCGACACTCGTGTGGCCAGGCTGCGACACTGATGTAGCAGCAACATGTGAGCGGCGGCACTAGTGCACCTGGTACATGAGCTGCGACTGGTGAAGCAGACAGGTGAGCTGCGACACTCGTGTGGCCTGACTGCGACGCTATGTAGCTGCAACAGGTGAGCGACGGCACTAGTGTACCTGGTGCATGAGCTGCGACTCTGGTGTATCACAGGTGAGCTGCAACACTCGCGTAGCCGGCAGGTGGAGAACGACACTGGTGCAACCGACAGATGAGCTGCAGCATCGTATGATAGACCAGCTGTTCGGGTGTGGTGGGTACCAGCCTCCTTACATTGTGGACGGGCTGATAGGTTTTATTGGCGGTGTGATGCCAGCCTCGTTACCGCTGACAAACCCGGCTGTAAATCTGAGACACTTGTCCTGCCGTCTATCATAGTTCATGGTGTATTCGCCACGAACTTACATTCCTCGCCTCAAGTGAACACACCGAGGTTTGGTGAATCGAGCTTGGAAAAGGGTATTCGCGAGATCATCACGTCCAGGAAATAAAGCTATCAATAAGAATTGAAATGCTTAGATATATGGCGAAAATTCTGCATTTTGGCTTAAGGATAAACCTCAGTCGTGTTGGCTGTGGGCCAGATTATCCACATGACGTTACATTTGTGTGTGACCCCGAGGTCGTTTCCGCCACGTGGCATATGCATTTGGCTCCTTGTGTAGGTCATGGCCAAATTGTCTAGATCCCGTGACGTTTGTGCCTAACCCGTGACCCGGACTGCGTTCGGCTGTTTGTAGATTGAGGAAAAGACACACCGCCACGACACACAGCTGCGGGAGGAGCAGGCCGACCTGCGGGAGCAACAGGAGCAGGAGCAGCAGGAGATGGCCCGGCTCAGGAGCGAGCTTGACCGCATGCAGTTCGACTCGCGAGCGTTCAAAGAGGTAGGCGGGCATGTCCTTGTACATCGCGCACGACATATGAGGCATTATGTTATTCGGAAATGCGTTAAACAATAGGTATCTGGACCCCAATTCATGGACATTTGGTGTACGATGATGTGATAATTGAGAAAATTCTTGCCATGTCCCGAATATCATATTGGATCAACCACTAAGCGCTACATTCATCGACACGAATGATCCGGTTCAACTGGGATCAGAGAACATTTGATTTTCAATTTATAACTAACGTTATACTACTACCACCACCTGCTGTTGACGAGGGTGGCGCTTTAGTTCACACTATTAGCGTCCTATGTACTGTATTGTAGTTTAGGGCGCGTCGGGAGGAGTTTAGGGGCGCATCGACTACATCGGTCATATAGCTGCGTCCTGTGTATGACATTTAATCGGTAAATTGGAACACTAGTGTGTGATGATAATCAATGGCGCTTACATTGAATCATCAATGATGGTTCCAGGAAGGATTCGTCCTGGGGCTGGTGGTGTCCGACATTCCTTCTGCTATTGGCAATAAGCGCAAAATAACTCAAGTAATCGGCGCGCCCTAAAGCACCAATCCACCACCACCACCACCACCACACCTGCTATTGCTAGCGCGATTATAACCAGTGGCGCTTCAATTGAGGAAAAGTTAGGTGGTAGATGAGGCGTCAACTTACAGGTGTTGGGTGTTAACAGGCGATTTTCCATTGCAGTATCGTGATCATAGACCCACCCGCAAGCTGGCCTGGTAGCCCGGCAACGCGTGGTACCGCCTCGTCGATGTTGTGGACCAAGTCATCCAGCAGATTTAGCACCGCTACGCGAAACCGCCAGCCGCTTTACGGGGAAGCGCACGTTGGTTCGAGTACCACTCGCCTGCAGGTATGGACTGTAGCTCTAGCTGAGAACCGCGGGTCTGGTAGCCGCGTAACGATCCATCCCGTCCGTGTCGGGATCGGATCGGAGTGGTATGGTACCACCAGGGATATCCATCCCAGGGACCAGCCTTTTCGCCGTGTCCCGGTGTGGAGAGGGCACAATCGCAACGGATTTGCGGCGTCTGAATACGCACCGACTACGGGACCTGGTGCCTTCCTTCTCGTGCCTGTATACGGAGTGAAGTGCGATGTATTGTGTGCATGTCGGCGTGTCAGCACGTGATATTGGTATACTCGTGTGAAGTTTTAACTCCGTTCTTGCCGCCATGTCTGCGCTGGGCGGACGATCTAGAGGCGCTATGCTCAACTGTGTCTGGGTAGGTTGTCTGCTAGACCAGCGTGGCCCATGACCATGTGAGTGTCTGTCGTGTCGTGACGTACGAGTGGTGAAATATACCGCCGTGTTCGGGAGCGGTTGCAGCCCTTCAGGCAAGATTCCCAGTCAGCCGTCGACCGGTCACCTTACTGACGACGGCCCTGGTCAGTAGAAAGTACTATCACTGGTCAGTAGACTATGCTCCGTTGATCTGCCGTCTCGTACACCTTATCTGTCTGGGGAACAAATAAATCCGCCCCGTTCCCTAACTTAAGGTTGTTAGGAGTCGTGCTCTCGTTACACGTCCTCGATCCAAAAACAACAGCTCTGACTATCAGTATCCCATGTATTACCTTTGTTATGGACGTAACACAGTTAATATGTAAAATACGAGCAGAGGCCGTGGACAGGCTCCGCACTTTGCACGGGGTTAGTCCATGCTTCAGAAACTCGCCGCCTCTCGGGGCTGGCTGGCACACGGAGGGCGCCTCAGCGGGGCGTGACCAGGGACAGCGGCACCGCCCGCACACTATCACATTTGTACTGGTGCAATATCTACAGCAACCATCGGCGCTCAGTTCTTATTGTCTGAAGGTACTTTGTACTCGGCGCCTCGCGACTCACAGGGAGGGGACGGGCGACGGCGGACAGGGTTGGCCGCTCGGACTGTGTGTACATTAGGCAGGCAAGACAACTGCTCACGGGCTAAACTAATATCACAACCTGCTGGGCGCGCAGGAGGGCGGCGCACCCGAACCCAGGGTTAGCCTGGCCGACGCCACGGCCGTCAACTCGCACACACTAGCTACCGGTCACCGGGACACCGACACACGCCTGTCCCTCCACGGACGTCTGAGACACGTCCGCCAGGCCGGCGCAATACGCGCACCGACACACACCGAAGAAAAACGCAATATCAAACCTCCAAGGCACTTGGCGAGACGGGGCTGGCACAGCCCGTCAAAAGAAAGGCCATCTTCGGCTCTCGGACGTTGGACGTCCTTCGGACGGGGTTACGGGGGGGGTTACGGGCGCGCTGGCGTCACGGTTTATGCTCCTAAAACGCGCCGTCGCAGCGCACCCAGCGCGGACGAGCGGCTACACTGGCTGGCCGGGGAGGACCGCACGCGCCGGCTCGCGCGCAGATGGTCGGCTGTCGCCTGTCAGTTGGCTGAGCCGGCCGGGCAGGCTCTCAGTCGTCTCGCTGGTCGCTGGTGGAGTTTTGTCGCGAGAGCGGCGGTCGGCGGCGGTGGTCAGAGAGGGCACGCCACAGTCTCAGTTCCATACCACCTCTGAAACAGCATCACCGAGATAGTGACCCAGTCATAGCGAGAGGGGGAGGTGAAGGACAGTGCGGGAGGGAAGGAAAAGATGGTGGGAGTGAGAGACGGGACAAGAGAGGAAGGAGGCAATACAAGTTGGGCAGTATATAACATATTGGACAATACAAGTGTGGGGGTTTGGGTTTTAGGGCACATCGACCAGTAGGTCAGTAGCGCCCACTTGGACAATACAAGGCAGACAAGTTGGGATGGGTGTGGACGAGAGACTGGGGGGGGACAGGAAAAGATGGGATGTATGTAAGAGGGTAAGGCGGGAAGGGATGGGAAAATGGCTAAGAATGAGCAGGACAGGGAAAGGGAAGACTGGATCGGACAGGAAGACTCGTCCAAAGGAACGCCCGTCTTCAGCGGCACCAGCAGGTCTAGCTCAGCCTCGTACACCTGCTTCACGCACGGCGGCGTGCCTGATGTTCACCAATATACTTCATAACATAACGTAACTATCACAATATATGTCTCTGGGCCTCGAAGTTGAAGGCCGGTGCCTTGAAAGCTCTCGCGGCTCGGTCAGGACCGCAGGGTCGACTGCATGTGTTCTGGTTGTCTGGTCAGTGACCAGGAGCACGTTTTCAGGGTGGGCCATGGGCGAATTTCTGGCCATGCTGTGCCGCACAGATGCTGTCGCTGCCGGCAGCTAGGGGAACGGATCGGCGGCAGCACATGTGCGGCGCGGCATGGCCAGAAACTAGCCCATGGCTCACCCTGAAAGCGTGCTCTTCGCGGTTCTGACAACACTGACCATGATTAAGGCCGTCCTCCAGCGCCGTCGTCCTGCCCGGGTCGTGATAATTTTCAAGGTGCCCGCCATTAACATCGACGCCCAGAAGCATACCAGGTTGGTGGACATCAGTGTGTGTATTTCTAGGTGAACGAGGAACAGACAGATGCCAAGAGCCTTGAACGGTGGCTGTGGCACTCATGTTGCAATCACCACCAGACCAACCCGTGCAGCACTGGCCGATCTCACCTCAGGTTGAGTCTGCGAAGGTCCTCTCGGCTCATGATTGCCAATACGTCGTCCAGGTGGTAGCCCTCGTTGACGAACTGGGGGAGGGAGCGATTTTCAAAACCTCACGTGAGGACATCACCGCTTAAGGGAATAATGCATTCAGACGAATATGAATGAACCAGTGGCCACGAAGTAGTCCTCATGTAGAAAGGCATGCGCGATGTTTGTAAGATTTCGATGTTAGTAACATTTAGACAACCCATGAAAATATGAACCCACGACACTGGTCGTGACCCAATATGAATAACCAACGCCGACTGGGACTGGGGACGACCGTGACCAGGCACCGGTCGTAACCTCCCAGCGACCCTTGACCCCCGATGACCGTGGCCAGGCGCCGGTCGTAACCTCCCAGTTGACCCGTGTGCTGGCACTGACCCGCGACACGGTGAGATGGTCGGCGCCGTGCTGCACCAGCCAGTCCACCAGATTGCCGTCGGTGTCGGCCGACACCTGGATCTGCGGCGGCGGCGGCGCCGCCAACTGGCCGCCGGTCGGCAGCGTGCCCGGCGAGCCGGCCGCGATGCCAGAGTCGGCCACCGACACCTGGCTGCTGTAGTCGGTGTCCTGCCGCTGCCGCTGCGACTGGCCGGACGTCACGCCCGCCAGCAGCTGGATCTGCAGCGTCTTGTCGGACAGCGCCCAGCGCAGCAGCTCCTTATGCTCGCGCTGCGACTCCAGCAGCTCGCTCAGCAGTCTGCGGCGCGCGCAGCACGCGTCACACGACGGCGAAGGGATGGGGGCATGGGCGTCGTCAAAGTGGGGAGGGGGAGCACGCGACCCCCAAACTTAGCAAAATTTACAATTACACCTGTCGTCTTGTATGGAAAGAATCTGCATGAAAATCCCTCGTTCTCTATTTAAAATCCGTGGAAACACCAGTGACTGAGGACGCTGCAGAAAGGAACAGGCATCGAGAGTTTGGAGGGAAAGGGAGGGGGTATAGACAGGCGGAACACTGATAGTGATAGTTTGGGGCTTAGCAATGTGACGTATCTAGCGTCCGAGGGAGAATCGCGAGTATCACGGTCACGAGACTCGGGCAATGGCGTTGTGGCTGTTTGCGGCTGCTCTAGCATCCACAATATTTTCGAGCGCACACTAATCTCTGAGTATCAGAAACAATCGTTAGGCTTAAACATCGGTCGGATGGGCATAAACGCCACCACATAATGAATGACCTCTAAATAATGAAGCACCTATTACACAACCCAAACCACTTCATTCCTGAGCTGAACCACCCCCGCGTAGTCCCGAGGGCTAACAGGAAAAAAGCATGTCATGTGGTGAGAACAGAAGACAAATCTGGAAAGACTCGTGCTGCCTGTATCCAATGGTGCAACCTATGTGTGACTCGGTACCGCGTAGTACAGACTGCCGTAGCTGGACTGCGCGCGGGGCGGCGGCCGCTACCGTTTGTTCTCGCTGCGCAGTCGGTGCAGGTCGGCCAGCGTCTGCGGCGTGTAGTCGTCGTGACGGACGGAATTGATGGTGGACACGCCGCTGGTGCTGCCCTCCTCGGCGGCGGCGGCCACCGCAGCGGCGGCGCCCTCCGGCGGCAGGCCGAACACCTCGAGAGCGGCCGCGCCGTCTCCGGGGCTCACCACCAGCTCAGGGTCTCCGCCCAACAGGTTAGCGCCCAGCTCTGAAGGGCGCACGTACAGTAATTAGACTAGATGTCACACAGACACACATCGCATGATAGATATATATATATATATACACACATATACACAGACACACACACACACATATATATATATAGAACAGGCCCAAATACAGCGCATCAACCTCGCCCTCCGCGCGTTGTTAGCTCAGCATTCAAGCTGAAGCCCGCCACTCTTCCCGAACTCTCTCATGCCCTGCGTGATTTAAATCCTACCAGTGCTCGTGGTAACGACAATGTGTCCCTGAAATTGCTCAATATGTCGTTTCCTTCGGTGTGTGTACATATTTTGCACATAATCAACTTTAGTTTATCGTCATGTACTTTTCCGGAACTGTGGAAGTTGGCTGAAATCGTACCAATCTTCAAGAAAGGCTGCCCTGACGATCCCAAGTGTTATAGGCCCATCTCGATCTTGAGTAACGTGTCAAAACTGTGCGAGAAGATAGTAGTCAACCAGCTCACTGCGTATCTCCACCGAAATTGTCTTCTTAACAACTCGCAACATGCCTATCGACCACTTCACTCTACTGAAACTGCCCTTGCTGATGTAGTAGCTTATGTCACAAATTGCATCGAAAGGCGCCGCGTTTGTCTGCTCGCATCAGTAGATTTGTCTAGTGCCTTCGATTGCGTGTCTCATAGCCGACTCTTGACCAAATTAGAGTGGTACGGCATCGACAGCTCTTGGTTTAGATCTTACCTTTCAAATCGCAGACAGGTAGTTCGGCCCGGAAGACTTGTATGCAACGTATCCTGTGGTGTTCCACAAGGAAGTTTGTGTGGTCCAATTCTGTTTTTGTTGTACACAAATGATCTTCTCTCACACATAGGTGATGTCTTTAAAGTCGTTGCTTACGCTGACGACACACAGGCGATGTTGTCATCGAAATTGGAGGACATAATGTATGCCAAACGCCGTCTCGAATCGTGCCTGGAAACTATGTGCTCGTGGTACCGTGTAAATCTTCTCAAGCTCAACCCATCTAAAACGCAATTTGTGATTTTTGGTTCTCGCCAGATGATCGCGCGGCTGCCTACCATCAGCCTCTCTGTTCTTGGATCGGATATTTCACGTGTCTCATCTATCAAAAACCTGGGTGTGACATGGACGAATCGTTAACATGGAGTGAACAAATTGGCGATATTGCTAAGAAATGTAACCGCATCATCTTTCCTCTAGCCAAGCATGTACGTTCTCTTACTGAAGAAACGCTGTCGAAGTTAGTGCTTGCACTGGTTTTCCCCCATGTAATGTACTGTTGCTCAATCTGGTCTGCTGCATGTGACACCGAGCGCGTGCGAATCCAAAAAGTCATAATGAGGGCGGCTAGGATCATAACTAGGACCTCTCGCTATGGTCATATATCGCATGTTATTGAGCGGTTAGGCTGGCCTAGCTTACAACGCTTTGTCGACATTAGGGATTGCTCACTGGTTCATCTTGCAGTGCATCACTCGGGAGCACCTGAAACCCTGCGTGATCTTGTGACATTGAGAAGTGACGTCAGCTCTCGATCTACGCGATCAACACCGTTTTCAGTAGAGCGCCCACGCCTGAAAACTTCTTTTGCGCAACGCTCTTTCATGTACCGTGCTGCAGTTCTTTGGAACAGTCTCCCCGAGGAAGTTAGGGCCGAGAATATGCGACTGGCTTTTAAGTTTAAGCTGAAGGAGGCGCTGAAAAGAGCTGTACGTGGGAATGTTTGAGTATTGTATGCATGTGTTTTTAATGTTTTAGTAGCCTCCTGTCCCACCCCTTTTTTTTAAAAGCGTTTTTGACATTTGATACTGAGTATCTCTTGGTACCAATACAATACAAGGGTCATGAAATTCCCATAGCTGGCTGCACCTTACAGCTTTTTCTTACATCGCTTCCGATATCCTTTCTACATCCTTACATCAGCTACTCGTCAACTGTGCGCTTGTTAGAGAATATAATCGTATAAGATGCATCCAGTTTTCTTAGCTGTAGATATTGCGTCCAAAGAATGTTCGCCTATGTTTTTATTCGCACATGAAAATAGGTCCTTCAACCAAATTCATCAGCTCTGGTTGAGAATGGACATTTCATTTGTCCCAATGTGTACGCCTAAGTACCTCCATCTTACATTTTTCTTCATCCCTGACATTGTCTTACATCGGACACCTAAATCATGTTATCAAATTCATTTTGGACTTGGATACCTATTGGAAACGCAGACTGGTGGTATACAGATCAAACGGACTGCTACGTACACAGAGACATCGGCTCTGCAATGCATGGCCAAATAATTGCTATCGCATATCAAGAACATCATGCACCCAGAATCCCGATCAGAACGATTCAGCCAGAAGGCCACATGGTGAATAGTGATGTCACTGGAAAATACGTGCAGGGCATTGCAGTTCATTCCTCGGTGCCATATCCATATCCGTAAGGTTCAAAATTCAGCACAGTGGGATACTTGTATCTTACTTACTGAGGCCAACTGCCCCCAGCACTCTCCTGTCCACAACGTTTTATTGGTTATGAAAACCGTGAAGGCACTTTGAGGAATACGTCCCATATTGGTCTCCTGATTGGGCCAAGTCACACAAATGGAAGCTTAATGGCACAGCACGACACTGAACATCAACGTCGGAATGGGCAGCAGAAAAAAGACAAGCACTGTATTTCTATGGATTTCAGTGTGGAGCTTATCCAGCAAGACCTTACATCATTGGCCACCCCAGGGAGTGACCCCGCCCAAATGCCCCACAATAACCCCGGAACAAGCTTGACCGGGTCAAAGCACCAGTTATCAACACACTACAAGTCAAACCACGACACACTAATGCGGATTGGAGGAACTCGATGATAGTCACGTGTAGTGTGTACCACCGGGCGACAAACAAAGGGCTGCGGGGCGCCGCGAAGTCTGCGCATCTCTCCCCTTCCTAGTGTTGACCTACCCAGCTATGATTACCCAGTGTAAACACCCGCCGGAGGCAGTGAACTCTCAGTGCGGGATGGTGCAGAGGCGCCCCACCCACCTGGCGACATAAGGATGGCCGTCTGGACACCGTTGCGCATCAAAGCCATCCACCTGACGACATGAGGATGGCTATCTGGACAGCGCTGCGCATCAAAGCCACCCACCTGGCGACATGATGAGTATGGCCATCTGGACGGCGCTGCATATCAGAGGCGCCCCACCCACCTGGCGACATGATGAGGATGGCCATCTGGACGGCGCCCCACCCACCTGGCGACATGATGAGGATGGCCATCTGGACGGCGCTGCGCACCAGACTGTCCAGCGCGAACATCCAGTGCGGCTTTATGTTGTGCGACCGCAGCGCGGTGTTTACCTGTTGACAGACATGTCAGGTCAACGCTTGTGGTGGTACACAGCACCATGGAAATCACAAGACGAAATACCGGGTACAATACAGGCTTGGAGACGAGACATTGACACAGGTCAAGAAACGTGGCAAAATATTCTATCGGTATTGTCTTACTTTATTTTTATTCAAACTGCAAAGGCAAGTTAATTACGAGGTAAATTGTAAATGTTCCAATTTTAACTTATTGCTATTATTCGCTACTATACATCGTAATCGTATATCCATGTGAGTATGACGTACTCACATTTTATTGTTAATTATATTGTATTGTGATCATCATTATTCACACATACATCGCATCCAATGGCCACATCCAGCGGTGGCGGTGCCGGCCGGCACGCACGCTGGGGCCACGACCAGCTGCGCCGCAATGACATCCTGGACTTGGCTCATCACCGGACAGGGTGGAGCTGAGCCGCAGTGGCCACGTCTGGGTCGGACACAACAGCCGCACCACCAGCACACCACGAGACCGCACCAGTGGCCACCTCTGGGCGAGACAACAACCGCACCACCAACATACCACGAGACCGCACCAGTGACCACGTCCGGGTCGGACACAACAACCGCACCACCGGGCCGGCAGCATACCACGAGACCGCACCAGCACATTTACAAACTAATAATTAACCGATGTAAGGTCGCCGACCTTACATCGGTTAGTTATAGAAGTGATGACGTAAGGAGACTGACCACAAATCCAGCATGGAGGTCAGGTCACAATGTACACATAGCTGAGACCACAATGTCACAGGGATATGAGACCACAATGTCACAGGGGTATGAGGCCACAATGTCACAGGGGTATGAGGCCACAATGTCACAGGGGTATGAGATCACGATGTCACAGGGATATGAGACCACAATGTCACAGGGATATGAGACCACAATGTCACAGGGGTATGAGGTCACACTGTCAGGAGTATGAGGCCACAATGTTGCAAGTGTATGAGGCCACAATGTCACATGGGTATGAGGCCACAATGTCATAGGGGTGCGAGGCCACAATGTCACAAGTGTACGAGGCCACAATGTCACAAGTGTATGAGGCCACGATGTCACAGGGGTACGAGGCCACAATGTCACAGGGACATGAGACCACCATGTTACAGGGATATGAGCCCACAATGCCACAGGGGTATGAGGCCACACTGTCAGGAGTATGAGGCCACAATGTTACAAGTGTATGAGGCCACAATGTCACATGGGTATGAGGCCACAATGTCATAGGGGTGCGAGGCCACAATGTCACAAGTGTACGAGGCCACAATGTCACAAGTGTATGAGGCCACGATGTCACGGGGGTACGAGGCCACAATGTCACAGGGACATGAGACCACCATGTTACAGGGATATGAGCCCACAATGCCACAGGAGGTATGAGGCCACAATGTTACAGGGGTATGAGGCCACAATGTTACAAGTGTATGAGGCCACAATGTCACAAGTGTACGAGGCCACAATGTCACAAGTGTATGAGGCCACAATGTCACGGGGGTACGAGGCCACAATGTCACAGGGACATGAGACCACCATGTTACAGGGATATGAGCCCACAATGCCACAGGGGTATGAGGCCACAATGTCAGGAGTATGAGGCCACAATGTCACAAGTGTATGAGGCCACAATGTCACAAGTGTACAAGAGGCCACAATGTCACAGGGACATGAGACCACCATGTTACAGGGATATGAGCCCACAATGCCACAGGAGTATGAGGCCACAATGTTACAGGGGTATGAGGCCACAATGTCACAGGGTATGAGGCCACAATGTTACAAGGGGATCCTACCACAATGTTACAGGGGTATGAGGCCACAATGTCACAGGGTATGAGGCCACAATGTTACAAGGGGATCCTACCACAATGTTACAGTGGGATGAGGCCACGTTGTTTGCTTGTTTATTGTCTTGTTTGTTTGTTTTGCTTAGGGGTGCGTCGATTGTCAAGATCATTCGGAGCACGCAAGACTACATTAGTGTCAGGAGTTAAAGCCACAGTGCTGCAGAGAGATGAGGCCGCAATGCTGCAGGGAGGTTAGGCCACAATGCTATAAGGAGGTGAGGCCACAATGCTGCAGGTAGGTGAGGCCCAGTGTTGGAAATATGGTCCTTTTTTGGAACTTTTGTCATCCAAAGAATTATACACTCCCCCCCCCCAAAAATATACTCCTTGCATTACATGATATATCATGAAGAGCCTTGCTTAAACAGCAATCTCAACCAGCTGTCATAATCCAATAGTATTATTGGATTGTGATGAAGCAGAGGATGCAGCATGGTCAAGGGCCTGTAACATATGGTAATAAATGCCTGATAATGAAAAACCCTTCTAGTTTTGGTGCTCTTCATCTCGTATAGCCATGTTATGTCCTTGCCACAGCAACTTGGCAACATCATTGAGAATAATGCACATTTGTTATTTCAGGTGACCATGAGAGCTGCAGCAACATTCCAAGAGGATGCAGAAGTGGAACAGAAAATTAGATGCAAGCAAGACTAGACAAGTGCCAGCTTGCTAGCATGTGCAACAGATGACAGCAGATGCTTAAGGATCACTCTGCAATCTGCATACAACATTAATACCAATGTATTTGTTCCATGAAATCGTGCAGGTGGTATGTAATTGTCTGAAACATGTGAATTAATAAACAGCGATGCCTTCATGTGTACATTATTTTGATTTGTGAAAATGCTGGACCCAGTAGTGTTCGGAAGAATGCAAGGCTAGACAAAACTAGAGAACTAGAGAAGTCGCTACACAGCTTGCAAATCACAAAAGCGATCACATCCCCAAAATATTTGTGGACATATGTTATGATTTGTCATGGCATAGGAATGTTCAGGAAGCTGCAGACAAAACAGCCAAATAATGGAGTTGATTGGGGTATGAGGTGGGGTGCACATCACAATTTCCTGAAACATTTTGTTAGAGCACAACAATGCTTGTGAGTTGCTGTATGGGTGCACTGAAGGGGACCAATCCCATATTCCTGAAAATATACTGTCTTACAAAAATGAAAGCTTTATTTCCAAAACAAAACAAAACAAGCTGAAAGGTTCTTCCATCAAAATCCAACACATTAAGAACACACTTATGAAAATACTATTTCTAGGTCATGGATGTTCATTTATGAAAATTATTTGGGATGGGAAAATACATGAAAGGCAATGGGCAGGGTGAAATAGATTGGGGGCACACTCCATAGGGTCCCATGTTAAAAATTGTCATTTGAGAAGCAAAGCAAACATTGAGGGTCCACTTGCCCCCACCCCCCAGTATATAAAACAACCCTGTCCTAGGCTGTGCCACTGCATGCATGGGCACCAACAGAGGAATACAAATGTGCACCACTGCAAAATATAAGGAATCACAATTTTGCTATCCCTACCCATACTTCTCAACATTAAGCTGGTTGTGCATACATCATTCTAGCTAGGTAGCTATATTTCTGCTTTGATACTGAAGTTTACACCAACAAGAATAATTAAATTTCAATAAACCTCAATTGGGCCTCAGTTCCTACGTCGGCCGATACTACACGAGATCAACTAGTAGTCTCACTACCTGGTCCTTGAATTATCCGACTACATCCACGTAGGTCGTTCCTACCAAGGTTGGCGATGCCTACAATGAGCCTCTTTCGTCTCTTTCCATCCAGTGGGCAACTCGGTGCATACAATACAAATTCATCGCCAAGTGAATGGAACCTCTATTCTCGGCTCGCCTAATGAAGGGAAACCACCATTCCCAGACTGGTCAGACCCGAACGGCGCTTCTTGGATTCGATGGATTCGCGGCTCTCCAGCTGCCACTCCGGTCGGAACTTTTTAAACTACGGCCAATAAAGGCTATAAATAATGCATTCCTTTTTGTTTCCTTGAAGATTGAGATGTTCTACATAACTTGACATGAACAAAACTGATCGTTTTTCATTCTGGACCAGTCCAGAGCAATAGAACAAAAAAGATATCCCATGGATTTTACGCAAGAAAATGACCTAAATGGTACCAAAACGTTCTTCAAACCTGGTTACATTTTACAGTCAAATGGACCACCATATAACCAGAAATTTCATTGTTCTTCTATTTCATGACCTACATTGTTTCAGTACACCACAAACTGATGGCAACAATAGTGTTTATGCCACTCCGACAACTAATTTATCCCACTCCGGGAAAATGGAAATTTAGCAGTCATGTTCTTATACACTGCAAACTGAGGGGTGGTTATGAGCCGCTTACTGGGCTTTCGTCAACTCCGGCTGACCGTACGGAGGCTGCTGATTGGCTTAGTGGTTTGAACTCAGCCAATGCGATGAAATCTTTGTTGCCAAAGGTAAAAGAGCAGCTTGTCTCGATTGCATTGTTTTTGTGACAATGTAACACAAGTCGCTGCCAGCCCTGTTGAAGGCTAAGGCAAACCCAAGGCCTATCGAGTCAGCCAAGGCAACGGGCCAAGGTACCGAAGCCGGGGAGGAAGCCATTGTTATTTTTCTGTTTTCGTTCTCCTAGGTGTGCGTCTGGAGAAAAGAGTAGGTGCTGTGGGAATGGTAACTGGTAGGTGCTGCTTTATTATCTTCTGTGACTCCTATTTTCTGGCATACCCCTTGTAGGAATTCGGTTTTTTCTGCCGATGCTATTGCGGCGAATATGGTTAATTGCTATTAATGCTGTCTTTCGATGGGTAACAGTTGGAGCATGCTAATCACAGGAGTAAATTTGTACACTTTTGTTGTTGCCAATGCGACATAATTATTTCCAAATTTAACATAATGCCTATGGTGGTGCATGGAATGAATGGATTCAAATTTCCTATCGGAAACATTTTTTTGTGAGTCTTGATACATTGTTTTTTTGGTTGGTTATTGGTTTTACGACACGTCGACCGTTGAGTCATATAGCGTCGCCAATCTCTCACGCCGATTGGTCGCGGGCGAAGAGTAGCGACAGGTGAGACTCGAACCCACAATCTTTCGATTGTGAGACGAGCATCTTACCCCTAGACCACTCGTCCCCATACATTGTTTTTTTTTTAAATCCAACCACGCCATGGGCATTCTTCATCAGCACAGGGTTCAGGACCAATCATTTTCCATAAGGGATATTGAGGTTTTGTGGTTCCTGATGTGAAAGGCATAATTCTTGTTCATCGTCACCTTGTTTCTAGTTGTAAATTTGCAGTTTAGGGTAATTTTGGGTTATTGAAATTCCTTTTTCCAATGCCATGTTTATAAATGTGGTTTACATGGTGCGACCATTCACCTCCATTGTAAATACATACTTTCCAGTTGGCAGGCAAAACAACACCAATAAATGGGCTTTGAGTTGGGTAATATTGTGTAAAAATTAATTTGCAAAAGAAAAAAATGTGGCATAATCTACCTAACCTAGCCTAACCTTCAATGCAAAAAGAACAATTATCTTGAAAGAGGGAAAAATTTCAACCAGTATTTTTATTTAAAAATGCAAATTAAGGAACATAACCTGACATAACCTAACCTAGCCTGGTTCATTGTTGAAAAACAAATTCTTGAAATAGAAAAAAAGCATTGGATATGAAAACTTATCCAACTTAAGAGTAGAGCCCAACTTATCATAACATAACCAAGCCTAAACCATTTGTTTGCTTCATGGAGGTAAACTGTGTAAGACATGTCTTTTGATAATATATTGCATTATAGTAATATACGCTTGAATATAAGCTTGAATAATATATTTCATCATAGTAATATACATACATACCTGAAATGAAATATATATTCAAACTTGCATGGAAAATCAATTGATGAAATGCATCACTTCTTGCTATACAGACAGTATATTTAACACTTTTCCAGCACCACAACACAGAGGACTGCTATGTGAAGTTTGTATTCTCAGTGAATACTATTTTTATGTGATCCAGCATCAGGAGGCATACTTAGGCTGTGTGGGATGAAACACCTGTAATGTAAGCTTCTTGAATGGAAAAACAAGACTTTGTTTCTTTGTCTCAGTAATTTGTATTCACCCCATGGTTACCAGATATTATGCACTCCGTAATTACATGAACTCAAGGATTATACACCCCGAATCCAAGAACGAGAAGTGAAAATCCAACACTGGTGAGGCCACAATGTTACAGGGAGCTGAAGCTACAATGCTGCAGGGAGCTGAAGCCAGTGCTGCAGGGAGGTGAGACTACAATGACATTGTTATTTTCCTACATGACAACTGAGGCCGACGCCTCAAACCCAGCTTGATAAAAACACCGGTCTCGCACAGAAATCTCGCTACCGTCACAATTACTTTACATCGTGTGAGGTGAACAGCATGCATTGATACGTACACTCAGGACGGTTTGGAAGTATTCTTGCGGATTTGGGTGTGAAACAACACCCGGAAGTGAACACTCTTCCACTTTTGTCGTGACGGTGTTTTTTAATTAAAAAATTTTACACCAGTGGCTTGTTTTTAAAACATACTTCCTAATTTTCCTTTTATCAAACTTCATTTTTGCATTTGATAGTCAATAGATCAAGTAATCGTACTTGGAAAATTAACTTTCAAATGACTAGGCAGGCCTACGTAGCGCGCATCCTCAATTCTCACCAATGTTTCGCTCGAATTTCTTACCACCATTTCGGCAATAATTTTCCACTCGACATCCTGGTGCACAACTAACTTTGTGACACTGCGGTCGGGGCGTGGCTACTCACGGCCTCCTGGAACAGGTAGAGTGCCCGGTGGATCTGATCCATGGCGCGGCCGTCGAACTCGAGCTCCTCGCGCAGTGTGTTGATGGCTGCCTCCAGGGCGGTGCGGTTCTGTTCAGGAATGAAGTCGCGCAGTCCCTGCAGCAGCACACACAGCTGCTCCTGCAACAGCCGCAGGCACAGCACCGGTCACTCAGATGATCTCGACTCAGGTCCCATCAATGGCCTCAGGTCCTGGCCGCACGCCACCAGGATGTAAACTGTACACGTGACACAGCGGGGAAAACAACTTGGTGCCAGATCACCAATGTAACAAGCCAATCACAAGTGCTTCCGTGATACAAGACGATCAATTCAGACTAGAAAGAGGGAGTCTTGGCTCGGTCCACGTAAAAGAGTGGAGCCGCCTATGGTCTTCATTAGGTGTTTGAGTCCGCCGACGGTTCTCATCACAGTGGAGCCACTTATGGTCCTCATTAGACGGTGCAGCCCACTGACGGTCGTCAGTGGGCTGTGGGACCCAGCTCGGGTCTGCACCTCTGACGTACCACGGTGAGCAGGATTGACCCGATGTGGGTCGCCAGTGGGCAGTGGGACCCAGCTCGGGTCTGCACCTCTGACGTACCACGGTGAGCAGGATTGACCCGATGTGGGTCGTCAGTGGGCAGTGGGACCCGGCTCAGGTCTGCACCTGACGTACCACGGTGAGCAGGATTGACCCGATGTGGGTCGTCAGTGGGCAGCTCAGGTCTGCACCTCTGACGACCACGGTAGCAGATACCCGATGTGGGTCGTCAGTGGGCAGACCCGGCTCAGGTCTGCACCTCTGACGTACCACGGTGAGCAGGATTGACCCGATGTGGGTCGTCAGTGGGCAGTGGGACCCGGCTCGGGTCTGCACCTCTGACGTACCACGGTGAGCAGGATTGACCCGATGTGGGTCGTCAGTGGGCAGTGGGGCTCGGCTCGGGTCTGCACCTCTGACGTACCACGGTGAGCAGGATTGGCCCGATGCCAGGCTGGTTGCACAGCGCCTGGAACCAGACGTCCAGAATCCGCTGCTGGTCCTGGGACAGCACCTTGTGCAGTGTCATGCGCCGGTGCGAGTCCTTCTTCAGCAAGTAGAAGCCGTCCTCCTGCGGGGGCGGCAACGAGTGCGTCAGACGCGGCTCATGGACAACCGGACGCCACCGCAGCAGCAGTGGTATCCGCCCCCTCCCCCCCCCCACCCAAGCAACATCTGGCAATCGTCTAGCCAGGCGCGGATCCAGGCTCTACCCTGTATGCAATGCACTAAATTCGACTGTGTTTGGATGGATGCCAAAGCTGAAGAACTCACCAATTGGTGGTCACAGTCTGGTTTTAATTTTCTGTCCCAGCGTTACGAATGGGTTGGAGCGATAATGGTTTGGGAACGAGAGAGGAGACTGGGTCATGCTTCGGATTACGGATGTTCGAAATAATCGCGTACGTCAAGGCACGCGACTGCACTACAAAAAAAAACACATTTTAGATGAACGATAAATGCCAGGCAAACAGCATGGGAAACATTCACCATCTACGCAGTAAAATTTATCGTGTGCTGAAATACAATCCACCGACCGACGTGACACCAGCGGCATTCCAAAGGATCGACACCGCTACGTCACGCACCAGTTCGCGCGGCGAGTCGACGTCGGGGCTCATGAAGCCGATGGACGAGTTGCGGCGCAGCATAACCGTGTCGTCGAACTCGGCGCTACTGCAATAAGGTCAACACATCCAGATTAGCGGTCACGGAAACACACTCAGGGGAACACATGCGGGTCAGCAGTTGGGGGAACACATGCGGGTGGGTCAGCGGTCACGGGAACACACCCGGGCCAGGGGAACACGTACCGGGCCAGCCGTCAGCGGAACACACCCGGGTCAGTAGTGACGGTCACAATCGCAGCATACTCCGGCAGCAGGCACGGTGAGACATCCGATCTGGTGCATTTAGTTACCGTGGGTATCCATGTCGTGCCACAAAAAGCGTCAAGTGACGTCAGCAATATTTACTTGCTACAAGTGACATCACGTGACAAGAAGCTCCGCGGGTCAATATTCACTCCGCTGTCGTTTACTATGCTCCAGGCGTGTCGAGTGACACCATTATCGGACACAGGTAGCGCCGATTGGCGCCGGATGTGGCTGCAGAACAACAAATAAACAGCGGCGCCGTCAGAACGCCACAACAGCACCTGGGACAGGCAACTCAACACCGCCACCGATAACAGCCCTCAGCTCACTTGACGCAACCCCACAACAGACACGCCAGAGAGAAGGTTCTCCTGTGTTCAAACCGATGTATCAGTCGACATGCACTCGCCAGACGCGTATAATACCGGGCTCGGCTTTCGTAAAGTCGCACACGAACTTATAGGACAAGTAACTTATGACTTGAGCTGATGAGTGACAGAGCCGGCCGACTGGAGCTGATGAGTGACAGAGCCGACCGACTGGAGCTGATGCGTGACAGAGCCGGCCGACTGGTTAGTAACAGGCGCCCAACTACGCATAACATTCCACCAGCGGTTACAGAGTAGAATCGGTCGAGCATGCGGCTAATATGAGGCCCAGTCGCACCAGACTGAGCCTCAGTATTATCCTTGCCATGAAGGAGTCGCGTGCCATCCAGTTAGACGTCATATGCGCCACATGGTGCTTTGGCTCATATTTCAACTGGTGCCATGCCAGAAAACGGACCACATGTCCATGCCACCCCCTGTCGAAGGGAGAGCTTACGTTTCCGTCACAGAGAGCCCCGTCCGCCCCTGTCCAAGGAGGATCCATGTCTCACCCCGCTGTAGGGGACCAGCTATGCCACTAACATGGAGGACCCCAGCCCTACCCCGATCACAGAGAACCAAAGTGTCGCCCCTATCACGGAAAATACCAAGGTTCTGCACCCCAGAGAGGCCCCACACGACATCTTCCCACATGATACACATGCCACCCATCCAAAGACGAACCACACGCTGTTGTGCCCGGGATGATCCACGCGCCACGCGTCACACGTGATGTTAGCCACGTGCAGCCTGCCCTACCTGGAGAATGAGAGCGTAGAGCACAGTGCCGAGGGAGAGCTCACAAGCATGGCAGCATTGCCAGATGACTTTGCCCCGTACGAAGCGCTAGAAAGAGAGGAGAACAGTCCGGTCGAGAACAGCTCAACAGCCGGGGACGGTACAGAGCGTTAGTGAGAAGGCGGCCGGTTAGAACCATGCCCGGGACGGGCATCGTCGTGAAGCGCCAGGCCAGAGTGCGTCCCAGTCAGCCCGTCCATATGCCACGTGCGACGTCCTGAAATACACAGGGAGGCACAGGTACGTGCACCGCACCCGGCGTGAGCCGACAAACGCCGCGCGGCATCCACACGACACGCGAGACGTCGGCGACAGAACTTCAAATTGTGCACGTGATCGTGTGATCACGTCACATCACACGATCACGTGATCACACGTGATCGTGTGATCACGTCACACCCTGGCGCTTTGTCCAGCTGTCAAGCACCAGTTACTATGCAGCGGGGTAATTATGATATTCAGAGTAGCCAGGTGTCTTGTGGGTGTGCCCTTGGTCCTGATGCCTAACCGCAAAACTAAACTCCACGTACACGAGCTCCGGCGTGCTATTGCGGAGGTACCATTGTGGTGAAGCCCTGCACCTCCAGCGAAACGCAAGCAGTGGAATTATTGAATGCCGGTTCGTTATTTAATGGTGATTATTATGTTCAATAATATCTGCAGTTATCACCAGCGTCCATCTCCGGCTGCTCGCGGGCTCTGAGAAGCCCAGCAGCCGGATCACTGCAGAATTTGGTGGTGGTGGTAACCTTTTGGTGCCCAGACAGCCGACTGTGGTGGGCGCACCAACAGAACCAGCAGCGTGCCGACCACACTGCCTGTGGACGACGCCGCTACAGGGAGGACCGCTCACACTGGGCGGCATGGCATGCAGACGGGGCGGCGGAACACGATCGAGGGGGCGACCCCGTCCGTTGGAGGCTCCGGCACCTACCACAGATCGTGGTTCGTCGCCACCGCAGGCGCGTGGGCGGGTGGTGATAGTGGGGCGCCACGCACAGCGGCCATCGCACCGACTTCTTCTGTGGCGGACCAACACTACACCGCAGGCGCGTGGGCGGGTGGTGATAGTGGGGCGCCACGCACAGCGGCCATCGCACCGTCTTCTTATGTGGCGGACCAACACTACACCGCAGGCGCGTGGGCGGGTGGTGATAGTGGGGCGCCACGCACAGCGGCCATCGCACCGTCTTCTTATGTGGCGGACCAACACTACACCGCAGGCGCGTGGGCGGGTGGTGATAGTGGGGCGCCACGCACAGCGGCCAACGCACCGACTTCCTCTGTGGCGGACCACCACTACATACACCGCTTTGTGGACGTGTCCAGACCATTCCGTGACGCGGCCCGATCACCCTGTGGTACAGCCAGGTCACGAGTTGGAAAACGGGGCTGCCCTGAATCTTCGACACCTAGTACATTACATTCTTCGGAAAAATATGATCTTTTTCTCGCTGGAAGGACGGATGATGCTAGACAGTGATTTAACTTATTGCTATACCAAACTGGCAGAATATATTAACAAGCGAACTGATCGCTCCGCCATAAAAGGCCCAAAGCTCACTGGGAAGCTCCCTGAAGCTTCACAAATGGGTGCTTCTGATATCACAGAGAGAGGGAATGTATCGCCTCCGAATTGAATGCCCATCTAATGACCATCTCCGAATTCAAAAATCCAAAATACAAATAGAAGCGTGCCAGACCACTATATGGGTGCGACTGGATCACTTGTATGCGTGACGAGCGGACACCGGTCCGGCGAACGGCGCGACAGAGTAGTCGGACCGCTGTGTGGTGCAACCGGACCGGTCCGCGTGCGTGACGAGCGCGACACCGGCCCGGCGGACGGCGCGACGAGAAATCGGACCGCTCACGCTCGTGACGAGCGTGAGTCTCCGCCGCGTCGCCGTATACACAGACGGGCCGCCGACGGCCGCTCCGGTAAACCGGCTGTGTATACGGCTGCGTCACCACCAGCTCCTGCCAGGTGCTGGCGGTGACGCTGTCAGCTCCCTGCCAGGTGAGCCGGCCTCCGTCTGGACACGACGTCGCGACGGACCAGTCCCGGCCCGGGCAGCTCGATCAGCACGACCACGCCGGCCGGATGTCTAGACGCTCGACGCGCAACGACCAGAAATCCCGGACATGAAGTACACGGCTCATAGCACAGGAAACGCACCATGAACACACAGCAAAAACGCTAAACCGACGGAAGACATATGGACTGGTCGGAAATCTGGGTTGACAGGATGCAAACAGCGTTTGGAAGCGATTGGCCGCTTTACGGTTTGAGCTGCCGACCGATATCTAACGTCCACAGGGTGCGCCAAGCCCCAAGTAGGTCGGGAATGTACGGCAAACATCGTTCGCTTCACACATGACGTCGGCCACGTGCCGGCATGACATGCGTCACGTTCTCGGGACATGTTGTCAGAAGACGTCGCATCGTCAGTCTTAATCTCCGGCGTTCGTTCGGTGTCAGTTGCAAGTCACTTCTGCACCAATCAGGATCGGCTACGTCGCAACAACGCTGGCCAGTGCTTGCCCTTGCTGGCGTGCGACGAATTGAGAGATCAGATTCATTGAGATCAATTGAGCTCTTGCCTTACCACGGCCATGGCCTAGGCTATCAGACCATACGAAGCGTCAGTCATGCACAAGAGGGCAATTTATTTGGCTTTTCCAGTCTTCAAATTTGTTTTCCGGTGGTCAGCGAAATAACATCACTGAATAAAAACCCACCACAACGGGACGTCAAAACGACGCGGCAGAGCGAACCTCCGGAAAGTGCCTTGCAAGGGCAAAAGGCTATCAGACAGTTAGCCCTAAGGCGGTGGCACAGTTCTTTCACCAGAACATCAAAGCATGTGCTCCATGGGTGCAATACGACACGGAAACAGTCTCCGCGCCAGCCTCTGCTCTGCCTGATTGCACTGGAACGTCTGAACGACGTGTAACAGCCAGAAACCGGCTGTGTTTCGGGATAGTCAAATATCAACGCTCCGGACTGAACAATACAAATTCAGAAACCGGTTTCAATCAACATATCTGGAAGTGAAGGGTAATAGAAGGATGGCGAATGTCTGAACGAGGGGCGGACAAAGTGTGCAGCAGCAACCAACAGATACTGATGCCGAGCTGGTGCTCATCGAGCCACTTCACAGGGGTTGGCTGGGATACCCCACGGACGGGCTCGGCTACTGGCGAGGAGACGGCAAGCGGTGGCGAGGTGCGCGTAATGGTGAACAAATATTGTAACTTTTATACTTACGCCTAAGTGTGGTCATGGGTACAAAATGAACCTAAGCGTCCGTGACACCGCCTGCACCAGCGTCCCGACCTCAGACGAGGTACGGTAGGCTCTATCGTACAAATATGGCATCACCAACGGAGTTAAGAATCATCGGGTACTTGCAGCAGGTGTTGCGACAGTCCGCGGCGAACTGAGACAGGTGTTACGACAGTCAGCAGGGGACTGTGGCAGGTGTTGCGTCAGTTCGCAGGGGACTGCGGCAGGTGTTGCGACGGTCCGCAGGGGACTGCGGCAGGTGAAGCGACAGTCCGCAGGGGACTGCGGCAGGTGTTGCGTCGGTCCGCAGGGGACTGTGGCAGGTGTTCAGACAATCCGTATGGGACTGTGGCAGGTGTTCAGACATCCGCAGGGGACTGTGGCAGGTGTTCAGACATCCGTAGGGGACTGTGGCAGGTGTTCAGACAATCCGCATGGCACTTTGACAGGTGTTCAGACAGTCCGCAGGGGACTGCGGCCGGTCTTGCGACAGTCCTCAGGGGACTGTGGGAGATGTTCCTACAATCCGCAGGGGACTGGTCAGGTGTTCAAACAGTCCGCAGAGGACTGTGGCAGGCTCCTCCGCGCACGTCGTAAGCCAGTGCGCTGAATTTCGTGCTGATCGTGCTGGCCAGTTGTAGTGTGTGGGCCTCGTGCTGACCCACAGCACGAGGCCCACACTAGGTCAACACGAGGAATATGGGCCTCGTGTTAACCTAAAGTGTGTGGGCCTTGCGTTAACTTGGTATAGTGTGCGGACCTCGTGTTAACTTGGTGATAGTGTGTGGGTGACGTCTTGACCTGATCTAAGTATGCGGGTCTCGTGGTCACCTGATCTAAGTCTGCGGGTCTCGTGGTCACCTGATATAATGTATGGGTATGGTGCTGAGATGGCATGGTGTGTGGGTATCGTATGGTCTCGTGGTAGTGTGCGGGTCTTGTGCTGACATCGCATGGTGCGTGGGTTTCGTGTGGCCTGGTGGTAGTGCGTGGGCCTGGTGCTTGCTTGGTGAGGCAGCATGAGCCCGTGTTTACCTACTGCCACCCTCAGAAGACGGCGACACCTGACGCCGGCGCGGCACGGGCGAGTGTCGTCCCGGCTGCGGCCACCGGAAGTACACGTCCACCAGGTCCTCCACATCGTTCACCAGCAGCAGCGGCGGCAGCGGCGCGTTCACGTGCGACCGCATCTTCACCAGCAGTGCGAACCTCCCACAACACACGGTACTCCGTCCGGGGCCGACACCAGACCGCACACACCACACGTGCCGCGCTCCACACGACTGCCGGCCGACGACCGTCTGTCCCTCCTGCGGCGTCACACAGTCGACGCTACAGCCCACCGTGTGCCGGCGCGGCGGCGGCCCGTGTATTACTGCCGGGCCGCCGTTGTCTGCCGCTCGGCCCCAGAGTGAGTCAGCAGCCAGCAGTGACGGTCGCAGCAGCAGCAGCGCGGCGCACCGCCACGTGCTCCCGCCGTGGAGCTGGAAACGCAAGGAGATACCGCAGCAAAGGAGCGGGAGCACCCAGGAATGCCGCAGCAACGGGGGGAGGAGGATCCCGGAACACCGCTGCAGTGGAGGACCACGGTGACACAACCGCAGTGCAGGATCCCGGGATACCGCCGCAGTGGAGCGGTGGTGTCCCGAGGGCAGGACCAAGATGAAACACGTCAGCCCGCAGTAGCAGACAACGTAATGCATTCAGCAGCACCTGACTACCAAATGAGGAACAGGAACGGTAATGGGCACTGGTGAAGTGACGGCGGTAATGTAGTTCTGGACCACGCAAACTGTGCAGTGCGCAGAGACCACTGGGGAATTTCACTAGCTTCTTTGGACGCCACAGTTGTCGATGGCAATCATAGTAATCCCATATGAACACCTCAGTTGCACTTGAAAGTGAACCTAAACTGGTGTAGCAGGCTGTACATTACAATCCACTACGAGGACACAAATATCGCAGTGTTGCTTCAAAACGCAGGTCACTGATATATTATATCGATCGAGAACTGAGTTTGGAGGAACCAAGTGTCCAAACGACACATAGCGCAAGACACGTCTCTAGTTCTTTTTGTGAGGACTTGCTCGGTTGCATATACAAAAGCGTCTCACTGATGCATACCGACGGGCATGCAACTGCTATCTTGCACTCGTCTGGGTGATTTATGTTCAGATTTGCAAACGTCCTGGTCGTGACACGACGACCAAACGTCGTCACGACGACTAAACGTAACATCCCAATGATGCGGAACATTTCTCGAATTAAACTTGCTAGAAACACGTTCCAGAGCTGTGAGTGTTCGCCGCGCGTGCATACCCGGTCATGTGTTCATAATCGGTCATGAACTCATAATCGTTCTCGGCAAAGCCCGGCTCATGTTTAGGCGTGGCTCATAATTGGCTGTAACTGGCATCGTACGGCGCCGTGCCGACCGCAAGACCGCCAGTGTACGCCTGCTCTCACATTGCCGAGGTCTACAGACGGCTGCATCGTGATCGACTGTGCGGTGCCATCGAGTGGCCAGTTCGTCACGTCACGTCACGTCACGACACACGCGTGGCCGCGAGCGTGGCCGTGACCGACCAGCTGCGACTATGGCGGTGACCGAGCACCGTCGTGTCATGGACCGTCACCGTTACGGACCACGCGTTTCACCGGGGTCACGAGCCGCCCGCTACGCCTCGGCTGTGCTCTGTTGCCGATCCGGCAGCATCTGCACTGCCCGGGCCGCCGACCCGGCATCATCTACACTGCCCGTCCCGCCGCCGACCCGGCATCATCTACACTGCCCGTCCCGCCGCCGACCCGGCAGCATCTACACTGCCCGTCCCGCCGCCGACCCGGCATCATCTACACTGCCCGTCCCGCCGCCGACCCGGCAGCATCTACACTGTCCGCCCCGCCGCCGACCCGGCATCATCTACACTGCCCGTCCCGCCGCCGACCCGGCAGCATCTACACTGCCCGCCCCGCCGCCGACCCGGCATCATCTACACTGCCCGCCCCGCCGCCGACCCGGCATCATCTACACTGCCCGTCCCGCCGCCGACCCGGCATCATCTACACTGCCCGCCCCGCCGCCGACCCGGCAGCATCTACACTGCCCGTCCCGCCGCCGACCCGGCAGCATCTACACTGCCCGCCCCGCCGCCGACCCGGCAGCATCTACACTGCCCGTCCCGCCGCCGACCCGGCATCATCTACACTGCCCGTCCCGCCGCCGACCCGGCAGCATCTACACTGCCCGCCCCGCCGCCGACCCGGCATCATCTACACTGCCCGCCCCGCCGCCGACCCGGCATCATCTACACTGCCCGTCCCGCCGCCGACCCGGCAGCATCTACACTGCCCGTCCCGCCGCCGACCCGGCAGCATCTACACTGCCCGTCCCGCCGCCGACCCGGCAGCATCTACACTGCCCGCCCCGCCGCCGACCCGGCAGCATCTACACTGCCCGTCCCGCCGCCGACCCGGCATCATCTACACTGCCCGCCCCGCCGCCGACCCGGCAGCATCTACACTGCCCGTCCCCGCCGACCCGGCACATCCCCCCCCCCGACCCGGCAGCATCTACACTGCCCGTCCCGCCGCCGACCCGGCATCATCTACACTGCCCGTCCCGCCGCCGACCCGGCATCATCTCACTCCCGTCCCGCCGCCGACCCAGCGTGTCCGTCCCGCCGCCAACCCGGCAGCATCTACACTGCCCGTCCCGCCGCCGACCCGGCAGCATCTACACTGCCCGTCCCGCCGCCAACCCGGCAGCATCTACACTGCCCGTCCCGCCGCCGACCCGGCAGCATCTACACTGCCCGTCCCGCCGCCGACCCGGAAGAATTGGTCCATTCCGTGACCGGCCGAACAATGGCTATACAGTTAGTTGCTGCCGCCGTGACAATGGTCGTGCAGTTGCCGATGCCGTTTCTGTCGTGGTATGTGTACAGCTTGTCAGCGAACAAATGGACGACAAAAAACGACCAACATAGTCGCGATAAATATCTGGACACCACTCGATGTTCGGCGGGTATTTCCCGACCAACACCCAGCGAAAGGACACTAACACGTACAGCGGTTACCATGCTTGTCTATCGTTAGCATAACACAATTCGATCGCTTTAATGCATTGTTCAAAAGACCGATGATAGTAAAATACATTGTGGGATGAATGGAGAGAATTCCATGATCCATATCTTGTGCGCAAGCCCTTTAACACGCGCACTGGAGGGGGGGGGAGACGAAATCCGCCCACCCCTCCGGTTTTTCGTACATAACTTCAGATTTTACCGGTCTATATACGCCATTTTTGGCGTACCTGTTTAGAAATGAACGGCACGTCGTTTAAAGCAAGAAAAATAGAAATCAGCCGAACATTTTTCGAGTTAGGAGCCGTTAGTAAAAAAATCCTAGCGTCAGACCACAAAAATCGGCGCTGATGCGCGTCCCGTATATCCGCAAAAGGGAAGTGTTCTTGGCAACACTAGCGACTTGTTTGATGTATATTGATATGCTATATAGTTTCAAGATCATGTTAGGTCACCGAGGTCAAGTCAGGTCAAGTTCATGACAGGTTAATGGAACCAAACTTGGTCAACTGGAATGTTGTCATCAATGCACTACTGTTTGTCATTGTGTACCTAAGCGTTTCCATACTTTATTCATGTACTTCACTCCTTTCTTCGTGAAGCCTATTGCGTCGAGCTGCCCGACGGAGCAGTCGGGCGGGCGGCCCGGTTCCGGTAACTGGAACAGGTAACTGACCTGATAAAGTGCTGCTATATAGGTGATCTGAGGTCAAATGTCTGGTCTAGCATCTGTATTGCATCATTAGTAATGTCTAAAACATCATTGATGCCCATTTTGGAGCATTTAAACACAATCACAGCGATCCATAACAATGACAAGCCAAGCCACGCAAAACAAGACAATTTCTACAAATGTGACCTCATTTGACTATGAAGATATTGACCGAAGGTCATGAAATTTGAACACAATAGAGTTCACTACCGTACCCATCCACCCTGCGAATTTCGTTCCTCCAGTTTTAATAGGAGCCGAGATCTTATGGGGGAGGGGCGGAATCCGCCCCCCTCCAGTGCGCGTAATTTTCAGAGGCCCTCCAGGGCGCGTGTCAAATACCCTGGCAGATGTTGCGAATGTTTTTTTTTGTGTGAATCTATCTTCCACATTAAACCTAATTCAGTCGGTATAGTATGCACTTCAGCCATTCTTTACCGGATTTATTATCCGCATCATACGTTCCAGACAAGGAATAAATTCAGTGGAAAATGAATTAGTTTGACGGAGACAGAATACGTCCCAAATAAGAAGCGAAAACGTAGCATACTACCAGATCAAAATGTTTTGGGCTCAAGACGTTAAATGCGTCTGAAAATCCATCGTCTGACACTGGTCAAAGTTCTGGAAGTATTACCATGCGCCTTTCGCTACTTCGTACACAACTGCAATGACTAGTCGGAGAACCGCTGACAAAAGCCTCGATAATGCACTTCGGCAGTGTTGCGATCAGACATGGTACAGACGAAAACAGCCTGAACCTGAACCCGGCCTGAACCATCAGCTGGAAATTCAAACATGAAACTAGCTTGCTTGCCCAAGATGTTGGTTCCAATAAGCCCGCATGTCGTGGTAATGTCTCCAGCTCTTTAGAATGATGAAAAACAATTGAAATGCATTGGACGAGAAGAAATTCTTTAAAGTGGTTTTGGTAATCAAGTGTATGAATGGCATCAAGGGCATGCATAATTAACTCGGAAACGTGCCAGATGACTAGCTGGAGACCAATACGTACAGTTTTATTGGATTATGTAACCTCCTAGCATTAGGATAGGAAATATATGCACGCATTATTTGAAGACAACCTGAACACGCATTTGGCATATCGACGTTTTCGGTTGCATAATGAAACATGAAGGAACGTTTGCATCAAATATCGATGATAAATTTTCCGATTCAAACGAACATTGCACGTCAAAGGCCATATGAACTAATTGAACATAAATAAATAACAGCTACATCCCGTGTGGCAGAATTGCATAGTTGTCCACATACAACAAAGCCAAGCAAGTGGTCATGACAGACTTACCTGCTCATTCTGCACAATAGCAGCATGGAAACAACGTAACGGTCAGCTATGCATCATTGCGGCATAGCCTACCATGAATCCGCAGTCAATTAAGTTGCAAAATTGGAAACATGCATGTGCTTATCATTCCTTCCATTCAACGTTTCATTTTAACAGCTCATTTCCAGGAGCCCGATCACGACTGACTGTTCGCACGGCCTCTGGTCGCCAGGTTGCCGACACATCTACAGGTGGGTAATCGTTCCAAGACGCATCAGACCGAGGCCGCCGGCGCATGCCGAGAGCGGCACGACCTGTGCCGTGATCCGGGCCATCGGTGACACGGCACATCGCAGAGGTCAGCCCGCAGCGCGCGGCCGGCAGACGAGTTCGCACGCGAGCCATCAAGGCGGCCGTTACACCTCTCAGCGAACGGCGTGCAATGGTGATTGGATGAGCTATTGACGAGAGCGCCGCGAGCATGAGAGCAGGCCCGAGACATTGCAATATCGCGCCTGTGTTGGTCTGCTCCACATGCTCTTCAGATCATCGCCCAGCAGGCAGCGAATGGGTGTGGCCACTTAATCTAAACAGGTTCAAAGTCAACAGGTGAAATCGCACTTGTTGCCTAGCAATTGGTCGCCTATTCAGGTTCTCTAAGCCATTAATTATTTCAGCATAAATATTATGCAGGAATCACGATCCACCTCGCCTTTTGCTGAAGGGCCAGTAAGGCCCAAATACCAGGCTCATCTAGTGTTGAAAAAAAAACATGTTCTCGATTTTTTAGCGTTGACATGTGATTCTGGCTCAAATTGAGTCGAAAATCGTGCCAGTGTTTTAGATTAAGGCTCCTAGGTATTTACGTTTCAGGTTGTCCCACCATTTCCAGAGCAAACTTAACAACTTGTATGCGAAAGGAGCAATCGAAGGTAATGATCAGCTAGCACTTACAAACCTCTGAGGATCCTCCTACAAGTCGCACAGGCTATTAACAGTTCGGCATTCGTCTCAGCGCTTGCGAGTCACAGGCAGTCACTGAGCCTGCTGCCCACATGTGGCTTACTCTAATGGCAGTCACGTGGCAGGTGGGCCGGGATGGGAACCGTCTATCACATATAACACGACCGTGCAATTTTGGGGGTGCTTTCCATGAAAAGCCAAAGAAAACCAAAATCTGTCTTCCTCCAAAAGTCACCAATGAAGATAAGTAACATTACCGTACCACATTAGCAAATTGCCAGCCCGGCTCATCAAATATGTGGCATATGATGGCGCCGACGGCCGTACCTGGCGTCGCTGGCGGCAGTTTGTATCCTCTGATGCCGGCGCCGACAACAATGGCTGAATGCTCCACCATGTGCGTCTACCCCGCAGTCACCAGCAAGCGGTATGCATCACCCTCCCACATGTACACAATTGTTCAGTGGTGGAGCCATGCGAGCAGCAGCGTCACGATGCATTAACCAGCGGCGACGAACAGATGCAGCTCGTGACGCGTCACACGCGTGACTCGGCCGCCTTCGTCCCCCAACCGCGCAGAGCGCAGACAAACATACCTCGACTCTCATCCAGATGCACAGACTCCGAAGCTATCACACAGGTCCGGGATTGTCCTCGGCCGTGGGGCCGACGATCTGCATTGACAGTCGCAGTGCATCGGCTGTGCCACCGGTGTTCCCCGACGGTGTTTGGTTGTGCTGCGGCCGGCCACGTCACCAGCCAGGCGCGGGAGTTTACCACCCACCGCGACTGCAACCAATACTGGCCTGTTCGTGACTGGATCCGTTTGCTGTACGAGGGGGGGGGGGGGGGGGATAGAATGGCCGGAGACGCGGTCTGGCACTGAACTGTGGTGGTGAGGAGGCTGCTCCTGGCACTGACCTGTGGTGAAAAGGCTCCTGGGACTGACCTGTGGTGAAGAGGCTCCTGGGACTGACCTGTGGTGAAGAGGCTCCTGGGACTGACCTGTGGTGAAGAGGCTCCTGGAACTAACCTGTGGTTAGGAGGCTCCTGGCACTAACCTGTGGTGAGGAGGCTCCTGGGACTGACCTGTCGTCCGGAGAAGAGCCCAGCCGCGGCAGCACGGAGCGCTCCTGCTTGTTGACTCGGTCGGCCGGCACCGACACGCTGCGGTTGAGTTCTCCCGTGTTGGCGGCGGCCGCATTCATCGCCAGGCGCAGCGTCTTCTTGCGGCCGTGTCTGCGGTGGGCGTGCTGGGTCACTTGGGCTGGCCATCGTCACACATTCACACCCACACAGCCGGGCAGTCGTGACAGGCCCGTCACACCATCTAATCATCTCATCATCTCAACATCTCATCATCACACCATCACATCGTCACGTCTACGCAACCGGGCAGGCGTGATGGGTCCATCACACCATCACGCCTACGCGGCCCAGAATCTTATCGTCCACTATCACACCGTCACGTCTACACAGCCAGTGACGGGCCCGTCACACCATCTCATCGTCGCACTATCACACCGTCACGTCTACACAGCCGGACAGACTTGACGGGCCCGTCACACCATCTCATCGTCACACTATCACACCGTCACGTCTACACAGCCGGGCAGGCGTGACGGGCCCGTCACACCATCTTATCGTCACACTATCACACCGTCACGTCTACACAGCCGGACAGACGTGACGGGCCCGTCACACCATCTTATTGTCACACTATCACACCGTCACGTCTACACAGCCGGGCAGACGTGACGGGCCCGTCACACCATATTATCGCCACACTATCACACCGTCACGTCTATACAGCCGGGTAGGCGTGACAGGCTAGTCACACCGTCACACGCGGAACCACTGTCACACCACCACGACCACCGTCATACTTGGTAGATCACAAGTCATGACAACAAAACACGTGACATACAATTGCGTAACAGTACATTGGCTTGGCAACCACACACTAATACAGTTAGATTGCGATCACAGGACTATGCTGCTGCAACATAGTGGTATACAATGGCGTTATCTGGTGCAGCATTGCTGCATCAGATAACACCATTAACACACGGACACAGACATAGACGTCGCCACGATGGGGGAGAGGACGCGTCTCACCGAACGTCGTGAAATTTAACACTACATTACGTCGGTGGCGTTTCATGGAAAAATCGACCTAAACACGCCATCGCACAGTGTGATAACTCAAGGGAAAAACTGGCCAGAAATGCATTTCTCGACCATTTTTTGATGCCATATATGTGGCGCCATGGCATCAGCAAATGCTTGACGCACACCAGGCCACAGTTTTTAAGACAAGTTTCAAAAAATTTGATATAGTAACAAGTTCATGGACATGAACAACATTACGTGCGGAAAAAAACGATGCACGCGTGCACAAATGTTGTCAGAGTTTCACGACTGATAAAGGTAAGATGCATTCTAAACACCTGGACAAGTGAGGTATGAAATGATAGCTGAGAACATTCTCAATGCGATAAGCAATTCAAAAAGGCACGGAACGATCCACAATATTCTGTTTTTTATTTGAAAAAATAAGTCATTACAACAGCCGTTAAATTTTTAGTACCTCCAAGTTCGATTAAGGTTTTAAAAAACGCACCACAGCGCACAACCAGAGACCAATCCCAATGAAATCAGCGATCCTTTGACTATATGTACCGTAAGTTTCAGCTGCACCTATCTGCTCTGACGCCGGTAGTGATCAATTGTATCCCGGCAGGTCGCGGTGCGATGCGGTGGCCGGCACGGGGAAGCCCCAGCCGGACGCCGCGACGCGCCGGCTGGCGGGGTGCCTTGACCGGGTAGCCAGATCCAGCGATCGCTGTGCAAAAAATTCCCCTAACTGACGAGGCGACTAAGTCGAGATAGGTCGCGTAGAGCGTTTCCCATGGCAGGGGAGCTGCCCTTGCCTGTAATGGTCTGGTCAGTGTGGTTGGATTTTGCGTACAGTGAAAATGGAGGTGCATGTCAGCAGAGAGGAATTAGTGGACTTGTTAACCAGTGCAAAAGCGTTTGGGCGTGGAAACTATTATGCTCATGTATTTACTTATAGTTTGCAGTTGGTTATGGAGAGAATCCCTCAGGACTATCTCCCGATTGAGTCGTCGATTGTGGACACGAAAAAGGCGACCGACTTGATCACCAAGAACTTAAAAGGAAAGTCGGTTAAGTGTGAGCAAGCACAGGGTAAATTCAGAAGTCAGTTTGCGACTTATCTTTCAGAAGACGAGGTGTTCTACGTGTCCCTAAAGCGTGGTGACCACGTCGTGAGTGATGAAGCTAAGACCCGCCTTGATGACGAGGCCGTGGAGGGAGCGCGAGGGCGACCAGGTAGAATCTACGATCAGCTCAGCGCCCGTTCTCAGCGTCGGGCGTACTCAAAAGTTGCTCAACAGCACAGTTATCTGTAGCTCGTGGAGGCTGCTAGGCAAAGTGCTTGTGCTGATGGCATGAAGGACGCGGCGTTCGTGCTGCGACAGGTGGGGGAATAACCGAATCGGCCCAGCAAGATTCGCCGGGCTCTCAGAAGCTCTAAAGTGAGCCAACCCGAGCGCGTGTCAGGAGACCGGGCGGTGGCAATATGTGTGTCAGCTGACTTGTCTGTGCACGGCTACCGTATGGTCCGCCGAGTGACGAATGATGCGGCGAAGACAGACATCCTGCCTGCCTATGGAAAGGTGCATGAGGCCAAGGTAGAGTGCTATCCGGCAGTCAACAGCATGCAATTCACCGAGACGTCAGTTCTCCTGGATCATACATGAGCTCTCTACAGGCTCTCCTGGATCATACGACGCAGCGGCTGGTGGCATGTCTGCCGTCTGTCGCCCGTACGGACTCAGTTTCACCTGCCGACCAGCAGTCGACGTCATCCAGCACCTACACCTCGGCCGTGCTTCACGTCAAATGGGAATTTCACGAGGCTACAGGGCAAGTTGTATACAAATAGATGGGAGACGGTGATGAAGCTGCAGAACAAAATCTGTTCTGTACCACTCTGATGCCTTTGCAACTAACAGTGGGTGGCACTTGCGTCTGGACCAACCCACGCCGTCTTCAATCCGCTTCTGCCGGCCGTTGTGGATCCAGTACAAGCGCGAGACAGCAGAGGCCTCCCGGAAAGAACGAGACAGTGACGTACTCAGTAGACGTATCCGAGATACGTCTACTGAGACCGACCTACGTCGCCGCAACAGACGGTACCAGTTTCAGAGTAGCGTACAATGTTCAACTCACCATGATTCACAGCAAGGTGGTGAACGCTCTGACCAACACCGGCAGCAGCATGACATGCAGCATTTCTGGGTGCACATCTC